>CM076849.1:41414680-41782753 GCA_039519185.1 Astragalus membranaceus | reverse complement strand
CATTTCCTGTGACTTTGAGACATCTTTGAAACATAACAATAGGCTTAATCATGAACATTCGATTTGATGACATATTGGATTGAATGATTAGACCTTTCACAGGATGGTATACCAAGCAAGTATTATTTTCTAATACAACAGAAAGACTCTTCTCTTGCAATTGTCCTAGACTTATCAAGTTGTTTTTCAGATTTGGTATGTAGTATACTTCACTAATAATCAACACTATTCCTTCAATCTCAAGCTTGATGTTTCCCTTCCCTTGACTACAAGTTTTGAGTCATCTCCTAATTTTACTGTGATTATAAAATTCTCATCAAAATCAGAAAACCAATCCCTAATTCCACACATATGATTGCTACATCCTGAGTCAAGGAACCATACCTTCCTTTCAAGAGTTTCTTGTGTGTGTGGAACTGTTTCTTCAATGTGCGCATCAACAACTGAGGTTCTTCTTCTTCAAATTCAGCATAGTTGGCCTTCTCATCCCACTCAGGGCATTTTGATCTGTAGTGTCCCTTCTTTCCACAGTTGTAACACTCTATAGCATCTTTATTGGCCTGTTGTCTTTCTCTGCCACGACCCCCTCTGAAACTTCTTCTACCTCTTCCACGATTTCGTGCCTGACTTAACACTTTCAGGACCTGTTCGTCCTCTTTATCATCTTCCATGTTTTGTTCATTTACAAGGAGACTTCCTTGCAATTCATCAATTGACAATACCTCCACATTGTTCGATTCAGCTATCGCACACACCACGTAGTTGAACTTCTTTGTCATTGATCTCAATATCTTTTCAACTACCACCTGTTCTTGAATCCTTTCACCGTGTATTCTCACATGATTCACTATTGCGAGTGTTCTTGCCAAGTAATCGTTAACCTTCTCCCGTTCTTTCATCTTGAGGGCTTCAAATTCTCTCTTCAGAGTTTGAAGCTGAGCACACTTCACCTTCGTGTTCCCTTGAAATTTGCGTTTCATCGAATCCCAAATAGCTTTGGATGAATCTTTATCAAGAATCGTCTCGATGATACTTCTGTCAATGGCATGAAAGAGATAATTTTTAGCCTTTAATTCTTTCAGCTTTGCTTCTTCGTTGATTTTTCTTTGTTCTTGAGTTACCGCTTTTGGAAGCGTCGGAATTCCGTCTTCCACGATGTTCCAGTATTCTATAGACCTGAGTAAATTCTCCATAAGCATCGCCCAGTGATCGTAGTGACCGTCGTACTTCGGTATCGCGGGATGACCATAACTGCTGCTTGCATTTTCCGTCATGATCGCACTCTCTCCTTACGCACACTATGTGTTTGATGAAAGTTCTCACTGTCACTCGTGTATTACTCACGTATCAGGCCCCTTGCGGGGCTCTGGTACCAGCTGTTGGGTGAAGAAAATGATTTACGCAAAATCTGATTTAACTCTTCATTGATTGATGAATTTATACAAAGGAATTAGATTACAACTAACGCCCACTGGTTTAACAGAACCAGTTCTAACCAGCTTAACAACTAAAACAAACTAACTAATCAATTGTACATGGGCCCATACACAAGAGATCCATCATACAAAAATCCTAGCGGCCATTTCAGCACCTTTTTTTGCTGCCATTACTGCAGTTTCTTGGCACCTTCATTGTGTCATCATTTTATGTTTCTGGATTTGAAAACACTATTCACTGCCATTGTTCTTCGCGCATTGTCTCCCAAGTTCTTGGATTTTGTATGCTTTTGATTTTCAATTTTTCAAAATTTAGATTTTTAGGAACAAAAATTAAAAAAAAATCAAAAATTGAAGGTTTAAAAGTGCAATTTATCCTAATGTTTTTGCAACCACAAGAAGTCATCGGGCAACAGGTGAACCATGGCCTAGCCATGTCATATTGCGCTAATATATATATACACCCTATGTTCTAGTCACTTGTTGTTACGTCTTGTTTTGTAAGAGAGGAACAATATCATGGCACGAGGACGACTCTAACTTCTCAATCCCCCTCTCATCCTTCTGCTCTTCTGAGGCTTTCCCCCACAGCACAGCATAAAATCCCACTACGATTATAACCGCACCAATCAAACTGTAGAGACCAAAAAAATGATCAACTATTAATTAATAATGAAATTGACTGGTTGTGAAATGTTACCTTCCAAGATTAAAATCATCGCCAAGAAAAATTGAACCCATCAAAACAGTGAAGATGATTGCCACTGGCTTGAACATAGCACAAAATAGAGGACCGGCTTTTTGGACGCACCAAGTGGTTAGAAGATAACGTATCACTGTTGCAGCTATTGCCTATTTTCAGTTAGTCAACGTTAAACTCTTATTTTCTAATGACGGACACTCAGACACCAGTTTTATTATAAAAAATACAAGTAATTGAAGTGTCGGTGTCGATGTTAGGCATGGCATTCGGTAGAGGTGTCTGCGCTTCAGAGGATGGGACAAAAAATTACCTGGTATAAAATAGCCATCAAGCCTATATCAATCTTTAACTTCCATGCATTTGGATCTCTAACCGCACATAAGGCAAATACTGTCGACAAAATGGTTGTGAAAAACATTTGGAAGAAAACTACCACTATAACAGCAGGGTATTTCTTTGTAACTGAACCCTGAAACATGTAGCAGAGAAATGAAATTAAAAACAATATATCTTCTAGTAAAACACAGTACTAAAAAAAATGTTAAAACAAACAAAAGAGTAGGACACAATTAGACTAACCTGATATATGTACCACATGGAAGTAAACAAAGAATCACTAGCACAAAACAACCCTCCCAAAATCCAATTCAATTGTGGTGAAAATTGAAGTATATTGGAAGAGAATGATGAATGTGTCTTGATGATTGGTGGACCCTTGTACAATATCACAACCAATGCTCCACTTATTGATACTATAGTTCCTAATACTTTGGCTTGGCTTCTTGAATTTCTCCAACATATTACTTCCATCCTAAATAATTAAATTGAGATAATGCTAGCTAGGTTAGATACCACAATTGAAATTAAGGAAAAATATGAGATGATTATGTTAGTTATTCAACAATTATCTACGTCAATGTCTGCATAGCATTCAGCTGCTTACATGGTCAATTTATCTACGTCAATGTCCACAATTACCATTTTAAAAAAACAAAGGACTTAAACGTATATTTTTAAAGATAAAAGACGTAAATGAAAAAAGAACGAAAAATAAAAGACCAAAACTATATTTTAGCCGAATAAAATGTTTCAATTATTATAGGTAAAGAATACGACAGAACCTGAAAACCAGAGCAAGTGCGAAAGTGAAAGCTGGAATGAGGTTAAGCATGGCTGAGGCAAGAGTAGGTGAGCTGAGTTCTATGCCAACATAAGATGAGATCTGTGCTGAAGAGCTGCACGACCAAATAACTAAATATGATAAATCACATTCTTTCATGTCATAGAAAGCCCAACATGAATGAATTGTGCAAAATTAAAGTTAGATAATAAGGTCCGTCCGATAAAAGAAAGTTGGCAAAATTGTGGTTGGCGTTCTTTAAGTTTATAAGGAAAAAAGTTTATTTAAACATCCATAATTGTCCTTTGGGTATATCTTTTCTCTTTCAAGTCTTTTAGGTTTTTGTTTTTGTTTTTGTTTCAAATTGAAATATAAGCGAAAGTTGAAGCAAAAATTTGAAAAGCAGACGAAAGAATAATTGTTGTTAGAATAGAAATACCTACATGATGAGAGCAAGCAAAAAGAAGCTGCAGAGTGCGGAGGAGGTGAGAGGAGGACGCTCCGATCTGAGAAAAAAGAGAGCAAAATTACCACCATAACATACTGGTTCGATCGATAGATACAGTGCAAGATATATATATATATATATATAAAAGGAAGAAAGAAAAAGAAAAAAAAAAGGAGAACCTTTTGATAAGGAAAGCTAAGGGAAGAACTATGATGGTGGAGAGAGCCATGGAATAAACAACCATAACATACTTGTTCATTCCATTACTCATGGCAACTTTGATTACCACCATGCTTCCACTTTGAGCCAAAATAGCCATCATCATTCCAACAAATGGTGGCAAATTGCTCGTACCATTTAGCCATCTCACCATCTCTCTCTCTATTTTTCTGTTTCTCACACACAAGATGGCAAAGTCGTTGTCTTATATGAATTATTGGTCATTAAACACTACTCTTGGTGTTATCTGTATGACCTGTGGGAGACTAATTATTAATGAGATGTTTTGTAGTTTAAGGAGGTAATTAGTACTATTTGATAGTTGTTCGTATAAGAATAATCTCTTTTTTTTTACCCAATAAGAAGAGTTCTTTTTAATAATTGTCAATTGTTGTAATAATGTCAATCGCATCATTTTCACTATATCGCTTGATATTTTAAGTGGTTACAAAGTCAGGACCATATAATTGGCCCACTTATCCCCTAATAACCATTTGAGTGTTATTATACCAAGTAAGTACTGCTAGAAGATAGCAGTGTTGGAGCAAACCAATTAAAAGTCAGGTGAAGTCACAATTCGCAATTATACATTTTGGTGAAGTCACAAATCACAATTACAAGTGGGACTTGTAGTTTCTATGAAAAAATACAGTTGAAAAAATTAGTAGTTTCTATGATACTAGAGATTTAACCTAGCTGGGAGAATATCTTTTGTGTGTGTCATGTCTTTGCTCTATATTTTTTTGAGTCAAATGTATTGAATAACGAAATAGAAACAGACAGGGCACCAAAACCCACAAAACACGAACATAGCCCACATACAAGCCCAAAAAACATCTAGAGCCAACTCCCAGGGGGAATTCAGAGACATAGAAACATGGGAGCGCTCGATCAGGGCTTCACTTGCACCCGGACTTAACACAATCTATTTCAATTTGAACTCAAACCAAGTACAAAGTCTTTAGGGACGAGTTGATAAAGCGATGGTCAGCCCAAACATGTCCTAACTCGAACTTGAGTTACTACATGGGACATTCTTTTTTCTATTTTTTTGTGGGGGAAAAAGTGAGTTCAACCTGAAAACATTGGGTTGGGTGGGTCCCGCACAACCTAGCTCCAATTCCCGCAAAGAATATTTGGGCTAATGGAGGAGAAATATTTAAATGCTTGGAGAGGAATATCTTGGGGCAGATCCATAATCATTAACAATACGGAAATATGTTTGGCAGTTCATTGTGGGGACCCAATCGATCATGCATTTCCTTGAGTCTCATTTCCAAAGTACACGATCCACTCAGTCGGCATTTAGGAAAGAAAGTCACATAAGTAGGTCGACAATTTGGTACGACGTATAGTTCCTAAAGCGTGAGCCTGTTAAACGAGAGCTATTCCTCATAACACCCGAGCGATACAACCCATAGTCCATCAAACGCTGATGAACAAACTGTTCGTGAAACAAAAATTATACATTCTAAGGATGCAGAAAGGACCTAACTTGCCACAACACGTCAATACCTTTAACAACATAATCGCCGATATGGTGGGACTAGGGGTGAAGGTTGATGACGAAGACAAGGAAATAATTATATTCTGCTCGTTATTGGGTTCTTACGATCACTTGGTGACTGCTCTTACCTACGAGAAAGACACTAGCAGCCTCGATACAATTGCTACTACACTCTTGTCTCATTCTCAAAGGAGACAAAGCGTAGAGGAGTGAAGTCAAGGCGACAATCTGTATGTGAAGGGGAGTCAAGATCGCGGACGGAACAAGGGTAAACCGGCAAGTTCTGGAAGGAAGATGTCTAAATCCAACAATAGGAAAACATCAGAGTGCTATAGTTACAAACAGGTTGGCAGTGGAAGAGGGACTATCCACACAGAAAGAAGAGCGCATCCAGTTCTGCAAATGTGGTTCAAAGTGACGATTATGGCAGTGAAGGGGATATTCTTTATGTTTCATCTAGCAAGTGCACAAATGAGTGGATTCTTGATTTTGGATGCTCCTACCACATGTCGCCGCACTAGGAGTGGTTCACCACATACAAGTCAAGTAATTTTGAAATTTTTTATTTGCGTGATGATAAACTTGTGCTATCCCAGGCATGAGACAAATTAAAATTGCTATGGACGATGGTGGCGTGCGAATGTTGAACGATGTTAGGCACACATTCTAGAATTGAGAAAGAATTTGATTTCCTTAGGCACTTTACAGGCAAATGGTTTCACAAGCTTAAGTTGTGGAAGGCGGAAGTAGAGAATCAAACGGGCAAAAAATCAAGTATTTGCGATCAGATAATGGGGCTGAGTACCCTAACTCAAATTTCGAGAAATTTTGTGCAGGATGTAACACCCATTTCTACCCGGCAATTTAATGATAAAAATCAGAGTTTTCAAAAACAAATGGATGTGCATTTTCCGACTAAAACCACAAAATGAACATAGTTAAGTCATTGGTAAAAACAGATACATAGCACTTTAAAAATAAGTCAACTTCCATTACTACACAGCGGATTTTCAAAAAGGTTTTAGCTCAAGATAATCACGGCCCTTTTATCCAACTTAAGACAACTCATAAAACAGCGACAACCAACATTAAAATTCATACAATAGGATAACAAAATAAAATAGTAATAATATGCATTCATCCCCCCGAGTGCTACGTATCAGAGCGACGACACCGACCCGAACTAATGAAGGTAAAAGCCTTCATTCGTGGTTACCTGCACGTTACCAACATTGGGGTAACATTCAAACAGAAGGGGTGAGATATCGAACCATATAATGAATCATATGAAAAACAATATATAATCGGGTTAGGACATCAAAGTCATCACTTCACAGCAGTCAAAATCATCACCTCACGGCAGTTAATATCATCACTTCACGGCAGTTAATATCATCACTTCACAGCAGTCAATAATTTCAGTCAATTGAATATGCAACATGAATGCAGAATGCGACGCAAAATTATGCACATGCATGTGGTACCATTGGAGCAGAACTCCCGTCGCCAACTTAAAAATCTGCCAGTAAATAGTGGCATCACGTCGCGGTAATTTGTCAATCACGTCGCTTTAATTTGCCACTAAATAGAGGCATCACCGCTTTAATTTGAATGCTATGTATTTGACGCGATATGAATGCACAGGCAGTCAATAACAATAACTATATCTCGGTACAACAACGACCTGAATCTCAACATTGGCCAGAGGCCTACGACATAATATCCATGCCAATAAATAGAGGCAATCCGACTAGGTGTTACATCATCGCCACACAACATCTGAGCCAATAATTTAGCCGCCGAACAAGCTAACAGTTTGATAACTCAACGACTCGACAGATCGGCAATTTATTAATTTACTAATTCAACAGTTCGACACTTAGCCACTTAATCAACAGTTGGCCACTTATGGGCCTAACGCGCCAAAGGCGCTCATCAGTCAACAAGAGGGCAACAAGGAACAAGGCCGCAACAAACAGGCACAGAAATGGGCGCTAAGGGCGCCAACTGCCAGCTATAACACTAGGCACTAAGGGCGCTAACAAAACAACAGGGAACCTCGGCGCTAAGAGCGCCAATCAGACAGCAACAGCCACAGGCGCTAGGGCGCCAGCAAGCAACAGGCAACAGGCAGCCAGACTTGGCGCCCAGCAACAACAGACACGGCGCCCAGCAACATCAGGGGCAGCCAGACTTGGCGCCCAGCAACAACAGACACGGCGCCCATGGCGCCCAGCAACATCAGGGGCAGCCACACTTGGCGCCCAGCAACAACAGACACGGCGCCCATGGCACCCAGCAACATCCGGGGCAGCCACACAGGGCGCCCAAACAACAACAACACCCAGCACAGGGCGCTTAGGGCGCCAGTTTCAGCAGGCAATAAAACACCCAGAATGGGGCGCCTAGGGCGCCAGTTTCAGCAGGCAACAACAGGGACAGGGCGCCTAGGGCGCCGGTTTCAGCAGCAGGCAATAACCAGGAACATGGCGCCTAGGGCGCCAGTTTCAGCAGCAGGGCGCCTAGGGTGCCATCAATCATACCCAATCGTTTCCCTTATGAACATGGCAAGCACAAATATAATTCTAGGGCTAATAACGTAGAACACCAATCACACAACAATTGTTCAACAAGGCAACATAAACATATGATCATACATGGTGACAACTTATCAAACCCTAACCCCCACATAAAGCCATTCATAGGACCCATTATAGAGCTAGAATCCCACCCTTACCTTGTATTGAAGTTGAAACTCTCCTTGGTCCTTGCCCTAGCTCTCTCTTCGCCGCCCCCTCCTTGCTCTTCTCTCCCAATTCTTATTTTTTTTCCTCAAATAAGCAAACCTTAAAATAACACCTATTTATAATTTATTTAGTCTTATGAGCTTTCTCATTACACTACTCGATTTTTAGCTTCATGGTCCTTTCTTTACACCCCTTATTTTACCACTCCCAACACTAACAATAGGCCCACGTACGAAAATATATTTATACTCTAATATTTTCCTACAACTTAATTCCTAATTAATTTAATTAAATAATTAATTAAATTTTGGGGCGTTACAACTCTCCCCTATTTAGAATATTTTCGTCCTCGAAAATTTACCTAATTCGAATAACTCGGGATAAGATCCCCACATCTTGCTTTCCGGCTCCCACGTCATGCTTTCTCCGGCAGCTCCTAACCAGACTACCTTCACCAAAGCGATCTCCCTGCCTCTTAGAGTCTTCACCTCATGATGTTCAATTCGTACCGGCATCGTCTCTACAGTGAGTTTATCCTGTACTTGCACATCACCCGCTTGAAATTCCAAATCCTTTCTTCGCTTATCATGATAACTCTTCTGTCTACTTTGCGAAGTTTTCCTCTGCTCCCAAATTAATTTCCGCGATTGTCTAGCAGACAACAAACCAGCTCCCTCCTCTTCAGGAGTAGAAAAACTTACAGACTTGCTATGACAATTAATATGGGCATGGTTATACTCTAACCAGTTCATACCTAAGATCACATCCAATCCGCTTAACGGCAACCAAATTAAATCAACAACAAAGTCTCTGTCGAAAATCGACAAGGGACACTTAGAACACACAAGAGAAGTAGTCACCGACCCATTAGCTGAAGTGTCGACAACCATCCCTCCATTCATAGAAGACAACGCAAGACCCAATCTTTCAACACAATCAGCAGCAATAAAACAAAGAGTAGCACCGGTATCAACAATATAAGTTAGAGGAATACCATTAATGAAGCATGTACCTCTAATAAGTCCACCCTCCTTAGAAGTCTCTGTCCCTACCAAAGCGAACACTCTCCCACCAGCTCGTTCCTTCTTCGGTTTCTGACACTGTCTACTAACGTGTCCCCCTTCGCCACAGTTGAAGCAAATTATCTCCTTATGCTCGCACCCAGACGCTTCATGCCCGGTCTCACCACAACGGAAACACCTCTTTGCCTCAGCCTTGCACATGTTACTTTTATGACCAGCTTTACCACATTTGAAGCACATGATACCAGCTTGAGCATCTCCCCCACTTGTTCTTTTACCATCAGCGACCTCTCGGTTCACCTCTACCAGCATGAGCATCATACGGCTTACCACGACTCTGAGACTTGCTCCTCTTCTCATTAACAATCTTATAACGAGCATTGGTATCCTCCTCGTAGATCCTGCAGCCGTCAATCAAATCAGAAAAGGCACAGATCTTTTGATATCCAATGGCCTTCTTGATCTCTGGCCGCAACCCGTTCTCAAACTTGATGCACTTTGAGAACTCAGCAGTCGCCTCACTATAATGCGGATAAAACTTGGCTAACTCCACAAACTTAGCAGCATACTCGGTAACTGACAGGTTTCCTTGCTTCAGCTCAAGGAACTCAATTTCCTTCTTACCCCGAACATCCTCAGGGTAATACTTCCTCATAAATTCCATATGGAACACAACCCAAGTGATCTCTTCACCTGCAGCTACCAATCTTTGACTAGTCTTTAGCCACCAGTCATCTGCCAACATATGAGTACCATAACGAACTTTCTACGCTGGAGTGCAGTCCATCACACGGAAGATCCTCTCTATCTCCTTCAGCCAAGCCAACGCTCCATCAGGATTATACTTGCCTTTGAAAGTAGGCGGATTCTCCCTTTGAAAGGTCGCCAAACTACGAGACCCAGCATTTTCACCAACGCCCTGCTGATTCCCCAAGGCCTGTGCCATAGCCGTCATAGCAGCAGCAATAGCAGAATCGTTCCTTCCAGCCATCTTAACTTAACACTACAATACGAACAATAGTTAGAACTAATGACAATACTAGATCGTCAAATGACACAACGACTCGACGACTTGGTCGGACAGACCAACCATTGCTTTGATACCACTAATGTAACACCCATTTCTACCCGACAATATAATGATAAAAATCAGAGTTTTCAAAAACAAATGGATGTACATTTTCCGACTAAAACCACAAAATGAACATAGTTAAGTCATTGGTAAAAACAGATACATAGCACTTTAAAAATAAGTCAACTTTAATTACTACGCAGCGGATTTTCAAAAAGGTTTTAGCTCAAGATAATCACGGCCCTTTTATCCAACTTAAGACAACTCATAAAACAGCGACAACCAACATTAAAATTCATACAATAGGATAACAAAATAAAATAGTAATAATATGCGTTCATCCCCCTGAGTGCTACGTATCAGAGCGACGACACCCACCCGAACTAATGAAGGTAAAAGCCTTCATTCGTGGTTACCTGCACGTTCCCAACATCGGGGTAACATTCAAACAGAAGGGGTGAGATATCGAACCATATAATGAATCATATGAAAAACAATATATAATCGAGTTAGGACATCAAAGTCATCACTTCACGACAGTTAATATCATCACTTCACGGCAGTTAATATCATCACTTCACAGCAGTCAATAATTTCAGTCAATTGAATATGCAACATGAATGCAGAATGCGACGCAAAACTATGCACATGCAAGTGGTACCATTGGAGCAAAACTCCCATCGCCAACTTAAAAATATGCCAGTAAATAGTGGCATCACGTCGCGGTAATTTGTCAATCACGTCGCTTTAATTTTCCAATAAATAGAGGCATCATGTCGCTTTAATTTGAATGCTATGTATTTGACGTGATGTGAATGCACAGACAGTCAATAACAATAACTATATCTCGGTACAACAACGACCTGAATCTCAACATTGGCCAAAGGCCTACGACATAATATCCATGTCAATAAATAGAGGCAATCCGACAAGGTGTTACAACATCGCCACACAACATCTGAGCCAATAATTTAGCCGCCGAACAAGTTAACAGTTTAATAACTCAACGACTCGACAGATCGGCAATTTATTAATTTATTAATTCAACAGTTCGACACTTAGCCACTTATGGGCCTAATGCGCCAAAGGCGCTCATCAGCCAACAAGACGGCAACAAGGAACAAGGCCGCAACAAACAGGCACAACAATGGGCGCTAAGGGCGCCAACTTCCAGCCACAACACTAGGCGCTAAGGGCGCCAACAAAACAACAGCGAACTTAGGCGCTAAGAGAGCCAATCAGACAGCAACAGCCACAGGCGCTAGGGCGCCAGCAAGCAACAGGCAGCCAGACTTGGCGCTCAGCAACAACAGACACGGCGCCCATGGCGCCCAGCAACATCAGGGGCAGCCAGACCTGGCGCCCAGCAACAACAGACACGGCGCCCATGGCGCCCAGCAACATCAGGGGCAGTCACACTTGGCGCCCTGCAACAACAATCTTGGCGCCCATGGCGCCCAGCAACATCAGCGGCAGCCACACTTGGCGCCCAGCAACAACAGACACGGCGCCCATGGGGCCCAGCAACATCAGGGGCAGCCACACTTGGCGCCCAGCAACGACAGACACGGCGCCCATGGCGCCCAGCAACATCCGGGGCAGCCACACAGGGCGCCCAAACAACAACAACACCCAGCACAGGGCGCTTAGGGCGCCAGTTTCAGCAGGCAATAAAACACCCAGAATGGGGCGCCTAGGGCGCCAGTTTCAGCAGGCAACAACAGGGACAGGGCGCCTAGGGCGCCGGTTTCAGCAGCAGGCAATAACCAGGAACATGGCGCCAGTTTCAGCAGCAGGGCGCCTAGGGCGCCATCAATCATACCCAATCGTTTCCTTTATGAACATGGCAAGCACAAATATAATTCTAGGGCTAATAACGTAGAACACCAATCACACAACTATTGTTCAACAAGGCAACATAAATATATGATCATACATGGTGACAACTTATCAAACCCTAACCCCCACATAAAGCCATTCATAGGACCCATTATAGAGCTAGGACCCCACCCTTACCTTGGATTGAAGTTGAAACTCTCCTTGGTCCTTGCCCTAGCTCTCTCTTCGCCGCCCCCTCCTTGCTCTTCTCTCCCAATTCTTATTTTTTTTTCCTCTCAAATGAGCAAACCCTAAAATAACACCTATTTATAATTTATTTAGTCTTATGGGCTTTCTCATTACACTACTCGATTTTTAGCTTCATGGGCCTTTCTTTACACCCCTTATTTTACCACTCCTAACACTAACAATAGGCCCACGTACGAAAATATATTTATACTCTAATATTTTCCTACAACTTAATTCCTAATTAATTTAATTAAATAATTACTTAAATTTTGGGGCGTTACATGTTAGCCTTGGTAGCTGGCAGAGACATGCATTTAGAGCAGATGAATGTGAAGAAAACTTTTCTCCATGGTAATTTAGAAAATTTACATGGAGCAGCCACAGGGTTTCAGTGATACTGGGCGGAGAAGACTAGTTTGTAAATTGAAGATGTCTTTGTACGGTTTGAAGCAGTCTCCAAGATAGTAGTATAAGCGCTTTGATTCATACCTGCTTCGTATTGGCTACAAAAGGTGTGAGTATGATTGTTGTGTTTAGGAGCTTTTATTTTCCCGTTATTGTTTGTGGATGATATGTTGATTGCTACTAATCATTTACATGACGTAAATAACCTGAAAATCATGTTGGGGAAGGAGTTTGATATGAAAGACTTAGGTGATTCTAAGAAGATTCTTGAGATGGAAATTCACAGGGATAGGAGTGCTAGAAAATTATGGCTCTCTCAGGAAAACCTATGTTGAAAAGGTGCTATAGACAGATTTGACATGAGCAAATCGAAGGCTGTGAGTACTCCATTTGCGAATCACTTTAATATCTCATTGAATCAGTGTCCAAAGACAGATGCAGAACCTGAGTATATGTCAAAGGTTCCTTATGTCAATGATATGGATGATGGAGGTGTACAACTGGATATGTCTTTACTCTGAGTAGAGTACATGGCAGTAGCTGAAGTACACCTCCATCATTAGTTCAATTCATAATGGCAATGTCAACAACTAAAGTAGAGTACATGGAAGTAGCTGAAGTTGCTAAAGAGGCCTTGTGGCTTATAGGATTAGTGAAGGAACTCAGTGTTGAGCAAGGTGGAGTTCAATTGCATTGTCATACTTTAGAGAATGTAGCTGATATATTGACCAAGCCAGTCACCAGTGACAAGTTCAAACATTGCTTGGACTTGTTACATGCTACTTAGTGTTAAGTACGAGATCTATCGCCCAGTGCCATGTTTGTGAACGTCATGCAATGAATCTTCATAGGGGTTTGATATTCGCCACGATGGAGATTGTTGAGTATGGCTCATATGCAGTATCATATGTGCACCTAGAGAACTTGCACGCCATGGTGTGACATTGGCATGCAAATGCTGCGCCTAAAGAACTAGCACGCCATGGTGTGGCACTGGCACGTAAATGCATGTGCTGGGGGGTCCGCGGAGGGGGGTGCATTAGTCCCCCACGGTACAGTTCAGGGGTATCGTTGTAATTTTGGACTGAGTTATTAGAAATACCTATTGTAACACCGAAACTGTAGTTCATTCAAGTAATAAGACGGAACTACAGCTGCTCTGTAGTCACAGACGTAGGCAAAGATTTGTCGAACTGCGTGACCAATATACGTCTCTATTTTCGCTTTTTTTCTTCTGTTATTATTACTTCTCTTAGTGTTGCTGATACAACAACATTGAATGTCTTTATAATCTTAAATTCAGAAACGGAGGAATACATTGAGGATTTAGAAGCATTTCCTACAAAAACCATATTGGAAAGGATTAAATTGATAGCCTAGTGTAAGGGGATCACGTCATTATCAAATCTAGCCTAATTCTTGTAGTGCGAAATTGCTCAAAAAATATTAGCAATAGCAACAGAGACAATATCACATAAGCCAGCTCCAAATATAGTGGGCAAAAGGGCATGCAAGGAAAATAAAATATAAATTGTCTTAAAGTTTAAAAATTTTATAAAGAAATTCGAAAATAAAAAATCAATCCAATCCGATAAAAAAATTTGGACGGGTTCGACTGGAGGTACCAGCGGGTGGTGTTGAATAGGTGAACCAGTGAGAACCGGCTTGACTCAAGCCGATTTTTTGGTTGAATAGGTGAACCGCGATTTTTTGGTTCGAACCGGAAGACATGTTGAAACAAGAGTAGTTGGTATTTTTTTCTTGCAAGGTTGGCTGCTCGGTATTTGCCACTGCACTGTGCGCTTCGGTTGTGTGACTTACAACTATAAAATATTTAATATTCTATGTTTGGCACAATATAATATTTTTAATGCAAAACATACTCATGTTGTGTGGTTAATGAATTTGTTTGAAAAATGAGTTTGAGGGATTATTATATTAGTGCTAAATATTTTTTTTGGAGTTTTTTTAGGCAAGGATTCTAATTTTAAGAAAATAAATTGTACATAATTTATAGGTCCTGAAAAATTGGAAATTTCTTAATCGAGACTAAGTTAATAGTCACACGGTTCAACTACTAACTACTCGGTCCGACCCTTTGTCCCAATGACTCGATATCTTCATCGAGTCGGTTACCAATCCAATTCTTAAAACATTAGTATGAGGTGATTTTTCCATAGAAATACATCTAATCAAATCCACGAACTCCTTGATTTGCAACCGCAAGGAATCTAGTCCTCACAACTTGTATTTGAGCATCTTATGCTCTCTACCTATTATATTCTTTTGAATATTTTTTTAAGCGATCAATAGTATTCTCCATTTTTTTCTTTATGACTCAAATCCTAGACCTTTTAAGTACAGGTGAAATATTTTACTAATTGGAGTGCCCCTCTTTTGAATAAAACTAGTAGGATACCCGTGCATACGCACGGGTGTGCTGTCGTGTTCTTTTTATGAATGAACTTAGACAATATTTAAATAGTGTGAACGTTACCATGTAAAAATAAAGACAAATTTAAAGTAGATAAAAAATAGATAAATATTAAAATCTAAAAATGTAAAAGTATCATTTAAAAACAATTTGTGCATTTATCCCGTGTTTTTTTATATATCAGTGCAGTGTTTTTTTATATATTAGTGTTGTTATCCCGTGTTTTTTTATATATCAGTGCAGCTATCCTGTGTTTTTTTATATATCATTGTAGTTATCCCCGTATTTTTTTATATATCAGTGCAATGTTTTTTATATATCAGTGTTGTTATCCCGTGTTTTTTTATATATCAGTGCATCTATCCTGTGTTTTTATATATATATCATTGCAGTTATCCCCGTATTTTTTTATATATCAGTGCAGCTATCCGGTGTTTTTTTATGTATCAGTGCAGTTATCGCATAGTTTCAATTGATTATTTGAGTTGATTAGTAGATTATAGTAGATAGTAAAAGATAGATAGTAGATTATCAATAAGAAATATTTATTTTAAATATTAATCCGTAGTTTAAATAGTCATTAAATCTTCTTGTTTTTAGATAGTAGGTTTATAGTAGTCATCAAAAATTTTAATTATCAATGACAAATATTAATCCTGTGTTTTTTTTATATATATCAGTGCAGTTATCCCGTGTTTTTTATATATCATTGCAGTTATCTCATAGTTTCAATTGATTATTTTAGTTTATTAATAGATTATAGTAGATAGTAAAAGATAGATTGTAGATTATCTATAAGAGGTGATAGTAGATTATCAATAAAAGTGTAAACAGATTTCAGAGAGAAAAATTAAAATTTTAAAGTGATAACTTTTTCCAAAAAGGTGATAGTTTTTTTTTGCTTTTTAGTGTGACTCATTTACAATTTTATAGGTAATTTTAGTAGAGTAGTGTTTGTATAAGTTTAGAAATTTAGTTAAAAAATCTTGTGTTTTTTTTTATATATCAGTACAGTTATCCCGTATTTTTTATATATCATTGTAGTTATCTCGTAGTTTCAATTGATTATTTTAGTTGATTAATAGATTATAGTAGATAGTAAAAGATAGACTGTAGATTATCTATAAGAGGTGATAGTAGATTATCTTTTTTTTGACAACGAGGTGATAGTAGATTATCAATAAGAGTGTAAACAGATTTCGAAGAGAAAAATTAAAATTTTAAGGAGATAACTTTTTCCAAAAAGGTAATAGTTTTTTTTTTGTTTTTTAGTGTGACTCATTTACATTTTTATAGGTAATTTTAGTAGAGTAGTGTTAGTATAAGTTTAGAAATTTAGTTAAAAAATCCTGTGTTTTTTCATATATCAGTGCAGTTATCCCGTGTTTTTTATATATCATTACAGTTATCTCGTAGTTTCAATTGATTATTTTAGTTGATTAATAGATTATAGTAGATAGTAAAAGATAGATTGTAGATGATCTATAAGAAGTGATAGTAGATTATCAATAAGAGTGTAAACAGATTTCGGAGAGAAAAATTAAAATTTTAAGGTGATAACTTTTTCCAAAAAGGTGATAGTTTTTTTTTGCTTTTTAGTGTGACTCATTTACATTTTTAGAGGTATTTTTAGTAGAGTAGTGTTTGTATAAGTTTAGAAATTTAGTTAATTTGTCAAAAAAAAGAAATTTAGTTAAAAAAACTAAAGTGAAGTGATAAGAGAAAGAAAAGAATTGTTTATGCGAAAGGAAGAAAGAGAGTGTAAGAGAAAAGTGAAAAAGAGGAAAAAAAGTGTTAGAAAAAAGAGAAAAAAAGAAAGAAAGAGAGTATAAGTGAAAAGTGAAAAGGAGAAAAAAGAGTATAAGAAGAAAGAGAAAAAAAGGAAGAAAGAGAGTGTAATGACATTTATACCCTTAAATTAGATATGTGTCTAATTAAAAAGAAATCCAAATTGGTAATTTCATAAGAGGTTTGTTTGTATAAATAGATTCATTTGCTCGTAAAAAAAAAACTATACACATCACTCATGTGTTGTGGGATCAAATGACATAAATCACGAGCATTTTTAGCACAATTTACACAAGGATGATGATTCTGTAAGAATCAATCTGACGACACATAATTAGTCGGTCAGATGCATATTGTACCGAGATACCAATAAATAGTCATTTTAGTCCCTCAATGTGTGAGGCGCCGTTATTATTGTCACTAAATGTATCAAAATTGCAAATACTTTCTTTTTAGGCTTAAAAATGTTTGAGACCCCTGCAAATATAGGGCGTTTTGGTTTAAGTCCCTGCAATTTTTTTTTTGGTAAAAAGTCCTTGCAAAATGCAGTGTTTTGTTATTAGCCCTTCTGTTTGAGAACTGTTAGTGTGACGTTAAAAAATTGACAACTTATCTGCTACGTGTGTTATTTTTTACTGACTGTACAGTAGTTAAAAGATTAAAAGTTATTCTGGTGAATCAGACATCCACCATCTCCATCTATGGTGCCGTAAGCCTCATCCAAGTTCACCAGCTTCAGTGATTATTGGTTCTGGAGCTAGACCCAGATTCAAATCAAGGTTCATTGCATCGGAAATCTCATCACCCATCACAAAGCTTGAATGTCCAAGCGAGAAAGCACCTTGCTTTATTACAAATTTCAAAGAACTATACAAAGGTGAAAATAAAACAAGAAAGAAAAAAAACTAAAAACACATTGAAGTATCAAAATGACTAACAAAAGAACATATTTGAGGACCAAATGACTTATTAAAGAAATATTTAAGAATAGGTTTGCAATTTTCATACATTCTAAAACTATAATGATAGCGTTTTGGCTCATGAAATTCACAGGTACAGCTTATAAGTTTATAAGTTTCTTGTAAGAAAAGATACAGCTTCCTAAGTGACTAATGTATTATTTTGCCCCAAAAACAACAATAGTGTATTTTTAATAAAATATTTATTATTTTAAAATTTCATGACAACACTAAAGTAAGTTTATACTTACTGAATAACACACAACTACGAACTCCTTATCAGTTCTAAGTATCCAAGCTTTTGAATTTCCCTCTGCAATTAGAGCTACAACGGTGGATAGTATTGCAACCAAGCTGCAAGAAATGGTTGTTACCACTAACTCGTTAGGATATTCCTTGATAATCCAAGTCTGTGTATAGGTGGAAAATTGAGCATATTAAATAGATGAGTTATTTTTCCCTGACCTATATATAAGGAAAATGTGATGTGTGTGGCTTTGTGCATATGTTTTTAGAATGGTTTGTTTACCTGAACAATGAATAAAACTGAAAGGCAAAAGCTACCAATTGCAAGAAGAAAACCACCAACTATATATCCAATCTGATTCCATTGAGAGGTAAGTTCCACTTGCTCCCATTTCTATATTTCTCAATCCACCACTAATAATTGGTATCCCTTTGTATAAAGTCACTATTAATGCCCCTATAATTGAGACCACTGTGCCAATTATTTTCGCCTGGCTACTATACAGTGTCAAGTTTATATTCTCGATCCTGAAATTTCACATCACAATATTCACTCTAAATTCCTTATTTCTGTAGAGTTCAAACACTACGCCAGGTGTTGGAAAAAAGAGCGCATCCATAAGCAGCACTTCCTTATTAAACGCTACGCAATGTTAGAACGGAACAGGAATTGGCAGCGCTTGGGATAAAAGCGCTACTTATAGGTGAAACACGCCTGGGCAATGGGCAGCGTTTGGGATAAAAGCGCTGCTTATAGGTGAGACACGTCCTCCAATGATGAATATGCGTTCTGCAATGGGCAATGCTTTTTACCCGAGCGCTGCCCATTGCTATAATTTTTTTTCAATTCCCCCGCGTTCCTTTCTTTCTCATTAACGTTCAGACTTCTCAGAAACCCTTTCTTTCTCTTTTTTCGCTCTCTGCTCAAGTTCAAGCTCTCTCCTCACGTCCTCACGTCGTCGTTCCACCGTGTTGGTTCGTTGTTGCAGCGCCGTCGTTCATTGGAATCGTCCACCGTCGTCGTTCGTCCTTCGTTGTTGCAGCGCCGTGTAAGAAGGTTAGTTTGAATCCTTCACCTTTTTTTTGTTCTTTTGATATTATTTTATTAATTTGGCTTTGCATCTTCTTCATTTTCATCTTATTTTTTGAAGGTTATTGAACGCATTTACCCCAAACGAAAACTCTATTGAACGTTCACTAGTGGAAAAAAGACATTATTAAGCATCATTTAGCATCGGTTGTTTGAACAACCGATGCTAAATGTTGAACCGGTGGCATTTTTGCAACTAAATGGAAGATTTCATATTCCGCGCCTACTTTTAGCATCGGGTGTTTAAACACCCGATGCTAAATGTATTTGCTTTAGACATTTAGCATCGGGTATTTAAACACCCGATGCTAAATGTCCAAAGCAAATACATTTAGCATCGGGTGTTTAATATACCCGATGCTAAATGTATTTGCTTTAGACATTTAGCATCGGGTATTTAAACACCCGCCAAAGCAAATACATTTAGCATCGGGTGTTTAATATACCCGATGCTAAAAGTCCCCAATTATTTTTCCTATTCTTCCATCGCATTCACTATTTCGCGTTCTCAACTCTCACTCTGAACTCTCTCGCCCTCTTCCCCGTGAACCTTCCATGATCTCTCGCCCTCTCAACTCTCTCGCTCTCTGAATCTCTGCACATCCATGCTCCATCTCGAATCGTTATTGTCTCCTTCGTCAGCGTCACCCTCGGCCGTGCTTTTCTCCTCCGTCCTCGCCTCGCATGCGTTTGTTCTCCGCCATCCATGCTCCATCTCTCCGCCATCCATGCGTATGTTCTGTGTATCCTCTTCTTCTTCTGGTGGTGGTGAGTGACTGTGAGAGAACCAGAACCCTAATAGGAAGAAGAAAATCGATTTGAGAAATTTGGGAAAACAAATCTGTGATGTTTGGGAATCATAAGTGGGAAATCCTTGTTGCAGCGTGCGTTTCCTCCTCCTCCTCACGTGAGCGACGACGGTGAGCACTTCCTCTTCTTCCCCTGCACTGCACAACTTCTGTTTGGGTGAGTAATCGATTTCTCACATGAACTTGAAACCCTAATTTGAATTATTGTTTAGCTTCTGGTTTGGTTCTGAAGTTGAAATTGATTTCTCACTCATTGTTCAGCTTCTGGTTCTGATTTTTATTTCTGATTCTAATTTTCCCTAATTCTAATTTTTCCAGTTTTCCCTAATTCTAATTTTGTTGCTGCGTGTGTTTCCTCTTAATTCTTCATTTCAGCAAAAAGACACAAGTGCTGCAACTATACTATGCGTGGGACTGGAGATGATGGGTAGAAACTATGTATTGGCTTGGAGATTGAGCAAGATGGTGTCTGTAATAAAGATCAGGGTCACTGCATCCTGAACAAAGTATTTTTTTTGTTTCGTTATGATTGTTTTGATAGGTTAGATACATGTTTCTTCTGGTTCTTCAACTGACAGGAATAAACTCAAAGATATATGCTTGTCTGCACGACTATAGCCTTGTCAGCTAATTGTTTTGTTTTCATTTATTTGGCATTAATTGACTGTATTTCTTATTATTCAGGGAAGTGGAAGATTTTGCACACGGAAAATCAATTGACTGTACTATATTATGTTAATATTATAGCATGAATGTCAAAGTTTGAACTCTTACTTGAAGTTCTGATTAATAAAGAGGCTTCATTTTAGTTAGGTTTTCATCTATATAGATCTTTCTGTTAGATACTGTTAATTCGAACTTGCTGGACTTTCACATATTAAGAAATTTGTGTTTGGTGTGTATTGATTTAAGTGGATTTTTTATGGGAAAGTATCTTCTATTTATTTTTGCATGTGCCGTTTTTATTAATATTGGTTACAACTTATATTACTTTTTTACTTTTCTAGTTTAGACATCAATTCTGGTTTATGCAGGTCATCAACATGTATTTTATCTTACAAAGTGTACGTGATACTGAGATTCAATTTCCCAGCTATTTTCTTGGAAAGGCTTATCAGATCTGATCTTCCAGTGAACCTACAAGCTTTGGCTTACAGAGCTGATAGGAATTTTATGGGATATCACAAACTTCCACTGCCAAAGAATCACTTGCAAAGGTCTTCTGTGGCTATTAACGGGTCTTTCTTCAAAAAGACCAATGGTGCTTTGTCTGAAAGTGATAAGAAGCCTATTGCAGATAACCAAAGAGAAATTTCCAGATCAGTGTCTGATTCATTTCCTTCATCTTCTAGTGAGGTGAGCAGCAACTGGGGCGTCTTTGGAAAACTTTGCAGACGGCTGATTATTCCGCAGCCTGCAATGCAATGGTAATAAGCATTCAGCGATTCACAATTTCACATCCTTTGCAGTGCTTAGCTACCTGTAAAAATGTTCATCTAAATTCTCATTTCCTTTTGTATTTTGCTTGCTTTTTATTTGTGATGTGAATAGAATTTATTGTCTATCCCTATTAAAATCTTGTGTCATCACGTTCTTATGAAACTCTTCTTGTACAGAAGGATCTGTGATGTAACAGTGGACTTAATTAGCTCACTTGCTTGCACAATGAAGTTGTGTAGGATGTATTTTCTGCCATTGACCACGTAAGTAAACATGAAAGACATGTTGGAGTCTTTTGAATAATTTTTATTTTTCGCTGTCTGTATCACTGATTTTATTTGTCTAAAAGTCTCTGTTGCTTTATTTTCTGTTTCTGCAGTGCTGATACTGAATGCCTCCTAAATGGCCGAGACTTTCTAATGTCAAGTTGATATGTATGTATGTATAACACTTACTTTGTTTATTTTTCCTTGTGAGATGCAACACACTTTGTTGAAGGAGAGAAATTCTTCTTGAAATCCTTTTGGTTTTATAGATTTTAAAAATTGTTTTACTATATAAAAAACAAGCTTTTTTGATTTTTGTGGTTTATGCCCTTTTAGTTGCATTTTCACAATTTCTCAGAGGTGTTTTGCTGTGAAATTCAGTATGTTTTTTTCAACAGTTTCTAGTGTTGGCTGATTTCTCTTATTGATATGATGCAGAGATAAAGGACAAAGTGATCAAGACCAATGAGGACTTTGTTTGGGCAGTTGAGGTTCCACTGACTGGAAAATTTATTATTGAGATTGAGTTCCTTGATTTAAAGACTGCTTCTCCAGATGTATGTATATACTTAATACTTATCTCTTTATCTTTGATTTTCTCTGTATTACTTATTGCAAATGATAATGATTTAGAGAGACACTTGGAATGTGCTAGTTTAGCTAAAATCAACTTATGGTAGTACTAATTAGGTTTTTGTAATGACTTGTGGATCGTTGAAGGTAACAATAGGTCTTGTTTTGAATTGGTTTATTTTGAGTATTTCATTCTATCTTGAACTTTTCATGCAGAAGATCTTATCAACTCCTTTAGGAATATTGTCCTGGGTGGTGAGCAGTTCAAGTCAAGACCTTGCTTGACTATTGATGTTTGCAGTGAATGCCAAGAGCAGCTAATTCTGGAGGTATAATGACCTTGTGGTATTGTTTTTGTGTTCTAGATTCTAGCTAAGAGGGCATCTTTAAATAACTATGAATTGATTGTTGGGGAAAACGGGAAAAGGTTACCTGCATTTGGAAAATTTGCTAGTAGAGCTGGAATGATTGACTTTTTACGTGGATTAGGACACCATATGTTTCTCATCATATTATCAACTTGTATGCGACTGGGGATTTGTCCCCTGGTTTTTGTATTTACTGGCACAGGAAATGGTATACACTACAGTCTCTATAGGCGTTGTTGTTGCTTTATTAATGTTGAAAAATGACTATTGTACTAAAGTTTGACTCTTCCTTTCTTGTAGTTTGTTCTGGTTCACAAGAAATATTTAAGCTTCTTCCTCATAGCTTTGTGGATCCATCTAAATTATGTGACTTACAAAAGATGGTAATTTGTTAATATAATCAAGTATTAGGATTAATATTTTGTTTTTGACAGCAGGATTGATATTTTGTTGATAGAATATTTAAAATCATGTTAATGTCGCTTTTGAGATGGCTAACATGTGTCATGTGCAGATGACAAATGTGAAATGGTTAGGATGGCTATCGAGCAATTCGGTTCAACCCTTGCTTTTTTTCTCATTGTGTTTTTTCTGGTTGGTTTTAGATTTGACTATGATTGGAAGAAGATTGAAGCATTTGTAGGATCAAAAACAGTTATCCAGGTGATTTTATAAATGGGAAATGTCACATTTTTAATTCTATTTTAGGTATTTAGTGTTAGTGAGGCAGCGTTTGGCATGTTCAAGGTAGTCGTATAACATTTTTGCTAGGATTTTAATATGTATTTTGTTAGGCTACATGTTTTTCCTATAGATTTAACATTTTTTTCATTTAGCATAATGAGCATTTGGCAATGAAATTAAAATACAACATAATTTTCTCCATTTTCAGTATCTATTGCGAAGAGCTTCACTGACAGAGAGTGATGCATTTGCCTTTCCAAAGGCTGATAATGAAGATTGTATTACATATTCTGGTTTCTGTGAAGCACTTCGACAGGTATGGTGGAGTTAATAACTGTGATGAGCACTCTAAAAGTTCATTTAAATCACATGATTATCTCAGAAATCTAGGTGATTTACAAGAGCTTCTTGTTTCTCATTATGTGCAGCAGCAGCATATATTATGTTGTAGCAGCAGCAGATATGGAATTCAACAGTTTTAGATCAGAGCGATGACAGAAAGGAGGAGGATGGTTCAAATGATGTTCAAGAACAAACAATTGGTTTTAGTGTGAAAAATGCAGTTATGTTCCCTCCAGAAGTAGAGAAAGGTAGATGGTTGCAATGCAACTAAATGTCATACATGTGCACACAGTTTGCATGAGTATAAGGTGAAAAGGATTTAATTTAAGTGGATGTGAAAAGAAATGAACTCAACTTGCAGGTGCTTTTCTACATGATTTGCTTGATAGGTGAAAAGGATTCAAACAATAATTTTTTATGTATCCTGTAATTGATATTTGTGATCTTGCCTACTAAATTTCTTTTGTATTGTATGCTTGATTCCAAGCTGAGTGTTGATTTTTGGATTATCACAATGAAATTGGTCTATAGGAAATGATGTGTGGGATGTGTAGTTTGGCAGTGAAATTAGCACTGCCTTTAAATTAGACATTTAACATCGGTTGTTTCAAACAACTGATGCTAAATGTCTATTTTTTTTTAAATTAGACATTTAGCATCGGTTGTTTCAAACAACCGATGCTAAATGTCTTTTTTTTTAAAAAAAATTAGACATTTAGCATCGGTTGTTTGAAACAATCGATGCTAAATGTCATTTTTTTTTATCAAAAATGACTTTTAGCATCGATTATTTGGAACAACTGATGCTAAAAGTCACTTTCAGGACATTTAGCATCAGTTGTTTCAAACACCCGATGCTAAATGTCATTTTTCAGGACATTTAGCATCAGTTGTTTCAAATAATCGATGCTAAATGTCATTTTCGGACAGCAAAAACAGTGATGAAATGGACATTTAGCATCGGTTATCTGAACACCCGATGCTAAATGTGACATTTAGCGTCGGTTAAATAACCGATGCTAAATGTCTGACATTTAGCATCGGGCGATTTAGTGTCGGGCGATAACCGACGCTAAATGTCCATTTTAACCGACGCTAAATGTCTTTTTTCCACTAGTGGTTGGTGCTATGTGAAATAGGAAGCTGAAGAGGAATGAGTTCGTTGAAGAGTTCGCAAGCTTAGTTAGAAGAGTTGGTGCTTACGGATAGCTAGAGGTTTGTGATACTTCAAATTTTTGAAAACAATTTGTTTATGCTTCCTTTGCTACATAATGCTTACTGTGATTTTAGTTAGTTGTCTAACTGACTATAAACTGTTTGACAGAATGTCTAACTAAAGTTGTAATATAGTTCAGAATGTCTAACTACTGTGATATGGAAATTAGTTATTTGATATGGAAATTAGTTATTCAAAATACCACTTGGTGTTCATAATTTCAATAATCATGTGAATGTTGTAAATGAATGATTGAAATTAGTTATTTGATATGGATGCATGTTGAGTTTCAAATTTATGTTGTATTTGAACATGTTAAATTGTGTATGTGTGGTGAATGAAACTAGCAAAGTAAAATCGAATATGCCTAAATCGAATATGCGAATTGTTTGTTAGGTTTTGCGAGTTTGTTTTACTGGAGCTTCGCGTTCATTGTTCGAGTTCATCCTGGTTCGAGTGTTCGTTCTAGTTCATTCGAGTTCATTGTTGCTTCCACTTGTTCAGGTACTTTTGTTCTTTTCTTGTATTTATTATATGAAGAATGGCAATATGGAAGACATCAAAGTCTTTGATTTTTTTAGCTGAAAATAGTTGAATGTCTTAGCTTCACCTATAATAGGTTGTGTGTTTTTCACCTATAGTTAGTTATTCAAAAAGTTTTACGTTGTGCGTTTTTCACCTATAATAGGTTTAAGTTCTCTTATCAGAATTTTATTATAAATATTGCGAAATTATGGATAGAAAATGGATGTCTGCCAATCGTTTGTCCAAGGAATATGCCGATGGAGTGGATTATTTTGTCAACTGCGTTGTTGAACGTTTAGGGACTTCTAGTAATATCAAGTGTCCTTGTTTAAGTTGTTGTTATGTAAAATCAGTTAATGGAGAGGAGTTGGCAGGACATTTAAAGGGTTACATAATTGATCAAAGTTACAATTGTTGGACAATGCATGGTGAGGAAAGAGGTGAATCTTCAAATATGGATAATAGTACTGAGAGATGTGCGCCGGTTGACACCGAAAGACCTACATTTGATGGGGACGAATTTGAAGAGATGGCAAAGGTTGTTGAAGACGATCTTAATGACTGTCCTCAAATGTTTGAGAAGTTGATAACAGATGCGAAGACACCGTTGTATTCGGGTTGTACTGAATTCACAAAATTATTGGCTGTGATAAAGTTGTATAACTTGAAAACTTGCCACGGATGGACAGATAAGAGCTTTACGGAATTACTCGCACTATTGAAAGAAATGTTGCCGAAGAAAGTGCGCCAGACCCTAACCAAACTTTGTTTCTTTTTTAAGGCGAATTGTAGTAGAGTGATTGACCATGGAAAGTTGTCATCATTGCAAAGAGAAATTACTGTCACTTTGTGTGAGCTAGAGATGTATTTCCCACCTTCGTTTTTTGACATAATGATTCATCTAATAGTTCATATGATTAGAGAGACCTGATTGTGTGGCCCATGTTACATGAGATGGATGTATCCGTTTGAGCGTTACATGAAGATATTAAAAGGATATGTGAAAAACCGATCACGACCCAAGGGTTGTATTGTTGAGCGCTACATAGTTGAAGAAGCTATTGAGTTCTGCACTGGCTATCTATCTAGTCTTGAATATTCTGTGGGACTGCCAAGGTCTCGTCACTTAGGAAGCATTAGTAAAGGGATGTCAGGAACTAAAATAGTTATGGTATCAAGGAAAGAACTAGATCAAGCACACTTTTATGTTTTGCACAATGATAGTGAGGTTGATTCATATGTTGCCAAGCACATGGACATACTTAAGAGTGATCACCCATATAAGGGTCAAGTTTGGTTAACAAAAGAACACAATCGGAGTTTCATAGTGTGGCTAAAAGAGCACATTGATTTCGAGTTTGCTATGAATCCTACCTCTATTTCAGAAAGATTGAGATGGTTAGCAAAAGGTCTAAATATACCTGTTTTCTCTTACACCAGCTATCTAATGAACGGGTACACGTTCTATACAAAAAACCATGATGATCAGAGTATGTCATACTCGAATATCTCATATTCGGGGTCATTGAACACATATGGGAGTTGGATTACAACATGTTTCAGGAGCCTGTGTTCTAATGTAAGTGGGTTGACAATAATAATGGTTTATAGATTGATGAGTCGGGGTTCATGCGGGTGAATTTCAACAAGTTAGGATATAAAGATGAGCCTTTTATTTTGGCTTCCCAAGTGAGGATATCGATGATGTATGTAAATTGAAGTGGGCAACTAGTACTTCTATTAGAGCATATATCAGGTACGTATGTAATTTATTATTTGACATCATTGAATTTTTTTTATTATATCGTTAATTTTATTTGTATATATCTCTAATTATAGGTACTTGTACGAGGACATTTTGGTCCCTTCGGAACAGACACAGATTTGTGTTCTTGTGTCCGGATAATACAAACCTGCGTGAAGTGTCCTCGAAGCTACGTAATTATGAGATGCTTGTGGAACAAAACAAGACAGAGGTTAAAAATTATGTCACTCAACGCTTCTAGGAAGCTCAAAGTACAAGCGTTGATTCCATGTGTAGCGACCGAAAATCTGGAGGAGAGATTCTTCGACATTTTGCAATGAAGCCGCCACCAAAGTTTAGTTTAAGGGCAAACATTGGAAAATCCCTATTGAGTGGATAAAGGGGGTTCTGCGGACCAGGTTTAGGTTCGGGAGTCGTTTATGCGTAGGGAAGGTATTAGCACCCTACGACATCCTTCCTAAGGAAGGTTACCTCTTAACTAAATGTGTAAACATTTATTAATTCAAAAATAATGTTTTTACCGTTATAATAATAATAATAATAATAATAATAATAATAATAATAATAATAATAATAATAATAATAATAATAAAGGATTCAATAAACAGTTAGTTATTTTTGTACTTTTTGAGAAAAAGGATAGAAATGGATTAAAAGAAAAAAAGGTTTTTTATTAATGCAATTGACAGAGGTCGGCCGCCCTCTGCTCCTACGTATCTCCAGGTAGAGAATCAAATCACACGTAGTTCTTGGTAGAAAATGTTTGTGTGTTGGTGTTTTTTAATTATTTTTTTGAAATTGGGAGAGGTATTCGTGACGACCAAACAAGTAAAACTCAGAGTGGTCATCACTCATAGCTCGTTTGAAAAATATAGTTGATATTGATGATCAAACAAGTTAAACTCAGAGTGACCATTAATAACCAACTACTTTTATATTTGGGAAGACGTTTGTTTGTCATTTTAAAAAAAATAGGTTTGAAAGGGAATGTTTATTTGTAGAAAAAAAAATTAAGAAGAGAAACAGGGGATGCAGTAGTGAAATGGAGTGTGACTAGCAGAAAAGGGTTGTATTTTAAAGTAGTGGGTGCAGAAAACAGGCCCAGTTCGCTTTGGGTTGGCCTGCGTTTCCTTTGCAAGGATTTTCAGGGGGGGATACGAAGCAGACACAAGGGTGTAAATAGAAATAGGGGCTGTATTTGAAAACAAAAGGGGTGCAGACAGCGGAGACCCATTTGAGCTTTATGACGCCAGCCCACAAATCACAGGCTTTTTAGGGGGGGTGCGTGAATAAAGTATGGGGTGTTACAATCAATGTGAAATTAACATTAAAAATAAAACAAAATCAGGATGAACAGACTATATAAGCAACAAAAAAAGAAAACCCTAATCCCTTCCCTTTCTTCCCCATGGCGCCGCACCAACCGACTCCCTCAACCCTAATTTTTGCTTTCTTCTCTCTCCCCACGCCGTCCAATCTTCTCCCCCCACTCAAACCCAAATCGCTCTCTCTTCGTCCCACTCTAGCCACTAATAAACTCTACACTTATCCCTCCTAGCATCGCACACCAAAAACAGAGAGATAGGGTGAGGTTTTCAGAGAGAAGGAGGGAAGGGCTTTCGCGAGAGTGAGAATGAAAACGGAAAGCTCACGGTGTGGTTTCTTTTTCGTCCGATCTGGACTTGCTTCGCGACGGGAATGGTGAACTCACGGTGGCCTACGGTGGTGGAGTGGTGTGAGTGGTGGTGGTTGAGGCGTGGCTTTGGTGATGTTGGTTGACGGTGGTAGAGTGCTGTGATGGGAGGGGTGTGTGGTGGCCGTGGGAGGAGAGTTTGGGGTTACGGTTTCTGGTGGCAGTGAGGGGGTGGATGGCCATGAGGTGACGATTTGGTGGCTGTTAACAGTGGTGGTTGGGGGTGGGGCGCTTTAGGACGTGGTGGTGATGGTTTTGGTGGCTGTGGGTGACAGTGGTGGTTGGTTGTGGTCCGGTTCTGTTGATGGTGAGGTGTGGCGGTTTACGGTGCTGATTTTATAAGTGGATGGGTGCTGAGGGCAGTCAACAATTAGGGCAAAAAGATGGCATCAAAAGGACAGCATCTTTGAGGGAATAAAAGGACAATAGCTGGAGTAAATTTAGGGTGCCAAGGACAGTCAAAGGAAGGACAAGGGAAAGAAAATGGGATCAAAAGGACAGCCCTAGGGCAAGCAGCCAGCTTGCTTCCCCCTTCTCTTCTTTTTTGATTTTGCATTTTTTGATTTTTTGAATTTTTGTATTATTTTGCTATTTTGCTTTTTTGGTTCACATTGTAAAAAAAACTATGTTATATGTCAAGAAAAGAGAATTTGACTATTAGATTCTTTATTTATCGTTTTATTATTATTTTTCACCGATGACGATAGGTGAAATAAATAACAATAGTGAAATAAAATAAAACGAGTATCAAACAAATCGTTACACGAGAGTGCCAGAGACACACGCGTCTAAAGCGATACGTCACGCAACGAGAATACGAGCTTTTTTGGATTTTAATTGATCGGACAAAATTAGGGTATGACAGCTGCCCCTCTTTATTTATATTTTACTAGGAAATATGGAGGGCCTCCAGATATCTCGAACAAAATAAAACTAAGGATAGAAGGACACTAATTTTGTCGAAACCTTTTTTAGAGAAATTTACAAAAAACCTGATTTACATAGAACAAAAATAAATAGGGATCACCGGGGATTTGAAGGAGCACTGGGGCTCTGATGGTCTAATTCGCAGTCGATGCTTGGCGCATTGATTGGAGTTAAACTGAAGGATCGACGGGGTCTGAAGGGCATGCCTAAGCCTGATGGACCAATGGGTCTGAAGGAGCACAAACTAGCAATGGTACTAGTAAAACAGTCTGCTTGTGGGGTGGCCTTTTTAGAGCGGCCGCGGGTGGCATGGTCAAGCCGTTGGCCTGATTTGCTCACCTCGAAGGACGTGCACTGAGTCTTAGGCTGACACAGCTAGTCTGAAGGACCTGGGGTCGAATGATCCGTCGCACTCAGTGTCGACATAGTGATCTGAAGGTAGAGTTCGAAGTCGTTGCTTTGACATACTGGGTCGAACTGAACTGATGGACCTGGGGTCGGATGATCCGTCGGTTGCTCGATAACGCGACGTGCGATCTGGATTGAAGGACCATTGATGGTCTGAAGGAGCGCTTGGGCTCTGAAGGACCACTGGGGGTCAGCAAGAGTACTGGGACTCTGAATTGTGATATGAGACCAGCGCTTGGAGCACCGACTTTGAGGGAACAAACTATTTGGATTGACACATGGCGTACTTGCCTAGAACATACCTAATGAACGCATTTACCTGAGAAGGGAAAAGCTATCTATATTTGGCATATCTAAAAATGCAATGAATGATGTATGCGTGCAATATAGGTATGTGAAATGGTAGGTGTCCGATGGGATGAATGGAACGTGGCAGATGACGTGAGTTGAAGTTGATGGAACGTGGAGGTTGACAGACACTGTGTGTGAATGCAGATAAGATATGAATGTGATTGTGCTGATTAATGTAATGAAATGATCGATTTTTTCCTCTTTTTGTTTTTTTGCTTTTTTTTTGGTATATAATGAGCGTATGAAATGCAAGGTGTGAATGTGATGCAAATGTAATGCTTTGATGCGAATGCCACGGTGGATAAAGAAAAACACGCGAATGCATGGTACAATGATATGATTAGTGATGTAAAACTTTTTGGCAACGATGGGACCGGCACTTGGCGCATCTATCGAAGCAAACAATGTTATGCATGTGACGAACGTGCAATGATTGGTATCTGGTGGGATGATGAATGATATGGGTATGCCATGGGTGTTGAACCTGAAGGAATGAGAAAGTTGACAAACGATGTATGAGATGTGAATGTGACTGTAGTGATTATGTGTGATGATGAATGTAATGGATGGATTTTTCTTTTTGCTTTTTTCTTATTTATTTTGCTTCTTTTCTTGACGCATGCAATGAATGCATAGCAAATGATATGATTGGTGATGTAGGAAGCTTTTGGCAACGATAAGACCGGCACTTGGCACGTCTATCGAAGCAAAAAAAGTGTTATAGGTATGCAATGTGATGAATGTGCAATGCGAAAGTAAATGGACTACAAAAGGCCCGTGAATGATGGATGTTGAAGTTGCTCGGAAACAGAAATTGATAAGCTGTGTATGCGAATGCAGATAACATGCGAATGCAAATGTAGTGTTGGCTGCATGATGGAATGATTTATGCTTCGGTGGGGGTAACGGGTGCAATGTGGATGATTTTTGCCTTTTTGGTTTTCTCTTTTTTTTTGCCCCGTTTTGAATGAATGGATGAATGCGCACAGGTAATGCTCAAATGCAATAGTTGTGGTAGATGCATGAGTTGTTGTTGACATACAATGTATGGTGCAAAGATTTATGATATGGTATAATAGTAATGCATGCAGATCTGTTTTGTTTTGAGATGAGAAATGAGACTTTCGATGCGAGGGTTAGTGAGGTGAGTGCTTTGGAATAGTCATTCCTTGGAAAGAGGTTTGAATTCAGACATGGCAATCTCAAGGTTGTTATTCATAGACACTGATGTGCAAAACTATTTGACCGTATTTGCAGACTCGCTTATTTTGCTCTCCTATGATGGTGCCCCATGATGATTGATTTTTAGGTCCACAAATTTAGCTGAGTGAGTTTCCGACTTCACATTATTAACTTGTGTTCTCTCCCTTTGAAGCATAAACATGTAGAGTAGTGCAAATACAGATGAATGAGTCAGTTGACTTGGTATGACAGATATGACACGTGAGGGGATGAATGGTAGGTTTTTGCCAAAATCATGAAAGGTGGAACTGCCCCGATTTAGACTACCGGTGAAGGTGAGTGCATAACTTGCCCCTGTCTAGTGGTGACAACAGCCACGGTTGCAGAGGAAATAATGAATTGGGAATACCATGACTTTGGAATGAAGGGTGGAAAACAAGAGATTCTGTCTCAACCCACGACATTTGGTGTTGCCCAAATCTTGACGAGAGCAAGGTTGCCCCGACTCGAGTTTGCAAAAGGATGTATTTAGCATGGTGGGTTGAGAAATTGCCCCGGTGTGGTTCCATGGATGTGAATATGACGAGGGGATGAGATGGGTGTAGGGTGAATTTCCCCGACTTTAGGTGGAGTGAAGGGTGACAGGATTTCCCCACTTTGGAATGGTATTTCAAATGATTGTTTCCAGTGGGGTTGTGAAAGGTGACTGAGTTTGGGTCATGGGTTTTTGGAATTGGTGGTATGGATTGGATGTGGTATATGAATGGGATGGATGTCGGACATTTTCCCCAAGTTCAAGAAGCATGAAAGGTGAAAGGTATGCCCCACTTTGTGATCTTGATGGTCCTAGTCCAAACTTTTGGCCCTTTGAAGGTGACTCCCACAGACTATGATAATCCTGAGTTTTTGATACGATGAAAATTTCACTTGGTGATCACAAAACATTGTCTTGATATCAGTGCGATTTGAATGAATATTGTAGTGCAAGCCCTTTGGTTTTTTTTGAACTATCTTTTTTGATTGATTTTTTTTTTGATTTTTTTTTTTCAAATATATCGTAAATAAATAAACTCACTTGTCCTAAAATTAAATCTTTGAGAAAACGGAAGCAACCAGCCATTGGTCTGCATGGACTTGTTAGGGTTGTAGCATGGCCAGTGGTTAGGGGTTCATGAAAGAAGGGTTTGTAATCTGGTCAAAGGTTGTGGATAATGTTGTCAATGGTTATGGGTTTGTGGAGTATAGGCTCAAATGGGCTCAGAGAGGTGTTTAATGGTTTATTGATACAATGACCTTTCAAAAGATAAGTAGGTTCATAGAAGTGCTGGAAGCCAATGATTTGAGTTTTGTGGAAAAAATGAGAATTCGGCCTAAGGAGGTGTTTGTGGGTTTATTCGGACAAGGATATCTTATGTGTTTGGTGATATTATGTATCAGCTCACAATTTCTACTGCTTTTGCTTTTTTTCTCTGAGGATTTCTTTTTCAATCAAGTTTTTTGAATTTCAGTTTCTTTTTTTGTGATCTTTTTTTTTCCTTTTTTTTTGAGTAGAGTGAGCTGATAAAAGTGATACACCATTTTTGATGTGGAATTGATCCTTGTCTAGGGTGACTGAAAGATTTTTTGGTTTATTTTTAGCAAAGGGTACTTTTTTTTTTGCTTTCTTTTACGATATGGGAAGATGACCAAACATCATTTAGAATCATGATTGCTTATTTTCTCGAAAAATAAGTCGAGGACAGAAACTTATTTATTTTTATATATCTGCTCTCTTTCTTTATTTCTTTTTATATGCCCTAACTTTTGCTTAAGCTGCTCTTGCAAGTTTTCAACCTAACAGGCTTTTTAATTTATTTTTTGTAAAGGACTTGCACCAATGGAATACAATGTTGACAAGATATCTAGTGATCACAAATTTGCCCTTGCATGGGGCCTAAAGTGCTAGCTCATGAAATTTCATCATTGGGAGCAAACCAAATAGTTAACTAGGTTGTGTGGGGAATATGCACTGGGTGGTCGGGGTGGGACCGGACGTGTAAAGGGATGATGATACGATGGAAAGATGTGGGCATTAACTGACTCAGACAAGAATAAATGCACGTTGCATACAAGTTCACCATAAGGATGCTTCACAGCAAGTTAACGTAGTTAGAGACATGATAGAAGAAACACGCCAGCTAACAAAATGGACCATTTTGATCTTGTATCATGGGATGGATGAGATGTATCATCTTGCTGACAAAAATTGTGGACGAGTTGCAAACAGTGAATAACTTCTTTTTTTGAAAATTGAGTGTCTGAAAACACCTTGAGTTTGTAGCTAAGCTAAACTTTTCCAAAGAAGAAATAATCAACTTCGCCTCATCTCTCATAAATTTTTTGAAAAGGCAATGCTCATGTTTTTTTTGTGTGCATGATGCAAATGCAGATGCCTAAAATGCGTGAATGAATGATTTATGAGTGAATGGAAATACATGAAAAATGAGATGTTCTCAAATTTTAGAAATTGTGCTCATGATTGTTTTCTACCATTTTCTAGAAAAAATGTAATGCACGTGATGATGAATATGTATGATGAAAACGCAAATGCGTGAAGGGAATGATCTCCTGGAAAGATTAACTATTCTAAACGATTTTTTTTACTTTTTGGAGACAATATAGCAAGCAGATGATGCGAATCATCGTTTATTGCTAACTGAAATATATTTTGGATGATGAATGACTTTTTGTTTTTTATTTTATTTAAAAAATGACTCATGCATAGATGACTGATGCGTTTGAGGTGGTTTGGAGTAAAGAAATTATTTTTATAACAATTTTTTTTTTATAATATCAATGTGATATTATTTTCTCATTTTTGGCGTATGGCTATGCAAGATGAAGTAATTTAGACAAATAAAAAAAATGATATTTTGTTATTTTCTAGATGATAAGATGCATGTTGGTACCATGATAATGGGATGAAAATAATGATTGTATTCTATTATGAATGCAAGATGATTTTTTTATTTTCTAGTTAAAAGACTAACTATTCTCACGCAACAAGAATAATCAAGTTAAACGCCCCCTTGTGTCCTAATGCATGAAGGAACACATGGTGATAAATGACAGAAATGCAGATGCGAATGCATGAAATGTGTGCATGAATGATCACTTGAAAAGACTGACTATCCAAAATGATTCTTCGGAGGCAATGCAATATGATGATGAATAATGCAAGACAGTGGCATTATTTTATTATTTTTTCTTTTATTTTGCATGTCAGATGACTAATGCATTTTTTTATTTTTCTATGCATGAAGAGGAGTAACGAATATAGTATATTTTTGAGTATGCATGATGATGAAAGTTGGACAAATATGTAGCGTCTTTGTTTTTTTGGAGGATGACGTGCATGTTAGTACCATGAGAACGAGATGTATATGAAAACCAGTGACTCGTTCTATGGTTATTTTTATTTTCTAGCAAAATATAATACCCATGATGACAGATATGTATGAAAAATGCGAATGCATGTATGCATGAAGAAATAAATGTTTGATCCTAATGCAATTATTCTTATTTTTTCAAGAGGTAGTGCAACATGTATGCAGACTCTTATTTTTAATTTATTGGATGACGAATGATGCAATTATAATGAAATGAATTTTTTTTTATTTGGGAAAATGATACACGAACATGGAGTTGATGCATTTAAACTAGGATGGCAATATGAGGGAAAATGATGTATGAATGATATATTTTTTTTGAACTGTAGTTCGTGATTTTACAAATGATGTGATGCCTACGCTATGTGATAATGATTTTGAATGATTATGAATGAATGCCGGTGCATGTTAAATATGATGTTTTTTTTTATCAAATGATATGCTAACGTTATATGGGTAAAAATTGTTTTTTTTGTGTGCGAGGAAACAAAATGCATGACACTCGAAGCGACTTTTTTTAATGCCTGGAAAATAGTAATGAACATAACCTTTATATAATATGGGGGTAATATTTTTTTGGTGTACGGATATGCAAGATGAATGCAATTTTGAAAAAAATGATACCTTCGCGATGCAGAAATAGGGCAATAACAATGAAATGCTTATGGAAGAGTGATTTTAGTATGAATGAATGGTGATTTTTTTGTGTTTTCTTTGAATAAAGTATAATCCATGAACATATGGATGTTTGTTGTACATGAGCAACAATGGAGATGAATGAAATGCGTGATGGTTTATCCCTTTTTTTTATGCTTCAACTAAAATAAAAAGCTAACAAAATGCTATTGGGTGATGAATGATGCAATAATGAAGAAATTTATAATTTTTGTTTTGACGCTTGTTGAAGGACTGATGCATTTGAGATGGATAGGAATAAATGACTTTTGTCCTTGTTTTTTATGATGCATGAAGATGATGCATTTAAAAATAAATTTTTATAATAGCAATGTGATGTATGAGTATGAGAGATGATGCAACTAGGATAAAATGGACAAATAAAAAAAATTGACGTTTTTGTTATTTTAAAGATGATGAGATGTATGGTAGTGCAATGATAATGGGATACATAAGAATGATTTTATTTTATTATGAATGCATGGTGATTTTTTTCTTTTTATTTAGAAATGATGCATGTATGGAGAAATTGCGCATTTGGACTAGGATGACAATATGAGCGAAATGTTGTAGAATGACTCATGCAATTCGTAATAATGATGTTGCAAATGACAAGATGCCTACACTATTTGATAATTTTTTCGATATTTATGAATTATGAATATATGATGAATGGTACGGTAGGGAAATGGTAATGTGATGCATATGAAAAAAATGATCTTATTTTATGATAATTTTTTGTATGATGAATGAAAGGAATGATGTCGGAAGTATGCAAATGAAGGAAGTATGAAATATTTTTTTTTGAGTGATTTTAATTTTGGAGAAAAACTAACAAGATTGATAGAGAGGGTAAGTATAGTGCCCCTGTGTCCTAGGTGGGTCATGTCTAAATTGGGATTTTCATCATGATCTAGGGTCACTTATGTGATCAATCTCTCAGGTGGCTCTATTCACTTTCTCACAAAGGTCTCCAGAGCTAAAATCCCCTTCATGATATGATCCACAACGATAGCGAGCTACCTGGTGCGGGATACCATGAAAGAGCGTACTCTGGTTGAGACTTTCATGAGAGTCAGACAGAGATAAAATCCAGAATGACTGTCACTAATAATCTCCACTCGTCCTAGGTTATTTGCAGACCCGGGTATAGGGCCCCACTCAAAGGTGTGTGCAAAAGTGTAGGTGAGGTGTGTGATGAGGGCAAAAATACCTAAACTAACCAAGCTGGAAGAGATATACAACAATAATAACAAAAGAGTCGTCTACCCTAAGGTTCAATAATATAACAAAATGCTAATAAATAAGTAACATAAGCATAAGGGAAAAAACAAAATATAAAATTAATAAATACTTACACATCTAGTTAACCAGGCTTGACTCTCTTAATTTGTCCCTAGTGAAGTCGCCAGCTGTAGCGACCGAAAAATCCGGAGGAGGGATTCTTCGACATTTTGCAATGAAGCCGCCACCAAAGTTTAGTTTAAGGGCAAACATTGGAAAATCCCTATTGACTGGATAAAGGGGGTTTTGCGGACCAGGTTTAGGTTCGGGAGTCGTTTATGCGTAGGGAAGGTATTAGCACCCTACGACATCCTTCCTAAGGAAGGTTACCTCGTAACTAAATGTGTAAACATTTATTAATTCAAAAATAATGTTTTTACCCTTATAGTATTAATAATAATAAAAAAGGATTCAATAAACAGTTAGTTATTTTTGTACTTTTTGAGAAAAAGGAGAGAAATGGATTAAAAGAAAAAAATGGTTTTTTATTAATGCAATTGACAGAGGTCGGCCGACCTCTGCTCCTACGTATCTCCTGGTAGAGAATCAAATCACACGTAGTTCTTGGTAGAAAATGTTTGTGTGTTGGTGTTTTTTAATTATTTTCTTGAAATTGGGAGAGGTATTCGTGACGACAAAACAAGTAAAACTCAGAGTGGTCATCACTCATAGCTCGTTTGAAAAATATAGTTGATATTGACGATCAAACAAGTTAAACTCAGAGTGACCATTAATAACCAACTACTTTTATATTTGGGAAGACGTTTGTTTGTCATTTTAAAAAAAAAAGGTTTGAAAGGGAATGTTTATTTGTAGAAAAAAAAAACTAAGAAGAGAAACAGGGGATGCAGTAGTGAAATTGGGTGTGACTAGTAGAAAAGGGTTGTATTTTAAAGTAGTGGGTGCAGAAAACAGGCCCAGCTCGCTTTGGGTTGGCCTGCGTTTCCTTTGACAAGGATTTTCAGGGGGGATACGAAGCAGACACAAGGGTGTAAATCGAAATAGGGGTTGTATTTGAAAACAAAAGGGGTGCAGACAGCAGAGACCCATTTGAGCTTTATGACGCCAGCCCACAAATCACAGGCTTTTTAGGGGGGGGGGGGTGCGTGAATAAAGTATGGGGTGTTACAATTAATCTGAAATTAAAATTAAAAATAAAACAAAATCAGGATGAACCGACTATATAAGCAACAAAAAAAGAAAACCTTAATCCCTTCCCTTTCTTCCCCATGGCGCCGCACCAACCGACTCCCTCAACCCTAACTTTTGCTTGATAAAATCTACACTTATCCCTCCTAGCATCGCACACCAAAAACAGAGAGATAGGGTGAGGTTTTCAGAGAGAAGGAGGGAAGGGCTTTCGCGAGAGTGAGAGGGAGAACGGAGAGCTCACGGTGTGGTTTCTTTTTCGTCCGAACTGGACTTGCTTCGCGACGGGAATGGTGAACTCACGGTGGCCTACAGTGGTGGAGTGGTGCGAGTGGTGGTGGTTGAGGCGTGGCTTTGGTGATGGTGGTTGACGGTGGTAGAGTGTTGTGAGGGGAGGGGTGTGTGGTGGTCGTGGGAGGAGAGTTTGGGGTTACGGTTTTTAGTGGTCGTGAGGGGGGTGGATGGCCATGAGGTGACGATTTGGTGGCTGTTAACAGTGGTGGTTGACGGTGGGGCGCTTTAGGACGTGGTGGTGATGGTTTCGGTGGCTGCGGGTGACAGTGGTGGTTGGTTGTGGTCCGGTTCTGTTGATGGTGAGGTGTGATGGTTTACGGTGGTGTGGGGGTGTTTGGCCGAAGGTGATTGGGTTGTTGTGGTGGTGGCGACCACCACATGGTGGCCGGAGCTTCAAGCTCCTTTTTTTTTCTGACTTCTCAATTTTTTTTTTGATTTCTGGTTCTCCCCCCTCCTTACTGTTTTTCGTCTTCCCTTTTCTCTTAATTTCTCTATGATTCTCTGTCTGAAAAATCCTCCCCCCTGCTTCAGGATTTTGAACTTGGAATTTTGGTGATTTAGGGTTTCGCTGTGAAATCCTAATGTTTGGTAACTTCAGAATGTTTTCTCTGTGTTTGAATTTTGTGTATTTTTTGTGTTAATTTTCGTCCATTGTCTCTGCCCTTGATTGTGCTACTGTTGCTGATTTTATAGGTGGATGGGTGCTGAGGGCAGTCAACAATTAGGGCAAAAAGATGGCATCAAAAGGACAACGTCTTTGAGGGAATAAAAGGACAACAGCTGGAGCAAATTTAGGGTGCCAAGGACAGTCAAAGGAAGGACAAGGGAAAGAAAATGGGATCAAAAGGACAACCCTAGGGCAAGCAGCCAGCTTGCTGCCCCCTTCTCTTCTTTTTTGATTTTGCATTTTTTGATTTTTTGTATTTTTGTATTATTTTGCTGTTTTGCTTTTTTGGTTCACATATGTAAAAAAAAAACTATGTTATATGTCACTTGTGGTGTGCTTAGGACTCTTATTTTCTTGTTTTGGAGTTAAATTTCAGTATTTGAAGTGAGTTTTGCTGGTTTACTTGCTGAGAAATATAATTGGAATGAATTGGGAAACAAGTGTTTAAAGTTGGAAGCCAAATGAGCAAATATGCCCAGGAAAATTGCGATTGTAAAAAGGAAAACAAACAAAAACAGGAAAAAAATAAAAAAAAAATTATACAATGGGCAACGCTTTTAAGATAAAGCGCTGCTCATTGCCTTATCGCTATGGGTAGCGCTTTTATGAGCAAGCGCTACCCATTCCTAAAAGCGCTAAGGCAAGCGCTGCCCGTTGTGTTAGCGCCTTTTGGGAATGAGCAGCGCTTACCCTAAAAAACGCTGCCCATTCCCAAAATGCGCTAAAATGATGAGTAGCGCTTTTTGCAAGAGCGCTACCCATGACTATCAATGAGCAGCGCTTCTTAAGTGCTGCCCATTGTGGGAGTGGAATCAGCAGCGCCAAGTTTTTAGCGCTCAAAAGCGCTGCCCATCCCCAAATCTGTTGTAGTGAAAATCAATTACGGGAGCAAAAACAACAAGATGAATGCACTCTTTTAGTACTCCTTTGAAGGAGCTACAAAATCAATTCACTCTATACTTATACATCAAATGTAATTCAACCTTCATCGTTAAATCAAAATCAATTCTTTTAATTCTACTATAGTGCTAACAAAAATTTCAAAATAACTTTTTCTCTCTCACTTTGTCAACAAAAAACCATAGTGCTAAAAAAAATTAAATTAATTTGTTTTAATAATTTAATAATTTAATTAAAATGATTAAATTAATATTAAATGATCTAGAATTTACTATTTACTAATATCTACTAAAACCAATCAATTTAACCACTATCAATTGTCAACAAAAAACCATAGTGCTAAAAAATATTTCAAAATAAGTTTTTTTAAGAATATTATAATTTAATTAGAATGATTAAATTAATATTAAATGATGTAGAATCAACTATTTACTAAATTCGATTAAAACTGCAAAAATCAATCAATTTAACCACGATTAATTGTCAATAAAAACTATAGTCCTAACAAAAATGACAAAATAACTTTTTTAAGAATTTAATAATTTAATTAAAATGATTAAATTAATAGTAAATGAGCTAGAATTTAATACTTACACTAATCTACTAAAACTACAAAAACCAATCAATTTAACCACTAATAATTGACAAAAAAAATAACCACATTCAAAAATTCCAAAATAATTTTTTTTGAAATAATTTATTAATTTAATTAAAATGATCGACAACGGTAGCAGCAACGGGAGAGGCAACATAAGAGACAATGCAACGAGAGAGGCAACAGGAAGCAGCAACGGGAGCGGCAACTTGAGACTGACAATGAGATCGGCAATGGGAGAGGCAACAGAGAGCAGCAACAGGGACCAGCAATGGGAGAAGCAACAAGAAGTGGCCGGCAACAGGAGTAGCAACAAGAGACTGGCAACAAGATCAACAATTGGAGAGGCAACGAGAGAGGCAACGAGGAGCGGCAACGGGAGCAGCAACGGGAATGGCAACCAGAGCGGCAACGGGAATGGCAACAAGAGCGGCAACAGGAATGACAACAAGGATGTATATCTTAAGATCAGAAGAAGATACCGACTTTTTTTTAACTTTTTGCAACACGAGTTTTTTAAGCAAGTTGAAATATAGACTTTTTATCGAGTTTTCCTTCTTCTTTTATTGAAATTTTACAATTGTCAAAGTATTTATAGATTCAAAGAAAATTATAACAGATACAATATCACCCGTGCGTATGCACGGGCAAAGTACTAGTTACGGGAGCAAAAACAACAAGATGAATGAATTCTTTTAGTAACGCTCCTTTGAAAGAGCTACAAAATCTATATATTTATACATCAAATTTGATTCAACCTTCGTCATTAAACACTTTTTATGGATTTCTTTGTTTAACGTTGGACTGAGCCGGTCTATTATTTTGAGTTGGGCTAAGCTACAAAAAAAGCGGCTCAAAAGACAATTGGGTTGTTCCAACCCAGAGAACTTTTGCGCTTTGGCCTAGTGGGCCGGGTTAAGCGGCCTAGTTTGACATGTCTATCTAATACAACTCTGCAAATTTAGTATATTTTTATATCAAACAAAATCAGCTTGACTTAGAAAAGGTGTATAAATCTCAAGGCAGAATGAGTTGCATTTGTTAATTACAGGAAGGTGATAAGGAAAAAAAACCTTGAAATTTGAGTAAATTGTGAAAACAAAAAAACTCATTCCATCTATGGTAGCTGCTTTGATTAGAGTGTTGGAGCCTACTTTCAAGAACTGTGCTGCAACCATGGCGGCTGTTACAATTGCTCCTTCCCTCACCATTTTTAAGTAGTATCTTCATTAAAATCTGCCTTTTATTCTTTCATTTCCTTGAAGTTTCATTATACCGTTGACTATCCCACGTAGGCACGAAAATGTTTTTAAATCGGACCGGAGATTGAGCCGGCGAGACCTCTAGGTCATAGTTCAATTGGTTCAACTATGGTTGAACCAAATGAGTAATAATTGAATAAAAAATATTAAAATTTGGAGAAAAAGGAAATAAAAAAAATACATTTTAAGCGGTTCAACCTGAGTCAACTGACGGTTCAAAGTGGTTGAACCACTGTTCAATTCGGTCCAACCTAATTCTGGGAGGTTCAATTGGACTGTGGTTCAAATGGGGTTGAACCAACCAACAGATTCTCTGATTCTTGGTCCAACCAGTTGAACCGCCCACTTCGATCTGGTTCTTACAACACTCGCACAAATAGCGTAAATAAATAAGAAATGGGACTTGGCTACCAATTTTTTTTTCTTTTTTCTGTATATTATAATTTTCCGTTTCTATCAGCAAAGGTGAGGGCAGGGGAAGAAATTCTTTTATACTTCTCCCATTGAAAGATAGACAAGGTGTAGGGCACCCTATGGGCAGGGTACTATAGTGCCTGTACCCGAGCCCGCACATGTAAGGGAAGGGTACTATAGTGCCCGTCCACATACCCTCTGGGGCACCAAGTGCCCATGGGTATGCTCACTACCCAAACTTTAACCGCAAAAAAATAATAAATAACATTAAAAACATTATAATTCAATTTAAAAAGTCATTATTTTTTCGTATCTACTAATTAAAATATTATACATGATAGCATTTAATGAATTATAAACATCCAAAAGAAGGGATCGGAAGCAGAGACTAAGAGTTAATTAAAGAGACAGAAGAGAAGTAGGTAGCATACAGAATGCAACAAGATTAAAATAAACTAAGAACAGAATAATTAAAACATAAAATTAAGAGGAGGCAAAGCCTTCCATGAAAAATGCAGAAAACTAAATAGTTATAAGAGTCAGGCTTACAAGCAAGGCTCTCTGACATCTCTCTAACTTGTGATTGAAGTGTAATTCAAGTGTGCTTCTAACAAATGCCTAAGCACGTTTAAATAGAAAAAATGATTGAATAGTAACCGGTTACTAACCGGAAAGAATAGTAAAGGAATCCAAGAAATAGTGACGATTATTTGGAATCCAAAGATTGAACCTGAACTGTGCACTAATGACCTGCACTGTGCACTAAGGTTACCTGCACTGTGCACTTTAACGACTTGTACTGTGCACTTTGCGAAGGTTTTGCTTGACGACTTGTACTATTTGGAATCCAAGAGTTGTTGAATTGAACTGTGTGGAATCCAAAGCTTGATGACTTGAACTGTGCAAATTGGTGACTTGCAATATGCACAATGATGACTTGTCCTAGCTATCGAGGGGATTTGATTGAAGATGCCTTGTCTGCTGGCATGATTGATCTTGATAGAGGACAAAGGCGGAGATTCTTGTCTGCCACTTGTCTTCTGGCATGATTGTCTTGAAGTTGATGAAATTATTGAAGACTGACACGGGAACATGCCCTAAAATAGTCGTCGTCTTCATTTAGAGGAAGATTGTCATCTGATGATGATGATGATGGTGAAGGGAGGATTTGTTCAAATTCAGAATAATATCTACCGAAGCTGAGGCTGCTAGAGATGCAGGAAAACTAGTCAGATTGATAGGAAAGTTGAGGTCACCATTTGATAAAAACTTATTTGAGGAAAGACAGTAAAGGTTTGATAAAAACATTTTGGAAAATATTTTAGAAAACGTTTTTGAAAACATTTTAAAAAATATTTTGGAAAACAATTTGGAAAACATTTTGAAGAGCATTTTGGAAAATATTTTGAAGATTGAAACTCTTCTGGGTTTATCTCAGTGTTTGGGGGATATGGTAACAACAAACGGATTGCGGTTTAATTTTCCGTTTCCTCGTGAGGAGGAAGAGAACTTAATTATCTCCTTGTAAATATTCACGAGTACTGAGATAGTCAGGGAGAGCATTGTCAGATCCTTTAAGATATTCAATATCAAAATCAAATATACTTAAGGTAGCTTGCCATCTGGCAAAAATATGTTTTGATGCAAGTTTTTTGACATCCTTTTGTAAAATATCTTTGGGGATTTGCAATCAACCCGAACAAGAAATTTTTGATTAAGTAAATCAGATTGAAATTTTGAAATAGACAAAACAATGGCTAAAACTTCCTTTTTGAAAGCAGAATATTTTTGCTGTGCAGGGTTCTAGTGTTTAGAAGTGAAAGCAATGATTTGTTCTTTTCCAGAAACCTTTTGTTTTAAAATGCCACCATAACCAATGTCAGAGGCATCAGTTTCGACAATCTTAAAAGCTTCAGGATTGGGAAGATACAGACAAGGAAGTTCCTTGACATGGGACTTGATCTGTTTGACAACATTTGTATGAACATCTGTCCAAGGAGGAGGATCCTTTTTTAGACGATCATGGAGGGGTTTGATGAGATTGTTGAGTTGCGGAAAGAAGTCTGAGACATAGTTAAGACATCCTATAGAAACCTTTGCAACTGGGTTTTATCAATGATTTGATTGGGAAATTTATCAGAAAACTCAATAGCTCTACTTATAGGGACAACTGTTCCTTGGTGAATGTTGTGACCAAGAAACCTAATTTTTGTTTGGAACAAATTGATTTTTATTTTAGAGACAGCAAGACCATTTCTTTTAACAATAGAAATAAATATGCTGATATGCTTGAGATGTTGGTCAAAAGATTGAGAATAAATTAAGACATCATTAATATAGACAATGGAAAATTTTGAATAAGGATTAAAAATCTCATTCATGATTCTTTGAAACTCAGAGGGAGCATTTTTTAAGCCAAGTGGCATGACATTCCATTCGTATTGACCGAATGGGACAGTGAAGGCAGTTTTATACCCGTCTTCTTCTTTTATTTGGATTTGCCAAAAACCCGATTTCATATCAAATTTAGAGAAGATCTTTACATCATGAAGTCTCTTAAGGAGATCTTTCTTGTTGGGAATAGGGTACCTAATCCAGTAAAGAGCTTGATTGAGAGGTTTATAATTGATAACAAGCCTGGGAGTTCCTCTTTCAATCTCAGCTTGCTTATTGACATAGAAGGAAGAACAAGACCACAGACTCTTACTCTTGCGAATAAGACCTTTGTCTAAAAGGTCTTTGATATCCTTTTGACAAACTAGGAGAAGATCTTGATTCATTTGAATCGGCTAAGCTTTGGTAGGGATTTGTCTATCTTGAAAATTCTTTTCCTAAGGAAGTTCAACTATGTGATGCTTTCTTTCCCAGAAAGCATTAGGTAGGTCAGAACAAATGGTAGATTGGATCTATTCTAAGAGACCTTTAACCTTAAGTTGACAATCCTCTTTTTGCAACTGATTGTCAATGTTCCTAAAAGATATTTCTTCTTTAACAAAATTGATTTGATTTTCTTTATAAGAGATAGGGTTCAAGTTTCTAATAAAAGGTTTTCTTAAAAACTTGAAGATAATGGGTTTCCCCAAATGCTGGGCTATAATGCCATCCTCTGTTATCTGAAAAGGAAAAAGTGATCTTATGAAGAGAGTTCCTAAAATCACTCTGTTTTTCAAATCCTTAACAAGTAAAAAGGATGTATCAATTTTGAAATTTTCATTTTCAATAATACCCGAAGATAATTTATAATTGATTTTTAACTTAGAACCATTAGCAGCACTAAGTTGTTCAGAAGTTTTTTCAAAATATTTTGTAGGAACAATACCCTCTAAGATGCAATTGGAATCTGCTCCAGTGTCAAATAGAGCAATAGTCTCAAGGGTAAATTCTCCTATTACAATTTTGATGTTTATGTGGAATTTCGGAATTCTCACATAATTGATAAGACCTAAGAAGTCATCATTGGGAATTTCAACTTCTTCATCATCCCTGGTGGCAGGAACTTCGGAGGATGAATCAGTCCCATAATTGTTCCATTGGTCTAGGATTGACTGGTGATTAGCCTGTTTCTGCTTCAGATCTTTAACCTCAATTTTTAAATTATTGATTTCAAATTGAAGATCTTGAATAATAACAGGTTTAACACTAGTTCTCTCTAACCTCTTAAAGGTATCTGTAAGGTTAAACCTACTGGTTACCAGAGGACTCTTAGGGGGTTTAGTTTCAAGGGTGGACCTTAACTTGTTAAGGTAATTTTCCTTTTCATGAGGGGAATAGCATTAATGGCCTCAAAGAGAAGATCCTGTTCTCGAGTGAGGACATTGATATGGCTAGAGGAATCAGTTAAATCATCCTCCTGGATTTGGTTTAGATTTTCAGAAAATTGGTCAGAAGATCCAGAATCATAATCTTCTTCTGAAATTTGGACAAACAAATTGTTAATCTTATCTTCGATATTTGGATCTAGATTTAGGCTTTAAATTTTCCTATGATCCTACAGTTTCTGCTGATGTGGCCAGGTTTGCCACATTTGAAACAGACAATAGGTTCTTTTGGACTCTTGTTTGTGTCATTATTATAATTCCCTTAAGTAAATTGACCAGTAGGCTGTGGTCTGGGCCTATGGGAGTGTTTCTCTCTATAGTAACTAGGTCTGGGCAGATTGTGGTTGGACTTTGGTTTGGGCTTGGACCTAGTTTTAGCACAAGGAAGTCCAAACTGTTCATAGAATGTCCCTAAATCTTTACGATTTTGGGCCTTTTTTTTGGAGAGCTGTTGCTGGATTTTGTCGTCTTGACAAATTTTCAACGCAACCTTTTGGATGATGGCAATAAGTTGACCATAACTTAATTGCTGATAGGGGATTTCTCCGTTAGGGTTCTGGCCACGAAGACGAATTAGCTTGTCCCTAACTTTGTCTCCTAAGGATTTTGGAAGACCTGCTAGGAATTTCTCTTTCCAGAATGCCTGTTGGCTGTCTTCTCTGGTGTAGAATTTGGTTAGGAAGGTATCTTTATACCACCTAAAGTCTCCAAGAGATTCGTACTTAAGATTGGACAAGACCTATCTTTTATCAGAGAAGGATCTCCAATAAAATGTTGGGCAATTGTAAAGATCAAAGTATTAACGGTGTCTGGGATATAGTCACCATTATCTAAGATAGGGTTGCCATCAGAATCCTGCTTAATAGCAGTGAGGATTAACTGCTTGGCATCTTTAGTGAGGTAATTATCCCACCAGCCTTTGAGTTGGCCACAAAATCCTGCAACAAGGATTTCAATGATCAAGCTTTCTGGACAATTGTTGGAGGTTTCATAAGCAGTGGCAACCATAGTCATATTTTGAAGGATTTTGGTTATGCCATACTCATTCTCTCCATCAATGTTCTATTCATAAACATTATTAGCACTAAAGCTTTTAAAATTGGTCTCATTTTCTTCTAAGAGAAGATCAGGGGCCGTTGCCCTAGGATAATAAAGTTTAGTTTCTTTTCTCCATTGATTCTTTGGGTTGTGGATGATAGGGAAAATATCAGTTTTTGGGCTAATAATTCCAGTTTGGTTGGGAGAAGTTTCCCCCTAACATATTGATAGTCCTAATGCCCTTGGGTGAGGGAGTGTCAGGAACAGTTATTCTAAGAAGAACTAATTGTTCATTGACTTTGGCTAAAAGTTCCTTTTTAGCGTCGCCAATTTCCTGTTTGATGTAAACCTTAGGATTAGTACGCTGTAAGGTTTTCTTGACGTTTTTAGAAATTCTATAGGGATTGAATAGGGGTTTTTCTCTTTGAGTGGAAGAGGAAGATGTTGATGACTTAGATCTTGAGTCAAGACAAACTTCTTTGCCTTTCCTACTACTATTAGAATCACCTAAAGCTTGAAGGTATTTGTTTGTATAATTGGATTGCTCCATGAGATCCCTAATATCTTTGGCTGATATGGGTTCTTCGTTGGTTTTGGTTTTGAAGGGGGAAGCCATAATAGGAGTAGCTTGATATTTTCCCTTAAGAGCAAAAGGTACTTAGGGTGGAACTTCAGATTGGAAAATTTGACCATCTTTTAGATGCCAAACTATAATAACATCTAAGGTTTTTCTTCCAACTAAGTCTATTTGGAAAGGGTAATTGATATGCTCTTTGATGGTATACGCATGAAACCAGTCAAAGAAAGGGATATTGAATTTGATTGTTCGAGAAATTTATAAAATTTCTCTTGGATATTCTTTCTTTTGGATCCCTGATAATGTTGAAAGAACCATTCTCTGTGAGGATACCATTCCTCAGAATAGAATTCTTTCTTAAGGGATTATTTATCTACGATAAACTTATATAAAGAGGATTGATTTTCAAGATTGCAAAGATCTTCATAAGATTGATTTTAAATTATATTTTTAAAAGATTGATTTTGATTTTCATTCATAGAAGAAGAGGAAGGTATAGAACTTAAAGAAGGTGAATGTGAGGAAAAAGCTTTGTTCATAGAAAGATATAGATTTCTTCACCCATTAACATCATAGCCTTCACTTGGTTCTATAGAAATATGAATATTAAATATGAACTAGTAATTACCTTCTAAAACATACTTTGGAGTTAACTATGTTTGTTCAAAGATCTGAACAAGGCCATTTCAACTGGATATTAAAACTTGAACTTAAAAATTATTTTCTAAAAACATAGCTTGAAGTTAATTATATTTGCTTTATGATCAAACTCAAGTCAATTCGAAAACTTTTCTCTTCTTTGACTAAGGATGTTTAAAGAAAATGATCTAAGTGATAGCTTCACAATGCCCTATCCGTCGGGACTCTCTACTATCAACACAGTTAGATCACCCAGATTTCTTTAAATCCATCACTTTTGGTCAAAGAATATCTTACCAAAATATTTAGAACACTTTTAACAGTTGATCATAAACATAGATAATTAAACTGCAACTTATGAACTAGATGAATAACTTATAATTCATACAATAGTAGACTAATTGACATAAAATAGCAGACTAATTGACTATAGGATTGACCACAACCATGGTCATGCTCTCATTGGAGAGATCCCCAAGGGTGTAAATGGTCAAATGCAGATGAAAGATCATCCCTCACGTTTAGCTATAGTCAAGGAGTACACTATAGTATGGCAGTTAGATGAATAAAATATAATCCAGAATTAATATCTGCGAATGGCACTTATATGATTATGAACATGAATATATATTTGCGGGTGCGGGCCCGAATCTGGCTGAGCAGCGTAGTGCCCGTCCCCAAACCCGCACCCATATGTACGGATAATTACCCACTCATTTGCGGGTACCCTATGGGCATAGGCTCGGTTGCCATCCTATCAAATGTGGAATGCAAATGAACGAAAATAAAATCTCAAGGGGGGGTCTACTTTCTCCAACAGAGAAAATGACATATTTTTAGTCAATTGCAAAGAGAAGGACATATCTACTTAGTTAACTTAGTTTTTTTTTTGACGTGTACTTAGTTAACTTAGTTAATGTTTGAACGTAGGTAGCAAGTAGGTGTAGTTGTTGGATTAGGTTGTGTGCGGGCTTAAAATACCAAAGGTAAAGACAAACTAATTTCAACATAAGTGTAGGTAGCAAGTAGGTGTAGTTGTTGGATTAGGTTGTTATTCTATGATTATTTTATGATTTTCAAGGTTGTGTGTGGCAATTCTATGATTGTAATATGATGATTATATCTATTCTAGACGAGACGAATGCCCATTCGAACTGGCCCACTTCACGTGGCCTATGATTACCTCATATGCAGCGCAATGCTTCCTTTTACTACATGGGGTTTTAAGTTGGAGTGCATCTGTGCCTTGATCGAGCAGCTCTAGGCTGAAGAGTGTTCATAATTACACGTGCAACTGTCTTGAGCTCCCCCATGCATCATGCACTAGGGGTGGACACAAACCCGTTATCCGACCAAACCCGCGAAAACCGAGTTAAAATTTTATGTTACGGATCTGTCACTTGAAACCGAACCCGCAGAACAGAGTTATAACGGTTTTTCACGGTTTCAAATGTCGGTTCCGGATTTCAATATCAAAACCAACGGTAACCGACCCGATCATTGGTTTATGCAGACCCATGTATTGTGTGACTGACGCAAGTAAAGTCTGCATTCTGCAGAGCACTATATGCGTACAGGCTATGAGGCTAGACCCATCTATTTTCATTACTTTTTCACTGCCTCATAAAATTATATATTATATATATTAAATAAATGTGATACTGTATGCGTACAGGCTATACGGCTAGACCCATCTAACTTCACTCTATGCGTACAGGCTATGAGGCTTGATATTAATATATTTAAACATAAAATAATGTATATTAAATAAATGTGACACTGTTTATCGTCTTCTTCGTTTAAAACCTTCAGCAATGAAGATTTGCAGAGCATTTTTCTCCTCCTTCATAGTTGAACGAACCCGTTAAACCCACCCGTCTAAACCGTGTTACCCGCCAAAGCCGAATCCGACATACCCGAAAGCTTTAATGGTCCAAATCGGACCTTGTAATATCACCCGCGGGTTCTAACGGATTGGGGTTTTTTGGACCAAATCCGGCCGTAACCGACCGGTGTCCACCCCTATCATGCACCCATATATGCGCTCATAGGAGCCCACTCTTAACAGTTTCACATCATTCAGTGGCCCATATTTGGACCAAAGTGAATCCATGATAGATTAGGGATCTAACAAAGTCCATTTTAAACCAAAAAAGTACAGGATTAAAAAAGAGGAATAGACAAAAAAAATACGAATGAAATTAAGTAACTTGAATGAAATTAAGTAAGGAGATGAAGAAATCGCCACTTCTAAGAGGATAATGAGATCATATATCACCACAAGATTAGGGGGCTCTTGAGAAGATTCTTATTTTGTTCATAAAAGAACTCTATAGAGGCGCTCTCTATTCTCACACAAATATCTATTCTTTCTCTTCCAAAAGTTTATTGCCTAATTACCCACCATGCACACCACGGTGGCTAAACGAAAGGTGCATACAACAAACACAAACAACTTTGATGTCAACATAAACTAAACATAATTCTAATTGAAGTATGACTATTAATGAGATAAGTTTTTTAAACTAATTCTATGACCCATGTTTTGTATGCTCAAATGACACAACTTTTATGAAAAGCATTTTTAGCACAATTTACACAAATTGCATCATTGTCATTCCTTGCTACCGTACAAATGAAAATGGCCTAGACATCCATGCTTTTGATCGACAACAGAGGGGCTGAAGAAGATGCAGACATATTATTGGTCTCATTCTTTTCACTTGTTGTGTTCTCCTCTTGAGCTTGGGCCCACATCACAGCATAAAATCCAATGGCAATTATAGTAGCTCCAATCATGCTGCACACCAATAAAAAGGTCTTGAATTAATTCATCTTTTTCACTACTTTTCACAATTTTACTGTTATTTCGAGGTATTTATTTACCTTCCAAGATATAGATTGTCTCTCAAAAATACTACCCCCATGCCAAGTGCGATGACCATTCCTAAAGGGTTGAACATAGCTACGTATATTGGTCCTTTCTTTCGAAATGCCCATGCGTACACAATGCTCCGCATTGTTACAACGAAAATTGCCTATAAATCAACCGCCACAAATTAAGGAAATAGAGTAAGCAAAAAACTTACATACAGTACATAGGTGTTGGTGGTGCTGTACTTTAAAGGAAAAGTAGGAAAATTTCCACCAACCTTAGAGTAATACATAACCAAAACGTATAATTCTAAAGTCAAAGATCGCTCTTAAACTATTCCAAGAAGGTTGCTCAGTTGGCGAGCTAAGGGATACCGAAAGAGTGGATCAAATGAGTGCAAGAAGGAGGTACCGGGTTCAAACCCGGGAAACTAACATTTCCCTGACCCCCACTAACATTGTCTATCAAAAAAAAAATCATCGCTCTTAAACTAAAAAAAGGTGACGCATCACCACTAACATTGCCTATCAAAAAAAAAAAATCATCGCTCTTAAACTAAAAAAAGAGGTTTTCTAATTTTAGTTTTCGTTTTAACACTAACACGTCATCACCAACCATCACTTCAACAACCACTGACCACCACCGACCACCACTCTGACCACCGCCGACCAGCACTCCAACCACCGTCAACCACCACTCCGACCACCGCCGACCACCACTCCGGCCACCGCCGACCACCGCTTCGGCCACGGGTGACCACCACTACGACCACCGTCAATTACCACTTTGATCACCAATAACCACCTTTTTGACCATCGATCACCACTCTGACCACCGCCGACCACTGCTCCGGCCACCGCTGACCACCAGTCTGGCCACCGCCGATCACAACTTCGGCCATCGACAACCACCACTCCGACCACCGTCAACAACCATTTTGACCACCACTAACCACCATTTCGACCATCGATCACCACTCTGACCACCACCGACCACCACTTCTGCCATCGCCGACCACCACTCCAGCCACTGGCGGCCATCACTCCGACCATCGTCAACTACCGCTTTGACCACCATCGACCACCACTCTGACCATCGCAGACTACCACTCCAGCCACCGCCGACCACCACTTCATCCACCAGCGACCACCGACGACCACCACTCCGACCACCGTCAACTACCACTTTGATAGCACTTTTATGTTCATGTTTTAAACTATAGTTTTGATTTTTGAAAGTTTCTTTATCCAAAACTGAATCTGGTTTTGGTTTCTGAAATTTTTAAAACTCAAAACAAAAACTGGTTTTGGTTTTGAAAATTTCAAAACACAAAACAGGAAACCACCCCAAACAGGGCCTAAGGTACCCATCAAATAAAGTTGGGTACTGCACCCAAAGTGTGTAATCCATGCAGTTTTGAGACTAAAACAATACAGTTTTTAGGGCGTGGTTGCTAACGATGAGAAGAACAAGTCTGCCAAGTAGAGTTAAGAATTGTGAGGGGAGCAGAAATTGCACTAAAATTTGGGTTGACATTGGTTACATAATAATTTAAAAATAGCTCTCATAAGTTTCTTGTTAAAAAATTTAAAATACAATTATTTTTTTCGATAAATGTAAGTGCCGCTGGTAACAAAATACAGCGTTTAAGTGATTATTTTTTTTAGATAAGCAAATAATTCATTGAAGGGAGCACAAGGGGTGCCCAACTCTTACAATGGAGATATATGAAAGAGGGGGGGGCTTCTTAAAACCTCCCTGAGCCAAAACCCAATGGGAAAAAGACTCAGGAAGGAAAAAGAGTACATCGTACAACCTGCACCACAGTGGGAAAACAACAACCTAGCCCACTGTTTCTCCCCCTACTAGATTACAGATTGTTAAGGAATGTAAGTGGGTTAGACCACCATAGAGATACAGACAAAGATGAATTACAGTTGAGTTTATAAAGACACCAACTCCAAGATAAGTTTTTGATCCGGTTAACAACTCCCTCTATATTTGGTTCCTCCTCTTTGAATATGACTATGTTCCTAGCTTGCCAAATGCTCCAACAAGTAGTTAACCAAAAGAGATGTTTCGCCCGCTTTGCTTTCTTCCCTGTACACCACTGGCCACAATTACTAAAAAAATCCTCCACACCCAGAGAGACATCCACACCAACACCTAGTCAAGTACCAACAATATGCCAAACAGAACGCGCAAAACCACAAGTGATGAAAAGATGTTCGACAGACTCGCGAGAGGAATTACAAAACGAACAACCTTCGAAGGGACAATAGATTTCCATAGTCCCCCTAACAAGTGCCGATGGTTCGAAATGTTGGAAGATATGTCACTACAAGATAGCTGATGATAAAAAGATTTTACCGTGAAACTCTTGGCATGTGGCCATAGCCATGCGTCTTTCCTTCCTCTAGTCGGCTTAACTGACTGTAAAATGCTGTCCAAAATTTGGCCTTCAGCCACCCGAACCGAATCCGTGTGATGCTGCCACGGTGTAGGCCACACCCAAACTTCACCATTCCAAGCACCCAAGTCAGCCACCAAGAGCTACTGCTGCCCTTCCCCATCACATTACAGCAGAAAAACTTTGAATAAAGGCTCTATGCCTAGCCATTGATCCTTCCAAAAATTAATGGAGGTTCCGTCACCAAGCCCAATTTTAATACACCACGTGAACCTTCGCCGTTCCTCAAGAGTGTCATCCAACTTTACCAAGTCTCTCCACCAGATTGATCCCGAGTTCCGGCTAGATATACCTTCAGCCGAGTTATGAACAAAAGTAGTAGCATAGTCCCCATAACGACGTCTCAACAAACGACTCCCGCAGACATTAGTATCCGTCAAAGCCCGCCATTTCCACTTAGATAACAAAGAAATATTGAATAACTCGAGATTTTTAATACCAAGACCGCCATCCTTTTTTGCTTTGCAAACTTTATCCCAAGCAACCCAACACATTCCCTTGTCTCCTTCTTTGATACCCCAAAGGAAATCCCTTTGAATTTTGATCATCTTCCTAATCACCACTTTCAGAGCTTTATAGAATGATAGCATGTATAGAGGGATGCTATTCAAGATGGAGTTGATGAGAGCAACCCGACCACCGATCGACAAGAAACGACCCTTCCACAAAGCCAAACGTTTTCTAAGCGCATCAAGAACGGGGCTCCAAGTAACTTCCCATCTAGGATTTGCACCAATCGGAATACCCAAAAACTTGAACGGTAAAGCTTCCGTTCTACAATAAAGGAAGACGCTAGCTCTTTCCAAAAAATCATCCGGGGTGTTGATGCCAATTAACTTACTCTTATGGAAATTAACCTTCAAACCGGACACTAATTCGAAAGCACGAAGTAAAGACTTTATACTCCAAAGATTTTCCCACGTGGCCTTGCCCAACAACATTGTGTCATCCGCGAATTGTAGAATAGAAAACCGTACCTCATTAGAAATGGTAAAGTCTAGAAAGGAACCAATCTCCACCGCTTTTCGCATTAATCACGACAATCCTTCGGCAACGATTAGAAAGAGGAAAGGTGACAAAGGGTCCCCTTGCCTCAACCCCCTATAGGCTTTGAAGTCGTGAGTAGGCCTACCATTCACAAGAACGGACATGGAGCTATTGCACACACAAGATTTTATCCACGAAATCCATCTTTGGGGGAAACCCATACGATGTAACATGTAGACCAAGAAGCCCCAAGAGATGGAGTCATAAGCTTTCTCAAAATCTACCTTAAACAACAAGCACTCTTCCTTACCCCTCTTTGCAAAATCCACCACTTCGTTAACAACAGCAGGCTTCTGGTGCTCTGCCTTAATTAACCCTTTGACAAGATGTAATTGTGTAAAAACAAGTATATACTCAAATCGTTCTCCAACCAAAAAACACAAAGATCATTATATAAAAAAAACACAAAGTCCTATTTTGTCCTTATGAAATAAGTAATTTTTTACAAAATTGACTAACTCGAACATTTGACATTATTTAGTGGAAAACCCAAGTCCCACGTGAACTAGAGATAAAATGTGAAAATGATTTATACTAAAATCAATTATTTTAACTACAAACAATTATAAAAAATAATTTAACCACTAACAAAAAATTCAAAATAATTTTTTAATCAATAAATAATTTTATTAAAATGGTTAAACTAATATTAGATGATCTAAAATTTACTATTTACTATAATTTGTCCATTAAAACTACTAAAATCATTCAATTTAACCAGAGCGCCAACAGGAGCGCCAACGGAGGTACATATCTTATGTTATATGACACAATATCTCTCAGTTTCCAATTGCGAATTAAACTCGTACATTTTGGATATTGTTAACGTCTTATGAAAGCTTACAAATTACTAACTATCTTTATGTAGACTAATAACATACCAAAATGTCATTTAAATGTATAGATTACTAAAGTTATTATTATTTCAATACTATTATGACTTCATAGCAATATATAAACATGCCAAAATGCCATTTAAATGTATAGATTACTAAACTTATTATAATTTCAATATTATTATGACTTCATAACAATTGCCAATACTAGTATAATTTCAATTTCAATACTATTATGATTTAAATACTATTAAATGATCTTAAATTTACTATTTACAATAATCTCTCTATTAAAATTACTAAAATCGTTCAATTTAATGAGAGCGCCAACAGGAGAGCCAACGAGAGTGCCAACAGGAGTGCGAAAATGCCATTTAAATGTATAAATTACTAAACTTATTATAACTTCAATACTATTATGACTTCATAACAATGGCCAATACTATTATAATTTCAATACTATTAAATGATCTAAAATTTACTATTTGCTATAATCTGTCTATTAAAACTACTAAAATCGTTTAATTTAACGAGAGCGCCAACAGAAGCGCCAAAATGCCATTTAAATGTATAGATTACTAAACTTATTATAATTTCAATACTATCATGACTTCATAACAATATATAAACATGTCAAAATGTCAGTTAAATGTATAGATTACTAAACTTAATATAATTTCAATACTATTGTGACTTCATAACAATATATAAACAATACAGCGTCACCCGTGCGGATGCACGGGAAAAATACTAGTTATATAAAAAAAACACAAAGACCTATTTTGTCCTTAAGAAATAAGTAAATTTTTTTAAAAAAAATGACTAACTCGAACAACATTTGACATTATTTAGTGGAAAACCCAGATCCCACGTGTACTAGAGATAAAATGTGAAAATAATTTATAAAGAAAGAATATCTCTTACCTTATAAACTTATTTTATGAGGTTGACTTTGACCTTGAAATCTTAAAATGGTATTAGAATCTAATTCGATCAAGCCGCCCACAATTATTATGCATACACTAAGCTAAATAGTATTAAGCACGGCGAGTTGTTTTGAGAAAAACTCAAGTCCTATATGGACTATAGATATGGTATGAAAATAATTTCAATAGAGAGGACATCACTTATCTTACAAATCGATTTTGTGGAGTAAAGTTTGATCCAAAATCTTAAAATTATTTATGATTAAATTGATACTTTTCATTTTTCATTAATTTAATCGGTCTTTGTGTTTTTGTTGGACTAATTTGAGTATTAATGAAATAATGTGTTTTAGTAAATATTTTTATTTTTAAAAATTTCTTGACAATACTAAAGTAATTAGTTGCCCGTGCATCCGCACGGGTGACACTGTATTGTTTATATATTGCTATGAAGTCACAATAGTATTGAAATTATAATAAGTTTAGTAATCTATACATTTAAATGACATTTTGGCATGTTTATATATTATTATGAAGTCATAATAGTATTGAAATTATAATAAGTTTAATAATCGATACATTATTTTTAAAAATTTCTTGCAGCATCCTGTCGGTGTAGTCTATGTTAGCTAGGATCACCTTTCCAAGTCTTAATTTTCTTCAATCCTATGTTTGTGGTGTTTGTTTGTAAAACTCAATTTTGTTTTTTGGTGTAGCCTCTCCTCCTTTGCGGAGAGCATAGATACTTTCGTTGTACTCTTTTATCTAGCTTTGTAACAAATGACAGCGTGTCCTCTGCAACCCTTTATATATAGAAGGTGGATAGAGCGGTTTCACAGTAATGCTCAAGCTAGATTATTTTAACAAAAAAAGTAAATGTATACTTACCGTATAACACGTAACTACCAACTCCTTCTCAGTTCTAAGAATCCAAGCTTTTGAGTTTCCCTCTGCAATTAGAGCTACAATGGTTGATAGGATTACAACCAAGCTGCAACAAATGGTTGTTACCACAAGCTCTTGAGGATAATCCTTCATAATCCAAGTCTGTGTATAGGTGGAAAATTAAGCATATCAAGTAAATGATATTTTCCCTAAACTACAAGGACAATGTGCTATTAAAAGACTAGATACGAATATTGGACAAGATACTCATACGAACACGTAGACACCGATTTGAAAAACTGAAATAATTGAAGTGTCGGTGTTCAATAATATCAATACAAGACATCTCAGGCACTCAACACATATTCAACCTGAAGTGTCCGTGTGTGGATATAATGAGTTGTTTACCTGAACGATAAATAAAACTGAAAGACAAAAGCTGCCGGTTGCAAGAAGAAAGCCACCAATTATCCAATCTGATTGGATTGAGAGGTAAGGTCCACCTGCTCCCATTTCTATATTTGTCAATCCACCACTAATAATTGGTTTCCCTTTATATAAAGTCACTATTAATGCCCCTGCAATTGAGACCACTGTGCCAATTATTTTTGCCTGGCTGCTATACAATTTCAGGTTTAGATTCTCCATCCTGAAATTCCACATCACAATATTACTCCATTTTGGTTTTTCCTTGCATATTGTATTGTTTGGATAAAGAAATGGAAATTATAATTTTTTTGGTCATGTAAAATTTAGGGTGAAGGGATAACGCCACAATCCAAGGTAGGAAAAACCTTCAGGCTTTTTGAGCACTTTCGAATGGAATCACATTTACCTTACCTCAAAAGGACTAGTGGAAATATGAACTCAGAACCTTTCTGTCATGCTCCACTAGTTCAACCCATTAGAGTTTTATAATAATAAAACATTAATGCATATTTCACTCCAATAATTGCATATATGTTTTACTCTATGTTTTTTCTTAAAAAGAAAATCATACTTTTTACCTTATATTTTTTGAAATAAAAAAAAGAATATATGCTTTTTAGTTGATTCTTTATATAAAAAAAACTGTTTGACTAGTGCAGAATGAGTATCTTTTGTTAGAAGAAGGTGAGAAGGAAAAACCTTGAAATTATGGCAAGTATGAAGGTAAAGGCAGGGACAAGGTCAACCATAGCTGAGGACAGCGTTGGAGAGCTATATCTAATTCCAGTGCTCATCAATGTCTGCACTGCAGTACTGCACAACGAGCTCGTGGACACTAATTAATTTCAGAACCGTTAAAATAATTAACTCGGTGCTTGTTTTGTTCATATATTTTACCTGAGGCAGCTAAGAAAAAACATTCTGAAGAAAATTGAGGTTGAAATTGGAGGAGGAGCTCTCTTCCTGTGTAAAATATGAGTCTATGATATATGGTAATTAAAGAAAGCTTAGTAAAAAATGGTACTCACACATAGATACCTGTGGTAGAGAAGGGTTGATGGTATAAGGAAGAAAAGAGCCAAAAGATTTGAGTAGACAGTGAAAACAAAAATACTCATTCCATCTGTGGTAGCTGATTTGATTAGAGTATTGGAGCCTACTTCCAAGAACTGTGCTGTAACCATAGCTGTTGTTACAATTGCTCCTTCCCTCACCATCTTTCTCTGTCTAATTTGGCTTTTCCTTTAATTTCTCTGTCCTTTCTTCTCGCCTTTAATCATTTGTTTTGTGTTTCTTTGTTATCTTGCTTGTCTTTTCTATTATTTTCCTTGTTTTGCCATCTCATCTTTTTTTTTTTGTATTACGCAAGTGCTAGCTAGTATGAATATTGTCAAGATATTAAATATTAAATTTCATATTTCTTGGTGTGGCATTGCTTGTTTTCTAATCTTGTTACGGTGGTGTTTGTTTGGTTCTGATTGACGGATCAACTTCGCTCTATTATAGATTCAATCAATGACTTCGGTGTAATGTAGCAGATCCAGAGGCATGAGTATTTCGGTCACTATGATTTTTTCATATTTTTAGGCATTTTTCTATTTTAACAATATTGAATTTGTATCGTTTTTAATATATTCTCTAAATTAGAAGGAATAAATATCTTTCTTAATAAAAAAATAAAGCCATTGGACCATTTCAATGGGGAGCTTACGCAATAAGCTTGGATATCTTGTAAGAATTTCATTGCGGGAGCACAATAACACGATGTTGTTTAAAAATAGTTGATATATTGACCAAAACAATAGTTTATATAAGCACCTTTCTATATTAGAAAACTGAATTGGGCAAAATATTCTTGAAATTTAATGATATATAATTATTAGTGGAACTCCTTTAATAAATATTTTGAAGTGTTGGGTTAGATGATTAAGTGTTTTTTAGGTACTAATATTAAAAAAAATTATAAATGAATGATGTGTACTTATGAAACTCAATTTAGCACCCAAATGAAAGAAACATTATTGTGAATTCTATTAAAATATTTATTTTAAGGTCTTGTAAAGTTGTAAAATTGTATTAAAAATCTAGTACTATTTTTATCACCTAGAAAAACACAATATTAATGTATTAGTAATATTGAAAATTAAACTTTTTATCCATTTTTCTAATATTAATTTGTAAGTGGTATTCTCATTAAAAGTCTTCCACTGCTGCAGTTGCATTGATAATTTTTAGTATCATCATGGGAGGTCGACTCTCGGGCTTGAACCCAGGTGTGTCCATTGAATTGTACGTGTGGTGATTATTTGTCATTTTATCTAAGCTGACAAAAATTTCTCATTAAATTTAGTTTTTAATATTTCATTTCTTTGATAAATTTCTCATTAATCGTTAACTATCCCACGAGTAGTGTTAATAAATAAGAATTGGCATGTCCTAATCAAATTATAATTATTTTTCTAATCAGCAGAGGAGATGAGATGACAAGGGATTTTATGCTTCTTTGGTTCACACCATTGTTTTTTTTTAAACAAAGTTCAGACTTTTTTTAGCTACCTACAAAGTGTCTCAACGCTAGCTTTCAACGAAAGACTAATTCCTATTTGTGATTAGAAGAAAATTTGCACTTGCCAATATGAAGTTTATCACGGCAAAAATTGAATATGGGAGCATCAATTCGACTCCCCCTATCCAAGATAAGCTTATACTACTGGGCAACGGTGTTGGTTGATCTTTTATCCATCTACCAATAAAAAATAGAAAACGTGGAATGCATATGAAGAAAAATAAAATCTCAAGGAGACAGGCTACTTGCAATTTTAAAAAAACTGACGTCTTTTTTTTTGGTCAAATAAAAAAAGTATATATGTCTATTTCTAGCTCATTCCAATATACCAAGTCCAGCCCAATCCAAAAAGGATTATTTCTAGCTCATTTGGGTTGACACGGATTTAGCCACATTGCTGCTCCCGTTGTCGCTTTCATAGCCACTTGTTTATATGTTTTATTCTAAATCATTTAATATTAATTTAGTTTTTTAATTAAATTCTTAAATTATTTTAATAGAAAATTAAAGTAAACAAAAAAGAATACTAAAGTAAACAAAAAGAAGAATATTAAAGTATGTGGAGATTGAAAAAGTGACTTTTGTGTCATTGAGATAGTGGAAAGCGAAAAAGAAATCAAAAACTGAAAAAGGTAAAAGTAGAAAAGTTGAAAAAAAAAGCTGACATGTTTTTGTCATTTTGTGGCAATTTGACAAAATTACCCCAAGGTTTGTACACATGACATGTTGGTAAGATGTCTAATTTGGACAATTTGCTGGCACTTCATTTTATTAGATTGGATAGATCTCCAAAAGTTTAGCTAATTATCGTAAATTTCATACATACCGTAAATTTGATATAATAACAATATAACTTTTTCTTTCATCCTTAAACATGTTGTTTATGTAACACAAAGTATAACAATTGTATAATGTAAATAGCTAATTTACGTTAAACATCTAAAAAATCGTGTATTGTAAATTACCTATTTACGATAAACAATTTTGTAAAATTGGGGAGAATAAACTAGCTAATTCATATAACACAGTTGTTACAGTTTGTATATCGTAAGTTATCTATTTATCGTAACATCTTTCAGAACCATTGAATTACTTTAAAAAATAGAGGCCTTTTTTTTTATCAAACACCCCCGGTACTCTCCCACCACTTTTCAAAAATCTAAAATTACCCCTACCCCTACCCCTACCCCTACCCCTACCAATCCCACACTCCCTTCGCTCTTCACCTTCCCACAACCCTCACTTCTCTCGATCTCTCTCGCTCTCTCTCTAACATACCTCCCACTCTCTCAAGCTCTCTCACGCACATCTCATCTCCTCCCTCCTCCATTCAATGTCTTCAACATCATGGTCGGACAGGCGGCGGCGGCGCGTGCACGTGTTGTCATTTTGTGTGCGTCTTTTCCCATTCACAAAATTGGGTACCCCTTAGGGCGCAAACCCATGTGTGAGTTTCCCACTTATAAACACTCTCAAAGTGTCTATTCTATCCAATGTGAGACTTTTTCAATTCACACAAAACATCAAAGTTCCAACAATTCCAAAATTTCTCTATGAGCTATTATGAATCTATCCTAACCATGACACTTAATGCACAATAAAAACATCATTGGGTTGCTTTAGTCCTTGTTGTGATTGGGTAATATGTTATTGAGCTTATTGAATGACGTGGTACTTCATATTTGATGATAATGTGCTTGTTTATGATGACTTAGATGATTGATGATGCTATGATATAGTTCCGTATAGTTTTCGCTGTTGTTTTTGGAAACGAGTGTGACGAACTAAGTAGTATGTATATAAGTACACATGTATATTAATATCTAAAGTAATTAAATGCAAAAAACACTATGGGATGACAATCCAGAGGTTAAGTAGCATACTTGGAAACTTTAGTAACCTACTTCAGCAGCTACTAACTTTTCTCTATTTGCTTCCTCTTATCTTGTAAATCTGAAAACATAACAACATAAACAGTGAAATTAAAAAAGTTTGAAGGATCCTTAGGGATCAAAGTTGTATTTGCTTAGTCTACCCTAGGTTTATGTTTATGTATTATAGGGAGATGTTAACTTATGCTTATTGTAATCTAAGTTTTAGTTTATGAAAACCTTAGGTTTATGTACTAAGTCTAAATTGTTCTTTTGGATTTGAACTATAGTTAAGAAATGACTTACGTAAACTGTTACAGTTATGTCATTTAGTTATCATTTTTGGTGTTTATGCCACTTGGGACTATGTTTTAATCAAATTCTTAAGCGGTTTAGAACTCTGATTTTGTTAAAATGATTAACACTCTAGACTTTATGACGTCTAAAGGTTAGGGTGTTACAAGGCACCCGTAATTTGAGATATTGATCTTGAAGTAGAAAGGAAGAGCATATATTCTCTCAAAGTGGCAATTGGATCCACAACGACCAAATTAGTAGTAGGCACTACAGAGGTTACTGAAGGAGTTTTCGTTGAAGTCACTGTTGGGGTAATTTGCTGTTGAGGAACTAAGGGAGTCAAAATGGCTTCATTCGAATTAGCATTGTCAGGCTCGTCTTGCGCCAATGCTTCTGGAGAATTAGAGAGTGGAGTAGCAGACACTCTTTCCGAGGTTTGTTTCTGTAAAAGACATACATGAGGATTGGAGAAATATTGAAGAAACATTAATCTGCAAGTATGATTAATAAAAGAATATTACCTCTGAGCCTGTGTCAGAAGGGGAACTTTGTGTGAGATCAATCTCCATAGTATTGAGATATACCTTGTAATTCTATTGCTTGTAATAAACATAGGTGTAGTAAGTAACCTAGTCGAAATGGGCTGGTCGAAATTATGGGCCTGGACTTGTTTCATTGTATATATATATATATATATATATATATATATATATATATATATATATATATATAGACGCTAGTAGTATGTAATCTGTACCCTACTTTTATGAAAATCAGTGCAGCTTTTACTATTCCATTTATATTGCTCTAATCATTCTCTGACACCTTTGCGCCGCTACTTCCTTTTCTTCTCCCTTTTACGTGTTTATTCCCAACAAACTGGTATCAAGAGCTTGTTAGATCCTTACAAAAATCTATTAAGATTCATGGCAGCGCGAGACAACTCTGGTGGAGGTATTCCGGGGAACCTCCCTATCTTTGACGGAAAGGACTATGAACGATGGTGTGCGCAGATGAAGGTGCTGTTTCGACATCAAGATGTACTTGATGTCGTGAATGATGGTGTTCCACCCCTGGCAGCAAACGCCACTGAAGCGGTAAGGAACAACCACCATTCGCTGAGGAAGAAAGATGGAAAAGGGCTGTTTTTGATTCCAATGTCCTGAACCTGATCATCGACAGTGAGTCAGCAAAGGCAGCATGGGACATCCTCAAGAACTCGTATGGAGGAGCAGATAGACTAAAGAAGACACGCCTTCAGTCGCTCAGGAAACAGTACGAGGCCTTGAAGATGACAGATGGAGAATCAATTGGAGAATTCATTACGAGGTTAGTAGCCCTAACTAACCAAATGAAAGGAAATGGTGAAACTGTGACTGAATCAAATAAAGTCGAAAAGGTGCTCAGATCCTTCACCCAGGAATTTGACTATGTTGTCACTGCTATCGAAGAATCCAAGGACCTAGATACGTTGACGTTAGATGAACTTCAGGGTTCCTTAGAGGCTCATGAATTGAGAATAAGGCAGAGAAGTTCAGAGAAAGAAACTGAACAAGCCTTACTATCATACTCCTCTAAGAAAAATTGGAAGGCAAACAACAAAAAGGAGAAGGGTAAAGAAAAAGGATCAAGCAGTAAGCAGAAAGAGCAAGGATCTGTCGACAAGAAGAAGGGAGACCTGTCGAAAGTGCAGTGTTATAACTGTCAGCAATCTGGGCATTATAAGAACAAGTGTAAAAACAATAAGGTTCCTAGAAACAAATATGCTGAAGCCAAATTTGCAGATGATAGTGACACAGATTCTGACTCAGAAGATGGGTTAATACTAATGGCAGTCGAAGATGAGATTCATCTCAATGAAGAAGTTGCTGAAAGTGGCGAGCAAAACAGTGGGAACACTTGTATAAGTGGATACACTTGTGATGCTTAAAATACTTGTGCAATGTGTGTGTGGCAGGGCAGTGATAACACTGGGGATGCCTCCAACATTGCCAGCAACGATGAGGAAGAATTATCATTCATGACAGCTATTGACCCAGAATTACTATTGTTGAAGGCAGATACAAATTCGACTAAAGAGAAGTCTGTCGAATGGTATCTCGACACAGGATGCTCAAACCACATGTGCTCTCACAAGGAGTGGTTTGTCGAATTGAAGAAAATTAGCAAAAGAATAAGGTTTGCTGATAATAGCAGAGTCACTGCAGAAGGAATTGGTACCAAAAAGTTCCTGTCGAAAGATGGAAAATGGTGCTACATTCAAGAGGTATTCTATGTACCAAATATGAGGAGCAATCTGCTGAGAATTGGGGAGATGATTGAGAAAAAATTCACTGTCACAATGGGTGATAATAGTCTCAGCTTATTCGACTCAAACAAGAAGATGATCTTGAAGGTGTTGATGCAGAGTAACAGAACCTTCAAGATCAGGTTGCAAGTAGTCGAAGAGAAATGCCTAAAGACCACTGTCGAAGAGGAGCACTAGAATTGGCACAGAAGATTTGGCCACCTAAACTTCAAAAGCTTGAGTCAACTGCATGAAAAGAAGATGGTTCATGGGTTGCCTGCAGTAAAGGTACCTGTCAAAGTATGTGAGAGTTGCTGCAAGTCGAAGCAACTGTTGCGCCCGAAAAAGTCCCCGAGGGAGAACCTTCCTTGTTCACAACTTTTCCTAAGACAATGAAGCCGCCACCAATATTTATTAAGGAAAATATTAGGAAAACCTTTTTTGGAAAACGATTGGTCTTGCGAAACTAGAGAATAGGGTTCGGGGGTCGGTTACGCGCAGGGAAGGTGTTAGCACCCCACACGTCCTCTCTACTGAGAGGGAACCTTTAATTAAATGTGTGGTTTTAGTGTGTTGACTTGAAAATACTTAATTTTGCCTCTCTCCTTCTAATTGAAAAATTCTTAATGAAAATCTTTATTTATTATGAACAAAGTGGGGAAAAATGGGTTTTTAGAAAAACGACGCTTGACGGGACATGGCCCGCTCCTACGTATCTCCCGGTGCGATGGAGAACTCAAAGCTACGTAGTTCTTCTTTGTCCTGAAAAAGGTTTTTGTCTTTTATCTTTTTAGTGAGTTTTCGAAATAGGACGAGCATTTAGTGAATGATTAAACTAACCAAGGTTATGGGTAATCACCGCTAAGTACTTTTGAAAATGAGAGTCACTACCGCCAGTCAGACGAACAAAGGTTCTGATTGACTATTAGTATCGACTCGTTTTTATTTGTTCTTTTGAAAGGGGTTTTCGAAAGAGATTGATTGGCACGAATGATCAAACTAACAAAGGTTATGAGTGATCATCGCTCGTTGTTCTTTTGGGAAAAAGACATCGCCACCAATGGCTAGACGAACAAAGGTTCTGATTAGCCACTAGCGACGATGGGTTGAAAATGTTTTTAGAAAGGAAAAGGTCTTCGTTCTGAAAATGATCCTGGTTTGCAAAAGTGATTCTTTTTTGTTATGAAAATAACTCTTTTCTTTTTGTTATGCAAATGCTAAACTTTTTATGATTGCGCTTGACGAGAACGTGGCCCGCTCCTACGTATCCCAAATGGGAATCAAAGCGACGTAGTTCTAACGAGCCATAAAAATGAAAGTCTTTTTGCTTTGGCTTTGAAAAGTGAAGGGCGTTCATAATGATCAAACTAACAAAGGTTATGGGTGATCATTACTAAAACCCACTTAAGTGCATGTAAAAATCTCCTTTTGAAAAAAAGAAAACCTTTATGATGACCAAACTAACAAAGGCTATGGGTGGCCATCACTAGCACTCCATTGTTAATAATCATGCAAGCAAAGGCTTCGCAAGACCACTAACAAAGTTTTTGATTTAATGAGTTTTCGCAATTGGGTTGATTCTTATTTAGGGAAAAGAAAATCTGTTATTTGGGAAAAAAGATTTTGTGAAAAAATAAATTTATTTAGGGGAAAGAAACAAAATTTAAAAAGAGAAACAGGGGGTGCAGCAGTAAAATAGGGTGTGGTTAGCAGAGAGGGTTGCGTTTTAGAATAGTGGGTGTAGAAATCAGGCACAGTTCGTTTTTTTTTGAACTGGGCTGCGCGTTTTGGAAACCATGGGCTTGCGAGGGGGGGAGGCGCGCGAAGTACACGGAGGGGTGTGAATAGAAGTCTGAGAAATAAAAAGAAAGGAAAAGACGAAAATGCCCTTGCCCTCCTACTATAAAAACTTAAATCCAAATTTAGAAACCCTAGTTTTCTTCTCCACTCACCCACAGCGCCTCTTTCCCTAATCTGACCAAAACCTAAAAAAAATTCTCTCTCTCTCCAAAGCGCTGTTTCACTCTCCTCCCTCCAATCAGACCTAAATTCCGCCCCCTTCTTCCCACACCAGCCACCAGCAACCACCGCCATCCCTCTTCTCAACGTCGCACATCAAAAGTGAGGAGAGGAGAGGTGAGGTTTTCGAGTTCGCGATGGGTCTACGGTAGCGACGGCGTGGGTGATGGTGATCGTGAGAGGGTGGTTTGCGAGGAGGGCGAGGTCGTGACGGAGGTGTAGCCGCTTGGGGGTGGTTGGTTGTAGGGGTACGACGGCGATGGTGGTTCTGTTTCGAAGGGCAATGGGGTACGGCTGGCGATTTGCAGCGGAGGGGGGAGTTTGGTGGACAGTGGTTTTGCGGTGGGAGGTGATTGTTTGGTCGTGAGGGGTGGCTGTTTGTGGATTTGGTGGACGGCTGCTCGTAGGAGTACGGCGGCGCGTCGTAGGTGGATGGTTCGGATCTGGGCTTGTTTCGTGGAGGAGAGGGGGTGGTCGGTTCGGTGGTGGAGATGGTGAGGCCGTGGCGTTTTGGGGGTGGGCTATGAAGGTTCGGTTTCTGTGTTGGTGGTTCGCGGCGGAGGCGAAGGAGGCGCACGGCCCACGGCCACCGTCCATGGTGGCCGGAGCTTCAGAGTGAGTTTTGCTATGTTTTTATTTATTTATTTATTTATTTTTACGCTATTTCGGACTGGCTGTTGCATATTCATTTATTATTATTACTATCCTTTTTTTAAAGCCTGACCTCTCTCTGTTATTGCCTATGGCTTGTTTTAGCTGCTTTGTTTCTATTTTGAAACCTTAAATCTATTTGTGTTCTTTTATAAAACAGAAGAAAAAAAAAGTTCAAGACTAAATCTGTGATTACATACATGTGCATTATGAGACTATATGATTTATGTGTGCATGAAACAATAAATAAAGAATGTAAAAAGAGATATGAAAAGATAAACAGATGAATTTAAGCACTAACCTAGTTCCAAGACCTTTGAAAAAAGAACCAGTACTTCCCTCTATTCTGCTCAAGTTGAAATATGATTTCTGTATATTTTGTGTGTGTGAATTGTTGTGCGCATACTGCTGTCTGTGTCCATCTCCCCTCTTAAACTGATTTCTGTTCATTGTACTTATAGGCAGGGAAATGTGGTGTAGGTGTGGTATGAAGCAGGGAATCAAAGCTCATGGGAGACCATAAAACACAATAGCAAAACTGATGGAGCAGAGGCAGCAGTGACACAGAGTGGAGCAGTGGAGCAGAAATGGAAAGGATCAGAGAGGATGAAGAAAATAGCATCGGCTTGATTCTTCAAAAGGCAGCATCAGTGCTGCCCCTGGCAGCAGGCGCTCCTGCCCCTTTTTTTTTAATTTTATTTTGTTTTGATTTTAATTAATTAATTTTTTTTGTAAAGAGGAGTTGACTCCTTTTTTGGTACTATTCTGCTTTTTTTTGTTTTTGTTTTTGTTTGTATATGTAACCAATAAATAAAAGGACAGCTGATTGGATTTATTATTACTATTTTTATTATTATTTTATTTTTTCTTTATGATAATAAAAGCGGTAAAAACAACGCGCACCGACGCAACGACTCACACGACTCGAAACGAAACGCGTGCTCGCCTTAAGACAAGGAACGCGTACGCGATTTGAATGCGCACGCGCGTACGTTATTAAAACCGATTTCATTCTATCCTCACTTTTCTAAAAAGAAAACGGTAAAAATAAACGCGCACCGACGCAATTACTCACACGACTCGAGACGAAACGCGCGCTCGCGTTATTCATTATTTATTTATTTTTGGATTCTTTTTTTTTTGAAAATAACGAGCGCCAAACAAAATCGCTGCACGAAAGTGCCAGAGGCACCCGCGTTTAGCACGATATGCGAAGCAATAAAATTTGGGACTTTTCAATTAGTCGGACAAAATTGGGGTATGACAGCTGCCCCTCTTTATTTGGATTTTATCAAGAAATATGAATTGGCCGAGACATATTTCGAAGGTAAAATAGGAATAAAGAATTCAGACATTATACCAATTTTGTCTACTTGGAGAAACCCGAATATTTTTTTTTTTTTTTTTGAATCAACACTTGGAGTGTCGATGAGGAAACAGTAAATGAACACTGATATGCAGGCAGAAAAGGTAAAATGGGCACTTGCGTGCAGACAAAAAAAAATGGGCACTTGAGGTGCAGACAGAAAAGTAAAATGGGCACTTGCGTGCAGACAGAAAAGTAAAATGGGCACTTGGCGTGCAGAAAGCCGTAAATTGCCCAGGCTGCCTAAAACGTGTAATCCTTAAACGAACTCTTGACGAATCCGAGTTTGCACGTGGCTTTGAGGAGCACGCTCTTCCTGTTGGCCTTTTCGAGGGACCGGGGGGATCGTTATCAGCTCCGGAACTGATATACAGATCAATGCACAGCGTCCACTGTATCTTAGGCTTGATACAACTATTCCGTTGAACCTCACATGGGGCTGCGGTCCATCGCGTTGCTCGTACACGATGTGAGACCTGGGCAGAAGGGAGCGATGATCTCTCTGGGCTCCAATCCGCAATGCGCGCCTGAGCGCTCTCTTTTCTTTTCTTTCTTTCTTTTCTTTCTTTCTTTCTATTCTTTTCTTTTCTGTTTCTCTCTTTTCTTTTTTCCTTTCTGAACTCCTAACTGGGGAAGCACTTTCTGGAATTTGAAGGCGAGTATTAATACTGTGGTGTTTATCCTCTCTCACTTGTCTGCAGCTAAAAAATGAACCGATGCAAGCAATGCAAATGCCACGATTGCTATTTTCTTTTTCTTTTCCTTATGATGAATGTAATGCAAATGTCTGAATTTCTCTTTTCTTTGCTTTATTATTTTTATTTTCTATGTCTGATGAGTGCATGATTTTATACTTGGTGAATGTAATGCATGACTTTATCTGTCTTATTGCTCTTTTGCTTTTCTTCTCTTCTTTTCTTTCGCTCTTTTTATGAAGTGCAGGTATGCGAACACAAAATTTTGGCGTTTGATGATATGTAATGAAATGGCAGATGACATGGAATGGAAAACTTTTTCTTCTTTGCCTTTTTTCTATGAAATGGGAATATTGCTATAAAATGATGAATAACATGAAATGATGAATGACATGGGATGTTTTAGCTTTCTTTTCTTCTATGAGATGCAAGCATTGATGTGATGCAACTGTATTGCTTTGATGTTTAATGGGATGATGAATTTTTAGTTCTTTTTTGTTTTATGGAATGCAAACATTACTATGATGTAGACGACACTGAATGTTTCTGTTTGCTTTCTTCTTTTTTTTTTTTTGCATAGGGACCTTAGGATTCTTGAGTGATCAATTCAAGTGTCCTATCGTGATTACTATTTCGAATGTACATTCGACTTAGCCTCCTATTTATTGAAAATGATTTTGTATTTTGAGACTTGATTTGATGTTTGATGCAATGATGATGAATGCTTGGTTTGCTAGAAAGAAAGCAGTAAATGAACACTTGGCGTGCTGATGAGAAAGCAGTAAATGAACACTTGGCGTGCTGATGAGAAAACAGTAAATGAGGATGAACACTTAGCGTGCTTTTAATGAACCACTTGGGACCCGAGGGCATTTGAACTCCGAACTGAAGGAGTTACTGGGAATGAGATTTTGAGACTGACAAGTCCAGGATGACTGACTTGAGAATTAGATTGAAGATTGACACTTGAAGTGCTGATTCTTAGAACTAGACATGAGGATTAACATCTTGTGTTCATCCGCATTTTGCTTAGCAATGCAATGAATGACACATGTAATGCAGACGTATGCCATGATTGATGTCTTGAATATTATGGAATGCTTTTGTTCTTTTGTATCTGCTTCTTCTTTGTAGTTTATGAAATGCAAATATTAACATAATGTTTTGATGTTTAAATGCAAGTGTATGCGGTGATTGATGCTTTGATGAATGGAATGCTCCTGTTCTAACTTCTGTTTGTTTCTTTTTGCTTCTTCTATGAAATGCAAACATTATTATGATGCAATGCTATGATGTTTGATGCAATGATTTTTGATCTTTTTCTTTTATGGAAATGCTAACGTTAGTATGATGCAAATGCACTGCTTTAATGTTTGATGATTGAATGACAAAGGAATGCTTGTGAAATGATGAATGATATGGAATTCTGGATGACAAGGAATGTTTCTATTCTTTTTGTTGCTTGTTTGGAGTTTGCAAGTGAGAGTCAACACTGGATGTACTAATGAAAAAGCAATGAATGAGAAGACATGAAATGAGGATCGCCTGGGATCAAGGGAGTAGCTTTGAATTATGGACACAAAGGTCTGGTTTACGGTTCAACATATGTCTATATTGATCTAATGGTCTGAAGAATTTTGATGATGCAATGGCGCATGCAATGATTAGCATCTTGTGGAATGGTGAATGACATGGAATGCTTTTGTGTTGCTTTTGTGGTTTCTTTTCTTTGTTTTCTTTTTGCTTTCTTTGCTTTTTCTATGAAATATCTGATGCAAAATGTAATGCCCTAGTGACGAATGACATGAAATGATTTTGTTCTTTTCCTTTTTATGAAGTGCCGACATTAATATGATGCCAATGCAATGAAAAGATTTCTGTTTTTTCTTCTTTATTATTTTCCTCTATGAAATGGAAGTAATAATATGGTGCAACTGACGTGGAACGTTTTTTCTTTTTGTTATGTGATGAATGCACAAAATGTGAAGATGCAAATGTAATGCTTTGATGCATATGCTATAATGAATAGATTGGAATGCCTAGATGCATGAGGTAAACATTTTTGTGATGATGAGATGCGAGACTTTGGATGCAAGGAATTGAGGTGATTATTGACCATTCTGTTGAAAAATTGAATTTGATTCAAACTCCGGTGTTCTCAAGGTTTTTATTTACAAACAACCTCGCTTGTTTTCTCTTTCTTTCCATGATGACTGAATTTTAGATATCACGTAAACAACTTGTGTTCTCTCTTTTGAAGCATTGTCTAGTAAGCATGCATAGGAGTGCAAATGTGAATGAATGGGTCAGTTAACTTGGAATTGGTTTAGGACATGGACATTTATGGCAAGTGAAGGAATGACCGACATGGTTATTGCCGAAGCTTGTGAGGGATCAAGAGATACAAGATTGCCCCAATTCAGGTCTTTGATGAGTGAATAGTTTGCCCCTATCTAGTGGTGACAACAACTAGGGGCGTAGAAGATGATGACTTGGGAATGCTTCGGCTTTTGAAATGAAAGGTGGAACAAGAGAGATTCTGTCTCAACCCATAAAGTTTGATGTTGCCCCAGTCATAACAAGGACAAAGCTACCCCAATTAGAATGACCGGGCCTGGTTTAGGATAGTGAATTGAGAGATTGCTCCGGTGAGGTTTTGTTGGAATGAATGAGGTGAAGGAATGGGAACGCACTTGCCCCACTTTCGAATGACATTTCAAATGGTTTCTTTGGGCGAGGTTGTGAAAGGCAATAGAGTTATGGTGATGGTTATGAACTGAGGGTGATATAGGAATGGGGTGGGCAATGAACAAACCTCCCTAAACTTGAGTGGAGTGAGAGGTGAAGGGAATGCCCCCTAGTACACACTTTTGGTTCTCTTTAAGAACAACTCAAATGCAATGAAAGTTTTGACTTTTTAGTACGAGGAGAGGCTCCACCTGGTGACCACTAGACCTTGTTTTAATGCAACACGAATGCATCTTGGAGTGCAAGTCCTTCTCCTTTTTTACCAACTTTCTTTTTTTGATTGTTTGTTTTCTTCTTTTTGAGCAGCTTTCTTTTTTCTGCTTGTTTGTTTTTTTTCTTTTGAGCAAACACGTCGTAAATAGATGAACTTATTTGTCCTAAGATTAAAACTTGAGAGAACGAAAGCAATTAGTCACTGATCGGAATGGACTTTTTAGGATTGTGATGTGGAGAAGGGGATGATGAAGTGTTTGGGGGTGGATGGGGAGGATGGGTCTTATTCGGTGTTGGCCGATGGTCAATGGTTTATGAAGGAAATGGTTATTAGGTTTGATGAGGCGTTTGGGGATGGTTGTACCCAATGAGGTGTTTGAAGGTTTTATGAAAGAAGAGATGATTAAACCCAATGAATTGAGGGCTTCCTTGAAAGGAGAAATGATTGAACCCATTGAATTGAGGGCTTTTTTAGAAGGGGAAATGATTGAACCCATTGAATTTGGGGGCCCTTTTTTTGGAGGGGAGCTCTTATGCTTCGTGGCAAAATGTTTTGGCTCTTAATTTATACTCCCTTTGTCTTCCTTTCTTTGTTTTGGGATTCTCCTCTTTAAACTTTGTTATTCCCCTCCTTTTGTGAATTTCCTTTTCTTTTGACTTGGAAATGATATACCATTTTTGATGTGGAATTAACCCTCGCCCAGAGTGATGGGGATATCTTGGGCTTTTCTCGGCTTAAGATGGGTAACAAAGGGTGTTTTTGTGATTTTGAATCTTTGGCTTAAGAGGGGTAGGGAATGGACCTTCTGGGATTTTAGGTTCTTGAGGGTATGGAGAGATGGCCAAATTTCATTTCAAATCCCGATTGTTTATCTCTCTAAGACTTAACTTTAGGACAATAATTTATCTATCTTCACGTGTTTGCTCTTTTATTTCCCCCCCTTTTGTGCCCTAATTTTTGCCTGGACTGCTCTTTGCGAGTTTTCAATCCACCGGGCGCTCTTTTTTGCCTAGGCTGCCCTTTGCGGGTTTTCAACCTAGCGAGCTTATTTTATCTTTTTTATTTATTATATATTTTTTAGAAAGACTTGCACTAAAGGAATATGATACTGACAAGGAAAATTAGTGATCACAGAATTGCCCCAGCATGGAGGACTTAAAGTGTTAGTGAGAATGAACCAAAAAGTCAAGTATGCACTGATGAGAGAGAATATGCGCTTTATGGGTGGACGAGGCGGGATTAGACTTGGATGATGAAAAATGAAGGAAATTGACTGACTCAAACAAGAGAAACTGCACGTGGCATGCATGCTTACTAGAAGAACGCTTCACAGAGAGTTAATATTGGTTAAAACATAATATAAAAACTTTTTTGATGAACTGTTTCAGTCTTTTATCATGGAATGGATGAAATGTAATGCTTTTTTTTTTGAAGGAAATACAGATGAACTATTGATGTGAAAAACTGAGTGCCTTGGAACACCTTGAGCTTGCAAATGAGTGAGGGCAAACTTTTCCAAAAAGGAGAGATTACTTTGCCAGAACATCTCGTCTCTCATCACAACATTTTTGTTGTATGTGATGCATGGATGAAAACATTATGATGTACACATGATGAAAATGAAATGCATGAAAGCATATTCACTTGAAAAGTGTGATTATTCTAAAAGTTTTTTTTTCCTTTTTGATACTTTCTTTTTATGCAAGACGAAATATGAAATGCCAATGCATCTTTGGATGATGAATGATGCAAGAATGATGTTTCTTTTCAAAATGATTTTTATAGAGGCAAGACAAGATATGAAATGCCGATGCCCCCTTTTTCTTTTGCATGATGAAAGATGTAGGAATGATGTTTTTTTATTTTAAATGATGATTTTTTAGAGGTAAGGCAAAGTATGAAATGCCAACGCCCCTTCCTTTTTGAAAGATGCATGTATGGAGGAATGATGTATTTGAACTAAAGTGATGAGGTTAACGAAATGATGCGTGAATGCTACATTTTGAATAAATTTGATGATGATTTTTGTTCATGATTATGAATGAGATGCTTTCTTGTGTTTCATTTTTTGTGCAATGAAATGCATGATACTCACAATGATTTTTTTTTTTTTTAAAATGCGTGGAAAGACATGATCTTTATTGAATGGAAATGCATGCAAAATGAGAGGTTAATGTATTATTTTTCACGATGTGTGAAAAGGAACACAATAATGCATGAGACGCGCTCCTAATAAGACACGATTTTTTGGATCTTTCGAGAAAAATAGGGGAAAAAGCCTTAGTGAATGGAAACGCACACGTGCGGAGAATGCACTCCTGACAAACCTAAATGAGATAGAGAAGAATGCATGTATGAATTTTATCAAGTTTTTGTTTTATGCAATGCAAATGATGTCTTCATATGAAAATGACGGCGATAATGCGACTTGACATGCATATGAAAAATAAGATGAAAACATTTTTTTGAGTTTGGTGACTGAAATTTTGGGAACATCACCTCATATAGCCCGGTAAAAGAAAAGACTATGATGATTTTTTGGAAGTTTTGCTTTTTACCCTTTTTTTTTGAAAATTTTGTTTTATGTATGATGATGATGCTCTACGTGTATGCAGGATAAATGAAAGGGTTTTTATTGGCAATAATTCAAGCTCTTTTTTTTCTTTGGAAAATGCGGGCCGTACGTTATTTCGTATGAACCGGTAAGAGAAAGGCTACAACGGTAACCCTTTCTTCTTTTCCTCTTTCAAAATCTTCTTTCTTTCGTAAAAATGATGGCTTGAGGCAACCAATTGTCGTTACTCTGAGTAACTTGCATGAAACATTGAGTGGATCCCGACTTAATACTTCACGCAATATACTGAAATGCTTCGACATTTGGTTAACTCAAACTTATTCTCTTATTTGAAAACAAACCACACTTGATAGGGTCAAAGTGCCCCGATATCGTAGAGTAACATCTCAAATTTGTAGTGCACAAACAAATTTGAGATATTACCCTTCGTCATCCGAAGGCGCACTTTTACTCATTGAGCTTTTACATGAAGAGCTTTTCTATTTTTTCTTTGTTTAGAGAAGATGCATGCATTGGAAACTTTTCATTTTTTTTCATTTCTAGTTTTGGAACATGATTTTGAAAATTATTTGGAGATGCAAATGATCTATTATAAAAAAGGTTTTAGAAAGGATGTGCTTGACGGGGTATGACCCGCTCCTACGTATCCCCATTGTAATGAGGAATCAAAGCTTGCGTAGTTCTACTGGGTCTTTTTTGAAATAATGCTTATGCATGAATGCCTCGTCTTGGATGAACTCGACAAGGATTTTTTTGCATGATTATAAATGAAATGCTTATGCTATGCAGATGATAATTGTTTTTTGTTTTATCTTTATGTAATGAAAGGGAATGCAAGATGAATGGTTTTTTTCAAAATTGGAATTTTATGCAATGCAAATGATGCAATGATGCAGTGATGCAATGATGCAATGATGCAATGATGCAAGGATGCTTTATTTTTTTTGTGTTTTTGCAGAAAGGGGGTATTTACAGGTGGTGATTTGAAAATTTTCACACTATATGCCACCTCATATAGGCGTTTATTGAAAAGGGAAAGCATATCCTTTTTTTTTTATTTTTGGAAATCTTTGAGGGAAAAATTAACTGGACGAAATGCAACAATGCAGCACACAATTTGGGAAGCCCTTGTGACCTAAAAGGGGGTAGAACCTATGATCTAAGGCACTTTAGGGATAATCTTCTCATGTAGCTCTATTCACACCCTCACAAAGGCCATCAGAGCCACAGTCCCTCTCATGAAAATCCCCGTAAATGCAGCAAACTGCTAGATACGAAGCATCATAAAAGAGCACAACTCTGATTGAAACTTTCGCGAGTAGCCAAACGGACAAAGGTCCTGATGGGCTCCCACTACTCGAATCCACTCATCCTATGGTATCCTAATAGACCTGGGTTATGGTCTCTTTCTCTAATCATATAGCCTCAAGGTACAAGTGTGTGTGTGCGAAGGGCATTTCCTTAAAAACTACCCCACCTGCAAATGAAAATCCAGAACAGTCCAGACAATAGAAAGCAATAACATGTCGTCTACCCTAGGGTTCAATACCAATCAAATACAACTAATCTAGGGAGCCGACAATAATGCACTACTTACCTGAAGAAAGCGAGTAAAGAAGAAGGGGACGTGACAAGAGAGGGGAAATATGCATGAGGGAGCTAAGCATTTAAGCAAAGAAGTAACTATCTATTATTTTAAAAAAAAGTAAACATAGAAGAAGAATGCATATGGATGCAACATGCTTATGAAAAAGAAGAAGAATAGAGGCAAAACAAGATGTTCAAATCAATCACACAAACCACACACTTAATTAATTAGGCTTGACCCACTTTTGAAAAATGTTTTTTAGTCCCCGGTGAAGTCGCCAGCTGTTGCGCCCGAAAAAGTCCCCGAGGGAGAACCTTCCTCGTTCACAACTTTTCCTAAGACAATGAAGCCGCCACCAATATTTATTAAGGAAAATATTAGGAAAACCTTTTTTGGAAAACGATTGGTCTTGCGAAACTAGAGAATAGGGTTCGGGGGTCGGTTACGCGCATGGAAGGTGTTAGCACCCCACACGTCCTCTCTACTGAGAGGGAACCTTTAATTAAATGTGTGGTTTTAGTGTGTTGACTTGAAAATACTTAATTTTGCCTCTCTCCTTCTAATTGAAAAATTCTTAATGAAAATCTTTATTTATTATGAACAAAGGGGGGAAAAATGGGGTTTTAGAAAAACGACGCTTGACGGGACATGGCCCGCTCCTACGTATCTCCCGGTGCGATGGAGAACTCAAAGCTACGTAGTTCTTCTTTGTCCTGAAAAAGGTTTTTGTCTTTTATCTTTTTAGTGAGTTTTCGAAATAGGACGAGCATTTAGTGAATGATTAAACTAACCAAGGTTATGGGTAATCACCGCTAAGTACTTTTGAAAATGAGAGTCACTACCGCCAGTCAGACGAACAAAGGTTCTGATTGACTATTAGTATCGACTCGTTTTTATTTGTTCTTTTGAAAGGGGTTTTCGAAAGAGATTGATTGACACGAATGATCAAACTAACAAAGGTTATGAGTGATCATCGCTCGTTGTTCTTTTGGGAAAAAGACATCGCCACCAATGGCTAGACGAACAAAGGTTCTGATTAGCCACTAGCGACGATGGGTTGAAAATGTTTTTAGAAAGGAAAAGGTCTTCGTTCTGAAAATGATCCTGGTTTGCAAAGGTGATTCTTTTTTGTTATGAAAATAACTCTTTTCTTTTTGTTATGCAAATGCTAAACTTTTTATGATTGCGCTTGACGAGAACGTGGCCCGATCCTACGTATCCCAAATGGGAATCAAAGCGACGTAGTTCTAACGAGCCTTAAAAATGAAAGTCTTTTTGCTTTGGCTTTGAAAAGTGAAGGGCGTTCATAATGATCAAACTAACAAAGGTTATGGGTGATCATTACTAAAACCCACTTAAGTGCATGTAAAAATCTCCTTTTGAAAAAAAGAAAACCTTCATGATGACCAAACTAACAAAGGGTATGGGTGGCCATCACTAGCACTCCATTGTTAATAATCATGCAAGCAAAGGCTTCGCAAGACCACTAACAAAGTTTTTGATTTAATGAGTTTTCGCAATTGGGTTGATTCTTATTTAGGGAAAAGAAAATCTGTTATTTGGGAAAAAAGATTTTGTGAAAAAATAAATTTATTTAGGGGAAAGAAACAAAATTTAAAAAGAGAAACAGGGGGTGCAGCAGTAAAATAGGGTGTGGTTAGCAGAGAGGGTTGCGTTTTAGAATAGTGGGTGTAGAAATCAGGCACAGTTCGATTTTTTTTGAACTGGGCTGCGCGTTTTGGAAACCATGGGCTTGCGAGGGGGGGAGGCGCCCGAAGCACACGGAGGGGTGTGAATAGAAATCTGAGAAATAAAAAGAAAGGAAAAGACGAAAACGCCCTTGCCCTCCTACTATAAAAACTTAAATCCAAATTTAGAAACCCTAGTTTTCTTCTCCACTCACCCACGGCGCCTCTTTCCCTAATCTGACCAAAACCTAAAAAAAATTTCTCTCTCTCTCCAAAGCGCTGTTTCACTCTCCTCCCTCCAATCAGACCTAAATTCCGCCCCCTTCTTCCCACACCAGCCACCAGCAACCACCGCCTTCCCTCTTCTCAACGTTGCACATCAAAAGTGAGGAGAGGAGAGGTGAGGTTTTCGGGTTCGCGATGGGTCTACGGTAGCGACGGCGTGGGTGATGGTGATCGAGAGAGGGTGGTTTGCGAGGAGGGCGAGGCCGTGACGGAGGTGTGGCCGCTTGGGGGTGGTTGGTTGTAGGGGTACAGCGGCGATGGTGGTTCTGTTTCGAAGGGCAATGGGGTACGGCTGGTGATTTGCAGCGGAGGGGGGAGTTTGGTGGACAGTGGTGTTGCGGTGGGAGGTGATGGTTTGGTCGTGAGGGGTGGCTGTTTGTGGATTTGGTGGACGGCTGCTCGTAGGAGTACGGCGACGCGTCGTAGGTGGATGGTTCGGATCTGGGCTTGTTTCGCAGAGGAGAGGGGGTGGTCGGTTCGGTGGTGGAGATGGTGAGGCCGTGGCGTTTTGGGGTGGGCTGTGAAGGTTCGGTTTCTGTGTTGGTGGTTCGTGGCGGAGGCGAAGGAGGCGCACGGCCCACGGCCACCGTCCATGGTGGCCGGAGCTTCAGAGTGAGTTTTGCTATGTTTTTATTTATTTATTTATTTATTTATTTATTTATTTTTTACGCTATTTCGGACTGGCTGTTGCATATTCATTTATTATTATTACTATCCTTTTTTTAAAACCTGACCTCTCTCTGTTGTTGCCTATGGCTTGTTTTTGCTGCTTTGTTTCTATTTTGAAACCTTAAATCTATTTGTGTTCTTTTATAAAACAGAAGAAAAAAAAAGTTCAAGACTAAATCTGTGATTACATACATGTGCATTATGAGACTATATGATTTATGTGTGCATGAAACAATAAATAAAGAATGTAAAAAGAGATATGAAAAGATAAACAGATGAATTTAAGCACTAACCTAGTTCCAAGACCTTTGAAAAAAGAACCAGTACTTCCCTCTATTCTGCTCAAGTTGAAATATGATTTCTGTATATTTTGTGTGTGTGAATTGTTGTGCGCATACTGCTGTCTGTGTCCATCTCCCCTCTTAAACTGATTTCTGTTCATTGTACTTATAGGCAGGGAAATGTGGTGTAGGTGTGGTATGCAACAGGGAATCAAAGCTCATGGGAGACCATAAAACACAACAGCAAAACTGATGGAGCAGAGGCAGCAGTGACACAGAGTGGAGCAGTGGAGCAGAAATGGAAAGGATCAGAGAGGATGAAGAAAATAGCATTGGCTTGATTCTTCAAAAGGCAGCATCAGTGCTGCCCCTGGCAGCAGGCGCTCCTGCCCCTTTTTTTTTAATTTTATTTTGTTTTGATTTTTAATTAATTAATTTTTTTTGTAAAGAGGAGTTGACTCCTTTTTTGGTACTATTCTACTTTTTTTTGTTTTTGTTTTTGTTTGTATATGTAACCAATAAATAAAAGGACAGCTGATTGGATTTATTATTAATATTTTTATTATTATTTTATTTTTTCTTTATGATAATAAAAGCGGTAAAAACAACGCGCACCGACGCAACGACTCACACGACTCGAAACGAAACGCGTGCTCGCCTTAAGACTAGGAACGCGTACGCGATTTGAATGCGCACGCGCGTACGTTATTAAAACCGATTTCATTCTATCCTAACTTTTCTAAAAAGAAAACGGTAAAAATAAACGCGCACCGACGCAATTACTCACACGACTCGAGACGAAACGCGCGCTCGCGTTATTCATTATTTATTTATTTTTGGATTCTTTTTTTTTGAAAATAACGAGCGCCAAACAAAATCGCTGCACGAAAGTGCCAGGGGCACCCGCGTTTAGAACGATATGCGAAGCAATAAAATTTGGTACTTTTCAATTAGTCGGACAAAATTGGGGTATGACAGCAACCAAGAAACTCATTTAAATCAGAAGTACCTAGCAGAGGAAAATGGTGAAAAGCAGAGATGTCGTAGTAGATGAGTCGAAACATTGGAACTGGGAAGAAGGCTGTGAAAAACCTTCAATAATGGACTTCGACGAAGTTCATGATCTGAATGATCAAAATGAAGAGGCTGAAACTGAAGAACCTGAAGAACCTATTGCTGTCGAACCTGTCAAAAGGTCACAGAGGGAAAGGCAGAGATCAGTGAGGCTAGAAGGATTCGACACATTCCTAGATTCTGCTATTACAGCAGAGGGAGACCTGACACACTTTGCATTAATGGCTGAAGCAGAACCAGTGAGCCTGGAAGAATGGCACTTGGAAGCTAGTCGAACTTCCAAGGCAAAGTCAAGCCCAATGGAGAAGTGGCCAAGTACAAGGCCAGGCTAGTAGCCAAAGGTTTCCTGCAGAAACCTGGTTTGGATTTCAATGAGGTCTTTGCCCCAGTAGCCAGGATCGAAACCATAAGATTGGTATTAGCATTGGCAAGTCATAGAGGTTGGCCCCTACATCAACTAGATGTAAAGTCAGCATTTCTTAATGGACCTCTGGAGGAGGAAGTCTATGTTTGTCAACCACCTGGTTTTGAGTCGAAGGGTCAAGAAGACATGGTTTTTAAGCTTGAGAAAGCCCTATATGGACTCAAGCAAGCCCCAAGGGCATGGAACAAGAGAATTGATGCTTTTCTCTTAGCTCAGAAGTTCATTAGATGCACCAATGAACATGGAGTATATGTGAAGAAGAATGGAACTTCGACTCAGTTATTGTTATGCATGTATGTAGATGATCTACTTGTAACTGGCAGCAATGAAGTCGAAGTCGACGCCTTTTGTAACACCCCGATTTTCGTGCATTGTGGTTCTTTTAGAATGTTTTTGTTGTATAAATTATTTTGGATTGATAAAATTAAATTATTTTAATTTATTGTGTTTTTGAGTTATTAAAATTAGTTGAACTCACCTTTAAATGTATATTCTACATTATTGGTAATATATGATTATAGTTATATTTTTATTTTATTTCTAGAAATATTACTATTTTAGATGTTATTTATTTTTGAAAAGTATTTTGGGCTATTAGAATCTTAAAGCAGTAGTGGTAGTGATATTGGACTTGAAAAAGGATTTAAAAATGAATTTTAGACCACTTTACTCGCATACACCCCCCTCTTTGTTGATAAATTCACCTCCTGCGGTCCATTTCCTTCAGCTCGCAACCAAGGCCCAACGGACCCTGCACAGACCCACCCCCAACCCGCTCCAGCTCTTCTCCTTCTTCCCTGGACCTGCAAATCACGAAACCCTAATGGCATTGCTCCTCCATCTCGTTTTTCCTAACCCCGCCATGGCCAACGCCCAAAACACACAGTGTAACGCCCTAATTTTATTAAAATCTATTTTTGAGATGAATTGGTAGAATGATTGAAGAAATTAGAGAGTTATTGGCATGGGAACCGTGGTAGAAATGATTAGAATTGAGGTTCGGTTTTGCAGGTTTTGCATTCTCAATTGAACTCCGTTTTGTATGGTTCTTGTTTAGTTGGAAAGTAGACTGAATTCCCTACAAAGTGGGCACTGGTTTCATCAAATTTCATTAAGAAATGAGAAAGGAAGTTTGGTTGCAAGTTGAGTAAGAAGTTCTGTCCAAGTTTGGTACCTCATTGTAGTATATTGAAAATCTGTACCAAATGGTTACTTATTTTGGAAATTAAAAATCATAGATAGAAACTACACTCCGAGAGCTTTCCAACGAGTGGTCATTTGTTAAAATCCGATGTCGTTTGCTATTTTAATTAATTCGCCGAAGCAGGTGTTGGGTGTTTTGCGCGTGACTGGCGCTGCAGTCGCGCTCCGCGCGCAAGTCACGTATGGTTGCTGTCTGTTCGCGCTGCAGTTGCGCTCCGAGCGCAAGACGCGCGCGAGTCTGCTATTTATGCAGCGTTTTGCGCAGATTGGGTCATTTTTACCCATTTTCACTCTTTTGAACATAACTTTCTCTCTAGAACTCCGTTTGTGACGCGGTTTGTTGCGTTCTTCTCATATTGCAGAGGGCTTCGATAAGAGAGCAGTTCCTGAGTTAGAAGCCAGGGGAGGTGAGAACGAAATTGGATCTTCCCAAAGCTAAGGGTTAGGGTTTTCGCGAGTTGGAGGGAGGAATTCCAAGGCTTTGCTCGTTGTGTTGCTGTAGTTACTCTTTGGTGTCTTCAATCTTCTTCTACGGAGCTTACGTTTAAGAGGTAAGGGTGAGCGTTTCGATTTAATATAATTAGGTATGTAATTGGGGTTTTGTGGTGTTTTGGGTGTTTTGATGTAATTGAGATGAATTGGGTTGTCATTGATGAATTTGATGTTATTAATGAATTGATGTTGTTGATGAATTTTCGTTGATGTTGATGAATTTGATGTTATTGATGAATTTGATGTTGTTGGATGAATTTTTGATGTTGTTGTGAAATTGAGATTAATTGGTGTAGTATTGATGAAGAATTGAATGATGGTGATGTTGTTTGATGAATTGATGATGTGTCATGTGTAATTTTGTGCTTCGATGTTGATGATAGTTTGAAGAATTGTTGATGTTTGATGAACTGTGATGATGTTGATGAATTGTTCGAGTTATAGACATTTCTGCGCGTTAAAAACTGTTTCTGCTGAGTCGCGCTGCACCTGCGCTGATCTCGCGCCCCAAGCGCAATCACGGTGCGCTGAGACAATAATTTTTGGGTCCATTCGCGCCCCAGTCGCGCCTCACTCGCGCCTCAAGCGCGAGCTGCTGTTTCACCCTGTTTTGTTGCTGTTTTCACACTGTTTTCTCAATTTTCAAATGTGATGTTTTCCCAATAAAAATATGGTGTTTTCACTATCAAAATGTGAGGTTTTTCACGATTTAAATGTGATGTCCCTCCACAAAAATGAGATGTTTCCACTATTAAAAATGTGATGTTTTCTAAAGTAAAACGTGGTGTTTTCTAAACTAAATGTGATGTTTTTCCGCTATGGAATTATGATGTTTTCTCCATTTAAGTGCGATGTTTTCTAAGCATGAAAAAGAGACGTTTCTAAACCAAAGGTGATGCTTTCCAAAATTAAGACGTGGTGTTTCCTAAATCTAAATGTGGTGCCACTTTCAATTAAAGGAGTGGTGTTTTCTTGAAATAAAGGTGCTGTGTTCTTCAACTAAAGGTGTTGTGTTTTTGAAAAGAAGGTGCTGTGTTCTTCAATTTAAGGTGCTATTTTCTTGAGTTAAAGGTGCTGGTTTTCCAAATTAAAGTGTGTCGTTTCTCTCAAACTTAAGAGTACTGTTGCTTAAATTTAAAGGTGTGTTACTCCAATTTTGAATGTGATGTTTATGATGATGATGTGAATTAATTGTGATGATGATGACGATGATGATGATGATTATGTGATGTGATTACGATGATTGTGACGAATATACTCTATGAGTATGATTATAATGATGTTGTAACGTGATTGTGATGAATTGCGACGAATACACTCTATGAGTGTTTTATGACGATGATGATGAGTACTCCAGATGAGTGTTGTGGTGAATTGCACATGTGTCCATAGAGTCTCATAGCATGTGCATATTGTGAAGAATAGGCTTCGGCCTCTTGCGACGAATAGGCTTCGGCCTCTTATTGTGACGAGTATGGTACCATCATGCATATACCCAGGTGTGGGTTGCATTTACATGCATAATCATGACTGTGAGTTGTTATTGTTCGTGGTTTGAGCTGGTGTTGTGATAGTGACGTGGTGATGATGATGATGTTGTGTGATGATGTTGTGTGATTGCTTGTTCTCATTCTCTATTATGCACTTGATTATGTTTTATTGAAATTCTCACCCCTTCTGCTTGGAATGTTGCTCTATCGTGGCAACGCTGCAGGTAACCGCGAGTGAAGGTCCTGCTGCCTTCTTGATTAGCTGTTGGGATGTTTTGAGTCGCTCTCTGATATTGTAGCACCTAGGGGGCGGGGTTGAAGTTGATAAATTATTTAACTAGCTGTTTAATGATTTTATTGATGTTTTGAGACGTGTTTGAGCGACTTTGGTGAGTTATTGCTATTTCCGCTGTGATGAGATTATTTTGAAGTTTAACTTTTATGACGATTGCGTTGTTGCACAAATTTTAATGGTGCAGGCGATGAGTTTTTATAAATGAAGATGTGACATTTCTTTTCTACTAATTAAATATTATTTTCGAAAATGAAAATACTCTGATAATGACGTGTAAATTAAGGGGTAGAAAAGGGGTGTTACATTAGTGGTATCAGAGCAGTTCGGTCTGTCCGGCCAAGTTGTCCAGTGTCGAGTCTAGCTATCTCTCGAGTCTTGGTACTCGTTCTAACCATAATTTGTGTTGCAGTGATTAGCTAAATTGGTCAGACGGTATGACTGCTATTGTTGATACTGGCGCTGCTTAGTGTCTTATTGCTGCTATGTGTGTGTTTACTCTGAGTACTTTGTGTATGACTGTAATGTGTTGCTTGGTGTGTTTTCTGTGTCTCTCGTCGATTTTCGACGAAGACTTTGTGGTGAATTTTGTTTGTTTGCCGTTGGGTGTTTTTAGTATTGTTGTGATTTGATGAGTAGGTGTAAAATTGACGAGGAATTGAGTACATTGTGATGAGTTGTGATGTTGATGTTGTCACGTGTAATTTCGTGCCTTGATGTTTGATGATGATTGAGGTTGAATTAAGATGAGGAGTATGATGTGTTATAAATTTTAATAATTAATTTGTATGTTTTGATGTGTGAATACAATGAGTTGAGACGTTTCAAAAAGAAAATTAAATGTTTTGAAAGTATGTATTCTATACATCCCCACTGGTGTATAGGCGCCAAATTCTAATTGTGTGTAAACTTCGAGTTCGGAGTATATTTTACCGTGCCATCTTTTGCGTTTGCGTGCCCAAATTCAATTTTAAATATTTTGGCTCGAGTGGTTTTATTTTGCACGCGTCATTTTGGAGATGTCTCGGTGGGTGCGCGTGTATGTGTTGCTGTTTTGTTTTAAAAATAAATAGTGTACTGTTTTTACACTGTTTCGAGTTGCCGTTTTGTTTGGAAACAATGGTGTGCTGTTTTTACATTGTTTAAAGTGCTGTTTGTTTTTGAAGATAATAGTAAGCTGTTTTTATGTTGAAAAGGTGTTGCTGTTTCATTGTTTAAATTAGATATATGAGCTACTGTATTTACAAGTAAATGGGTTGCTGTTATTCACTCGGTTTTGCATGCTGTTTCTATGCGCAGTTTTGTCTTAAGCGCTGTTTTTGTAGGTGCTGTTTTCCTCAATTAAAAGTGATGTTTTCTTAAGTCAATAGGTGCTGTCTTCTTCAATGAAAGGTGTTATTTTCTTGAATTAAGGATGTTGTTTTTCTTCAATTAAAAATGTTGTTTTCTTGAAGTTAAAGTGTGCTGTTTTCTATGATCTAAAGTGCTGTTTTCTTACAGTTGAAAGAGTTGTTTCCCCTAAATCTAAATGGTACTGTCTACTTATATTTAGAGTGCTGTTTTCTTCAAATTAAATGTGTTGTTTACATAGTGTGTTGTTTTCTTAATAATTTAAAGTGCCGAGTTCTTAAAATTAAGATGATGTTCTCTTGAATCAAGTGCTGTCGTTTCGTAAAATTTAAAAGGGCTGCTTTCCTATTTTTCTTTAGTACTGTTACTGTATTTTGAGAGGTTGCTGTCTCGATTTTGTGTCGTTTGGTCCCTATGGATGTTGACTTAGTCTTTTATTGACGAAGGAGTCACGTAATTAATTGTGATTGATGTGATTGTTGTGGTGTGTGCTTCACCTTGCTGAAGTTATGATGTGTTGTTGATGAGTCGGCCCTATGAGAGACCTAGGAGAGGAATGGGAGTTGAGGAACTCTCAGTGCAAAGATGTTGTTGTTGGTGTTGACACTTTCGTTGAAGTACTTTAATGGGTGTTGCACAAATTTCAAGTGAATGGGTGTTGTAATCGTAGCTAAGTTCGATCATAGTGTGAGGACCAAAGAAACGAGAAGAGATGAAGGTTAGGTGTGTAAGGTGACATAGGAACCGAGGCGTAGTTACCTGACTAAAGGTGGGTCGAAATATATGGAAGTCGACGTATAAGTGTGACGAAGTGTAGTGTTGCAGTGTTATCGAAGTATGTAGGTGTCAAACGTGTGAGTCGAAGGTTAAATGTGTCGAAGTGTGGGTGTGCGTCGAAGGAATGTGTACGTCGAAGGGCATGTGTGTCGAAGTTACATGTTGGGCATAGTGTCGAGGTGAAGTGTTGTGCGTAGGTGATAAGCCTAAGTGTAGTTGTTGGAGTGTGGTGAATATAAGCCTAAGTGTAGCTGTTGAAGTGTGGTGAATATAAGCTTAAGTGTAGATGTATGAAGAAGCTAGTGTGGTTGAAGCATAGAGTGCCTAAGTGCAGCGTATGGGTGGCAAGGAGAGTGGTGGTGAAGCGAAGTAGATGTAACCGAGGTAGTTGTAGAGGTGAGTGATGATGAGGTGTAGTTGCCTAAGTGAAGTGTCAAGGTGTTTGAGTGGTTGAGTAGGACTTTGATGACCTACAGATTAGAACAACTAATTAAGAGTAAAAATGTGGAGAAGGGTGTTTGGTCTGATGCTAAGTATACGATAGATGACGGACAAGGATGGTTAGAGGTGACAAGAAGATTGGGTTTTGTCTCGTGAGTCGGAGTAAATTTTCGAGGACGAAAATATTTTTAAGTGGGAGAGAGTTGTAACGCCCTAATTTTATTAAAATCTATTTTTGAGATGAATTGGTAGAATGATTGAAGAAATTAGAGAGTTATTGGCATGGGAACCATGGTAGAAATGATTAGAATTGAGGTTCGGTTTTGCAGGTTTTGCATTCTCAATTGAACTCCGTTTTGTATGGTTCTTGTTTAGTTGGAAAGTAGACTGAATTCCCTACAAAGTGGGCACTGGTTTCATCAAATTTCATTAAGAAATGAGAAAGGAAGTTTGGTTGCAAGTTGAGTAAGAAGTTCTGTCCAAGTTTGGTACCTCATTGTAGTATATTGAAAATCTGTACCAAATGGTTACTTATTTTGGAAATTAAAAATCATAGATAGAAACTACACTCCGAGAGCTTTCCAACGAGTGGTCATTTGTTAAAATCCGATGTCGTTTGCTATTTTAATTAATTCGCCGAAGCAGGTGTTGGGTGTTTTGCGCGTGACTGGCGCTGCAGTCGCGCTCCGCGCGCAAGTCACGTATGGTTGCTGTCTGTTCGCGCTGCAGTTGCGCTCCGAGCGCAAGACGCGCGCGAGTCTGCTATTTATGCAGCGTTTTGCGCAGATTGGGTCATTTTTACCCATTTTCACTCTTTTGAACATAACTTTCTCTCTAGAACTCCGTTTGTGACGCGGTTTGTTGCGTTCTTCTCATATTGCAGAGGGCTTCGATAAGAGAGCAGTTCCTGAGTTAGAAGCCAGGGGAGGTGAGAACGAAATTGGATCTTCCCAAAGCTAAGGGTTAGGGTTTTCGCGAGTTGGAGGGAGGAATTCCAAGGCTTTGCTCGTTGTGTTGCTGTAGTTACTCTTTGGTGTCTTCAATCTTCTTCTACGGAGCTTACGTTTAAGAGGTAAGGGTGAGCGTTTCGATTTAATATAATTAGGTATGTAATTGGGGTTTTGTGGCGTTTTGGGTGTTTTGATGTAATTGAGATGAATTGGGTTGTCATTGATGAATTTGATGTTATTAATGAATTGATGTTGTTGATGAATTTTCGTTGATGTTGATGAATTTGATGTTATTGATGAATTTGATGTTGTTGGATGAATTTTTGATGTTGTTGTGAAATTGAGATTAATTGGTGTAGTATTGATGAAGAATTGAATGATGGTGATGTTGTTTGATGAATTGATGATGTGTCATGTGTAATTTTGTGCTTCGATGTTGATGATAGTTTGAAGAATTGTTGATGTTTGATGAACTGTGATGATGTTGATGAATTGTTCGAGTTATAGACATTTCTGCGCGTTAAAAACTGTTTCTGCTGAGTCGCGCTGCACCTGCGCTGATCTCGCGCCCCAAGCGCAATCACGGTGCGCTGAGACAATAATTTTTGGGTCCATTCGCGCCCCAGTCGCGCCTCACTCGCGCCTCAAGCGCGAGCTGCTGTTTCACCCTGTTTTGTTGCTGTTTTCACACTGTTTTCTCAATTTTCAAATGTGATGTTTTCCCAATAAAAATATGGTGTTTTCACTATCAAAATGTGAGGTTTTTCACGATTTAAATGTGATGTCCCTCCACAAAAATGAGATGTTTCCACTATTAAAAATGTGATGTTTTCTAAAGTAAAACGTGGTGTTTTCTAAACTAAATGTGATGTTTTTCCGCTATGGAATTATGATGTTTTCTCCATTTAAGTGCGATGTTTTCTAAGCATGAAAAAGAGACGTTTCTAAACCAAAGGTGATGCTTTCCAAAATTAAGACGTGGTGTTTCCTAAATCTAAATGTGGTGCCACTTTCAATTAAAGGAGTGGTGTTTTCTTGAAATAAAGGTGCTGTGTTCTTCAACTAAAGGTGTTGTGTTTTTGAAAAGAAGGTGCTGTGTTCTTCAATTTAAGGTGCTATTTTCTTGAGTTAAAGGTGCTGGTTTTCCAAATTAAAGTGTGTCGTTTCTCTCAAACTTAAGAGTACTGTTGCTTAAATTTAAAGGTGTGTTACTCCAATTTTGAATGTGATGTTTATGATGATGATGTGAATTAATTGTGATGATGATGACGATGATGATGATTATGTGATGTGATTACGATGATTGTGACGAATATACTCTATGAGTATGATTATAATGATGTTGTAACGTGATTGTGATGAATTGCGACGAATACACTCTATGAGTGTTTTATGACGATGATGATGAGTACTCCAGGTGAGTGTTGTGGTGAATTGCACATGTGTCCATAGAGTCTCATAGCATGTGCATATTGTGAAGAATAGGCTTCGGCCTCTTGCGACGAATAGGCTTCGGCCTCTTATTGTGACGAGTATGGTACCATCATGCATATACCCAGGTGTGGGTTGCATTTACATGCATAATCATGACTGTGAGTTGTTATTGTTCGTGGTTTGAGCTGGTGTTGTGATAGTGACGTGGTGATGATGATGATGTTGTCTGATGATGTTGTGTGATTGCTTGTTCTCATTCTCTATTATGCACTTGATTATGTTTTATTGAAATTCTCACCCCTTCTGCTTGGAATGTTGCTCTATCGTGGCAACGCTGCAGGTAACCGCGAGTGAAGGTCCTGCTGCCTTCTTGATTAGCTGTTGGGATGTTTTGAGTCGCTCTCTGATATTGTAGCACCTAGGGGGCGGGGTTGAAGTTGATAAATTATTTAACTAGCTGTTTAATGATTTTATTGATGTTTTGAGACGTGTTTGAGCGACTTTGGTGAGTTATTGCTATTTCCGCTGTGATGAGATTATTTTGAAGTTTAACTTTTATGACGATTGCGTTGTTGCACAAATTTTAATGGTGCAGGCGATGAGTTTTTATAAATGAAGATGTGACATTTCTTTTCTACTAATTAAATATTATTTTCGAAAATGAAAATACTCTGATAATGACGTGTAAATTAAGGGGTAGAAAAGGGGTGTTACACACAGCCCTGCTCGGAATTTTCTGCTGATCATGATATTGGCGTTCGTTTCTCCAATCGTGGCGCTGTTTGCCAGGAGCAGCCCACGCCGCCACCACCTTAAAATCGCGATTTCCGACCTCCTCTACGCGGCGAACCAATTTCGTTCGTGTCAAGTCTGGTCGCGAAGTGGCCATAGCCACCATAGTTTGGTTCGATTCAACCTCTCCTCTTCTCCCTCGATTCTATTCAGCCTTCCCCTCACTCACGAAATCGCAAGCAAACATAAAGACTCTACTTTGGTTTTGTTATGTGTTCTGGTTGTCCTCTCCATGCATCCAAATCCCTACATTATTTTCCTTCTCAAAGTAACATGGCTACCGTGAGTTTCTCTGAGGATCCCCAGGACTGTGTGTTGTTTTGCATGCAGATGTTTGAGTTCTTAGGCTCCCAATTCCCAAACACACTATGATTGCATAGGTACTTCGTCGAAAAACACAATACTTCATTAAACAAGCGATTAATTACATTTGATATTTTTAGTGTATGACTTTTGTACTGTCATTGTTGTTGTTGAACGATTGTACGCATTCGAGTCAAACATTGTCCCGCTGGAATGGATTCACGCTTGAGAACTCGTAATTTGTCTCTGTAGAGATTTGCCTTTGGAAGACGCTTCGATATCAGGTAAGGGTGGGGTTCTAACTCTATAACAGGGTACATGAAAGATTATATGTAGAAATTGGGATTTATGAATTGCCGCCGTATATGATTGTGTTGTAGTATGTTACCGAAAAATTATTCTTGTTGAACTAATTGTCACGTTATTGAGTTCTATGTTGCTGGCCCTGGAAATTATTTCATGCGATCGGTTGTGCGTTTCCATGGTTGTGTTAATCTAAAATAAGGATCGTAAGAGAAGAAAACGGAATGCGCGTAATGGGGACGGCGGCGCCGGGCGGTGAAGCCCTTGCGCCGCGCGCACATAGCGAGTAGGGAGGGGGAGGCCGAACGGTGCACCCTTTGTGGGGAGCGACATATGGTTGCCGGCGAATTGGGCTTCTCGTATGTTGGTGCGGTAGGACGCACTGTCTACGGTAAAAGGCACCGTATATATTATTTCTTGGCGCGTAATTGTTAGCAACAACTACTTGAATTATTTAGGCACCTAAACTAAGATATATTGGGATGTATTAAAGTGATAGGATTAGTACATTCTGCTAGTAACAGTGTAACAAAGACGACACTAATAATTGGTATGATAATTGTGTAGCAATAGGATTATTCAAATGCAGCCGAACTAATAATGCTGTGATAAGGAACATTAGTGGTATCAAAGCAATTTAGTAGTAGAAGCCGCAAACGAGTAGCCTAATGATTTTGACAGATGCGAATAATAACCAGTGTAGACTTTAGTAATAGTGTAGGACAGAATTAGCAGTACCGGATAGAAAAATTTAGAAGGTAACTAATTAACCCGATACGGTCGAAGATGGCCTGATTAACTATGCGTTTGTTTGTAGTTTATGTTGGTTAATTTGTCAAGTAGTATACTTTGTCGAAAGTGGCGAATTTGCAGGTGATGTCGTATCTGGTTGGATTGCCTCTACTTATTGGCAAATTATTAAATTGTAGGCCTATGGCCAACGTGGAATTCCTCTTGTTGTTGTACTGCTACGTAACTATTATTATTGATTGTTTGGGCATTCACATCGCGTCACATACATAGCATTCCAAGTTGGAGCTGATGCTCAAATAAGTTGGCCTGGACTGGCAAATTAAGTTGAAGGCTTATGCCTTGTTGATGCCACTATTTATTGGCAGATTTTAAGTTGGGAGTTCTGCTCTAATGGTTCCACATGCATGTGCATGGCATTGAGTCGCATACCGTGTTGCATATTTAAGTGGTTATGTTGATGACTCGTGATGATTGAAGTTGTTTGATAGCTGTGAAGTGGTGAATTTACATTTCCTGAATCTAATATATTCTTTTTCATATGTCCTATTATATGGTTCGACATCTCACCCCTTCTATTTGAATGTTACCCCCTGTTGGTAATGTGCAGGTAATCGCGAATGAAGGCTGTTTACCTTCATTAGTTTGAGTCGGTGACGTCCCTCTGATACGTAGCACTCGGGGGGGATGAACGCATGTTTTCCTTATTGTTATTTTAGTGTTGGGATTTAAAGTTGTTGCTATCAAGAATTTTGCTATTTGAGTTGTCCTAAGTTGGGTAAAGATGCCACGACTACTTTGAATTGATTTTTTTTTGTGAATCCGCTGCGTAGTAACAAAAGTTGAATTATTTTTAAAGACTAAACAGATTTGTTTATTAGTTCATCCGAATCAGAGTGTTATGTAGGATGAGTAATAGGCGTTCCCAGGAAATAGTATCAAGGTTGGAAATGATATAAGGAAAGTTAGAACCCAAGTGAGAACCCAAGAACTCCTATCTTTGGAGAAAATCCTTCATAGAGTTTAGTTTATCCCGTAAGTCACGCGTTATGTGTCTCTAGTGATACTAAGGAAGTGGCTAGCCACTAGGATACTAGGATTAAGAATAGATTAGGAATAGCCTATTCCTTAGATTAGGAATAGGCTATTCCTAATCTAGCTGATTCCTAATCTATAGCCTATTCCTAATCTATTCCTAATGCTAGCCAATCCTAGCATATTCCTAATCTATTCAAGTTCCTAGCCACTTACAATGAACGAGGATGTGGCTAGCCAATCCTAGCCACTTACAATGAACTAGGAATAGGCTAGTATGTGGCTAGCCAATCCTAGGAAGACTAGCCAATCCTACTTAGCCGTTCCTAATTCATTCTAGCGTAGGATTGGCTAGGAAGTGGCTTGCCATTCTTAATCACTTACATGAGCAAGGATGAACTAGGAAGTGGCTAGCCAATCCTAGCTAATTCCTAACCTATTCCTAATTCATTGTAAGTGATTAAGGATAGATAAGGAATAGGCTAGGATTGGCTAGCTAATCCTAGCCTATTCTTTTTCTATTCTTAATTACTTACAATGAACTAGGAAGTGGCTAGCATGAACTAGGAAGTTGCTAGCCAATCTTAGCCTATTCTTTTTCTATTGTAAATTATTAATCACTTACAAAGAAGTAGGAAGTGGCTAGCATGACCAACTACTTCATGCTAGCCACTTCTTAATTCATTGTAAGTGAATTAGGAAGTGGCTAGCCACTAAGCATAGGCTAGCCACTAGAAAGTGGCTAGCATGAAGTAGGAAGTGGCTACAATGATTAGGAATAGGCTAGGATAGATTAGGTGTCTAGGATTGGCTAGATCACTTCTCTTAGATTGAAATAGGAAGTGGACAACGTGGAATTCCTCTTGTTGTTGTATTGCTACGTAACTATTATTATTGATTGTTTGGGCATTCACATCGCGTCACATACATAGCATTCCAAGTTGGAGCTGATGCCCAAATAAGTTGGCCTGGACTGGCAAATTAAGTTGAAGACTTATGCCTTGTTGATGCCACTATTTATTGACAGATTTTAAGTTGGGAGTTCTGCTCCAATGGTACCACATGCATGTGCATGGCATTGAGTCGCATACCGTGTTGCATATTTAAGTGGTTATGTTGATGACTCGTGATGATTGAAGTTGTTTGATAGCTGTGAAGTGGTGAATTCACATTTCGTGAATCTAATATATTCTTTTTCATATGTCCTATTATATGGTTCGACATCTCACCCTTTCTGTTTGAATGTTACCCCCTGTTGGTAACGTGCAGGTAATCGCGAATGAAGGCTATTTACCTTCATTAGTTTGAGTCGGTGTCGTCGCTCTGATACGTAGCACTCGGGGGGGATGAACGCATGTTTTCCTTATTGTTATTTTAGTGTTGGGATTTAAAGTTGTTGCTATAAAGAATTTTGCTATTTCTGAGTTGTCCTAAGTTGGGTAAAGATGCCACGACTACTTTGAATTGAATTTTTTTGTGAATCCGCTGCGTAGTAAGGAAAGTTGACTTATTTTTGAAGACTAAACAGATTTGTTTATTAGTTCATCCGAATCAGAGTGTTATGTATTTGATTTTACAGGTGATTTGATTATGTTTTTTTTTAAGTCGAAAGTGTAGCATTCCATTTGTTCGTTGGAGATTTTGCAACTCTAAATTTGTATTAATTACCGGGTAGAAATTGGTGTTACATTAGTGGTATCAGAGCAGTTCGGTCCTAACCGGACTGTTTGTGTGGTTTATTTTGTTTCCGATGTGTGAACTCTGAGTAGAGTTGCATGCATTACTTGTTTTATCCTTGGTTGTTGTGAGGCTAACCAATTTAGTCGGTTAAGTCCTCAAGGATAATAGGATGAGTAATAGGCGTTCCCAGGAAATAGTATCAAGGTTGGAAATGATATAAGGAAAGTTAGAACCCAAGTGAGAACCCAAGAACTCCTATCTTTGTAGAAAATCCTTCATAGAGTTTAGTTTATCCCGTAAGTCGCGCGTTATGTGTCTCTAGTGATACTAAGGAAGTGGGTAGCCACTAGGATACTAGGACTAAGAATAGATTAGGAATAGCCTATTCCTTAGATTAGGAATAGGCTATTCCTAATATAGCCGATTCCTAATCTATAGCCTATTCCTAATCTATTCCTAATCTATTCCAATTCCTAGCCACTTACAATGAACTACGATGTGGCTAACCAATCCTAGCCACTTACAATGAACTAGGAATAGGCTAGTATGTGGCTAGCCAATCCTAGGAAGACTAGCCAATCCTACTTAGCCGTTCCTAATTCATTATAGCCTAGGATTGGCTAGGAAGTGGCTTGCCATTCTTAATCACTTACATGAGCAAGGATGAACTAGGAAGTGGCTAGCCAATCCTAGCTAATTCCTAACCTATTCCTAATTCCTAACCTATTCACAATTAGCATCGGTTGTTTAAACACCTGATGCTAAAAGTCTCAGACAAACACTTGTAGCATCAATTGTTAAAACACCCGATGCTACAAGGCGACTTTTATTATTTCGTTTCTATCATCTCTCGCGTCTCTGAATCTCTAAATTGCATAACTCTCTCGTTCTCAATCTCCCGTTCTCAACCCTCTCACCCTCTGAATCTTCTTCCTCGCCAACCCTCTGACCCTTTGAATCTTCTTCCTATTGTTGCCTTCTTCCTCGCCAACCCTCTCACCCTCTGAATCTTCTTCGTATTTTGGAATTAAATGATGAAGAGAAAGAAAGAAGAAGAACGCTGATTTTTCTACACAGTCGCCGTCACCGTCGTTGCTCGCTCGTCGTCACCGTCGTCGTAGCGCTCTTCGTCGCCATCGTCTTGCTCCTCGTCGCCATCTCCTTGCTCGCTCGTCTCTCACTCTCTCGTTCTCTCACTCTCGTCACCATTGCCGTCAACACTCGTCACTGTCGTCGTCGATGTCAACACTCGTCATTGTCGTCGTCGATGTCAACACTCGTCACTATCGTCGTCGTCGTCGCCTTCCCCGCACCTTCGCACTCCAAGTTCTCATCTCTCAGGTTTGATTAATTTCTTCTATAATCAAGTTCTGAAACCCTATTTGTTCGCTAATTTTTTTGATTCGTCGTTCTGTTCTCTTCCTCCGCGAAGCTCTCTTCCTCGCGAACCCTCATCCCTAAGCACATCTTCGTTTGCGTCTTCAATGCTGTAGGCATCGTTTTCGTCTTCAGAGAAATCATCAAAGGAGCATCGTTTTCATCTTCAAAGCAGTAAGCATATCTGAAATCAATATTTTCGTTTTCGTTCTTCTTGTTTGGGTCTTCAAAAACTGATGCTTCATTTTCGTTTTCTTTTGCTTGAAACCCTAAGTTTTTAATGATTTCATCTGTTCTTGATTTTGATTGATTTAGCTTTCGTTTAATCCAAATTTTGATCGCTGAAGAGTATTTTCGAGAAGCATAGTAACAAATATAATGAAATACATTCATTCCATTATAAGTATTCAACATTCTCTTTATCGCCAAGTTCATTGATCGTTTCCAGTACCTAACCTTTTGATGGAACTTTATAATCTTTTTGGAGAGAATTATAGTCCACATAATGCTATGCATCTATTTTGTTGTGTCTTTAGGATGTTATGGTCTATTAATGGATGGAGTTGGTCTGATGAATTTTCCTACCTGTCCTCAAGAAGCCCTATTGTTGCAGAAGGTATTTTCTACTTCTTTTTGTTAAAGATTGCATTGTTATATAATTAATACAAGGATTTGTGCTTTTATAGACCTACTTCCTATGGAATATGGCTGTTCATTGATGTGTGCAAATGTGGAGTTTACTCTCTTCTACAGTTGTTTGTAATATATGTTAGCCAGCCACCAAGTAATGCATCTTACATGTATTTCAGCTTGCAGATGATTATGAAACAACTTTCTTTCACCTTGATTATGAAAAAACTTTCTTCTTAGTATATATAAGTGTAAGGTAATGGGTCTGTTAGAGAGGCCTGTTACTACTAGTAAAGGCTTAGTTAGTCAGTTGTGAGCTAATTAGGGAGTCTATGCATAATATTCATACATATATGCAATCCTTTGAAATAGATGTGTAGTTGTTGGTTTTATAATTCTGAGTAGTGAGTACTAATATTAATGATCTATTATTTTTTTTCTAATTATGCTAAAAAGATAAGGCTCACTCGTTTTTTATTTGTATGGTGATAGGCTAATTGGATAGACTCAACAGTCCCTGCTGAGGCAGTGTTCCAAAGTGAAGTAAACAAGCTGAAGGCATATCAATTTGAGTCATTCGAGCAAATGGACTCTTAAACCATTTGAGTGAGACTATGCTTGTATGGTTGGTATGCTGCCTAAATACCGCTTTTAATTTTTTTTTTATTATGACTTTTTTTTTAATTCATTCTTGTTTTCTTAGGTGCTTAGATGGCAACTTGCTTACATGACCACTATCTAAAAATCAGTTACAGGACCACTAACTGATAATCTGATTGTAGTAAGATTAATTGTTATGAGGAGCTATTTCTAAATTATCTTAGTTAAAGTGAATTGGTGCCCCCTCCATAAATTGGCAATCAATACATTTATTTCTTATTTGATGTGGCATTTGGAACTTCTTTAGGTAACTTGTTTGCTCTGCTTTATATTTTTATATGATAACGGATCTCTGTTCTTAGATATTCTATTATATTGTACAAGAAGAAACTTAACATTCCTCTGTTTAAATAGTTCACATCTGACATTTGGTATTTAATATTGTTGTAGTTTGCTGGGTAATTCTGGCAACCCCTGGAACATCACAAAAGTTGCTAAGGCAATGCTCAGGCACTGGATATGCCATCTGCAGAGAGAGAGAGAAGAGACACCGGCATAACTTTCATCATGTAAAAACCCACACTGCTCAAGAATGTACAGAAATTTTTGTAAGGTATAATATTAGGTGCTCTTATATGTTAGAAGTTTGTGATTTATAATGAGAATGATGTATCTTATTAGGGTCTGCTGGTTTTGTTTGCAGCTAAGACTCTATAAAACTATATAGATAGAATTATAGTTAAATCTGATGGTTATGTATTTATAATGTTGTATCTTTAGGAACAATTAATATAAAGACATGCAGATGCCTGAATTTCTTTATAAACCAATATTCTTTTCAAGAAATTGATCTATTGCTTGGATTATCATGTTAAATCCACAATACCATTATGATCCTTATCATAATATGTTTTTAAATCTTGGTTTTACATGTGCTGTGAATGGATTTGAAGTGGAATTTGAATTGCAATTTGCAGAAACTGTGACCAGGAGTCCATTGGTGTTGCAGCTTCATAAGATAGAAGATGGCGCAAAACAGTATGCTGAGTTTCTGTTCTTTTATTGATGCTTGAGACTGCATATCGGTAGTTATAGGAATCACATAGCCTTTAAAAAGAGAATTGAGCTGATGTATTGGTTGTTATTATATCTCACTCTTTCATTCCATCTTTATCTCAGTAACTCTGTAGTTAAAGCTTCTTCTCTAGACCATTTTTGATTTGGACACAAAAGATCAAGAGCTCCTGGTAAGAATTAGATTCTTTTCTTTGTGTTCTACATTTTTATGTATTCTATTACCTTCATGATTGAATCTTGCTGTCTTTTTGAATTTAGTGTCTCTTTCTCCGTAGATGTTTTACTACCTGCTGAAGTTGAACTTCGATCTGTTCATGATTGAATCTTAATTTTTATGTTTTAATCATATTGTTTTGATGTGTCTTTAAAGGGAGAATTATAAATTCTTCTGTTCTGTTGCAAGTATTCTACTATTTAATCTCCAACACTGTTTTATGGTCCTCACATGATTTTGGTTGCTAATAGCTTTATGTTTCTGTTTATGTTGCTAATCAGATTTAGGGTTCTTGACACTTGCAGTCACCGCTTTCTCATATTAACTCAAAATCGTGTAATTGGAACAGCAGAACAAGAAGAGAGTTTTCTCTTTATCTCTGCCTCTCAATGGAAGAAGAAAGAGTTGGCTGCAACAACAATAAGAGTTGCTCAAATTCCTCAAAAGGCAAGAAATCTTACACTTGTAGTTGTTTGTTTTATAATTCTGAGTAGTGAGTACTAATATTAATGATCTATTATGTGTAGTTGCAGGCTGAGGTAATCTTACACTTGTGCATTGGTGTGAAAGTGCTCCTAGAGTCACTCTTACACTTGTAAAAGCAGCTGAGGTAATCTTTTCCTTAGTTACCACATTCAAAAGTTTAAACTGTATGTGGAGTCTATGAGATATAAAGGAACTGATATATTACTGATTTGGTTTCTTTTACCATAATCATTATGTGGTATTTAGAATTGAAAGGGCTTAATTTCATGTTCCAGAAGCATCCAAGACTGATGACGTTTCATTGATCTGACTGAAAATTTCTAACGTGATTGCAGATTTCTTAAAGTTGGCATTGCAATTTGGAATGATTATGATGTTTGCTTGTGCGTTCCCACCGGCATTCGCTTTTGCTGCTGTGGTACAAATGCTTTTTTCTACCTTTATTTTTTTGTACTTGCTTTCAGAAGCTTATTTGGCCCTATCTTATGATATAAATGTATGAAGGAGCTAACGGAAGTAGCTTCTAATATTTCCAGAAGCTGTTTTCAGCTTATTTTTCTAAACTATTAAAGAATGCCTTATAGAAACAACTTATACATTAAGTGGTTACTGAATAAGTGCTTAATTAAGTTTTGCACTCAAACAAATCCCCTACTGGCCTTCACTATAGCTATAAAAGCTCTTTAATTCTTTGAGCTTTTGTGAAATGTCATATTGTTAAAAACTCAGTCCCTCTCTGTTCAGAACAACATTATGGAAATCAGGACAGATGCACTGAAGCTACTAGCAATTTTTAGGCGGCATGTTCCCCGTGCTGCTGCAACAGTAGGAGCCTGGCTTAACATACTTCAGGTGTTTATTTTATAGAACTATGGAAGGTACTGTCAATTATTTTATTTGATTAGAGGATATCTTCATTTTGCAGTTTCTGACAGTGATGTCAATTTGCACAAACTGTGCTCTTTTGGCTTGGCTATATGATGAGGAGGGAAATTGGAAAATAGAGCCCGGACTTGCAGCAATTTTAATGATGGAACATATCCTCTTGTTGATTAAATTTGGTTTCTCTCGTTTGGTTCGTGAGGTGATTGCTTCCTCTCTTTGCTTCATATCCAAATGAAAATGATTAATAACTTGTATTGTATGATATTAATTAAATTTCAATAGAATTTGAAGTATTTTGTTTGTGTTATGGTTGTTTTACATGCTTTCGCAAAATTGGTATAGTAGGAAAGGCATTCTAAATTGTGTTATGGTGGAGTATTAATCCATTCGACCGACATGGATTAAAAATGAACAAAATATAAGAAGAAACTAGACATTTAGCATCAGTTGTTTCAAACAAGCGATGCTAAATGTCATTTCCAGGACATTTAGCATCGGTTGTTTCAAATAACCGATGCTAAATGTCATTTCCAGGACATTTAGCATCAGTTGTTTCAAATAACTGATGCTAAAAGTCATTTCCAGGACATTTAGCATCGGGTTTTTGAAACAAGCGATGCTAAATGTCATTTTTGATAAAAAAAAATGACTTTTAGCATCAGTTGTTTCAAGCACCTGATGCTAAATGTCATTTTTCAAGACATTTAGCATCGGTTGTTTCAAACACCTGATGCTAAAAGTGACTTTTAGCATCGGTTAAATAACCGATGCTAAATGTCCGACATTTAGCATCGGGGGATTTAGCATCGTCGGATAACCAATGCTAAATATCCAAAACAACCGATGCTAAATGTCTTTTCTGCACTAGTGAATTAAGTTGAAGGCTTATGCCTTGTTGATGCCACTATTTATTGGCAGATTTTAAGTTGGGAGTTCTGCTCCAATGGTACCACATGCATGTGCATGGCATTGAGTCGCATACCGTGTTGCATATTTAAGTGGTTATGTTGATGACTCGTGATGATTGAAGTTGTTTGATAGCTGTGAAGTGGTGAATTTACATTTCCTGAATCTAATATATTCTTTTTCATACGTCCTATTATATGGTTCGACATCTCACCCTTTCTGTTTGAATGTTACCCCCTGTTGGTAACGTGCAGGTAATCGCGAATAAAAGTTGTTTACCTTCATTAGTTTGAGTCGGTGTCGTCGCTCTGATACGTAGCACTCGGGGGGGATGAACGCATGTTTTCCTTATTGTTATTTTAGTGTTGGGATTTATAGTTGTTGCTATCAAGAATTTTGCTATTTCTGAGTTGTCCTAAGTTGGGTAAAGATGCCACGACTACTTTGAATTGAATTTTTTTGTGAATCCGCTGCGTAGTAACGAAAGTTGACTTATTTTTAAAGACTAAACAGATTTGTTTACTAGTTCATCCGAATCAGAGTGTTATGTATCTGATTTTACAGGTGATTTGATTATGTTTTTTTTTTAAGTCGAAAGTGTAGCATTCCATTTGTTCGTTGGAGATTTTGCAACTCTAAATTTGTATTAATTACTAGGTAGAAATTGGTGTTACATTAGTGGTATCAGAGCAGTTCGGTCCTAACCGGACTATTTGTGTGGTTTATTGTGTTTCCGATGTGTGAACTCTGAGTAGAGTTGCATGCATTACTTGTTTTATCCTTGGTTGTTGTGAGGCTAACCAATTTAGTCGGTTAAGTCCTCAAGGATAATAGGATGAGTAATAGGCGTTCCTAGGAAATAGTATCAAGGTTCGAAATGATATAAGGAAAGTTAGAATCCAAGTGAGAACCGAAAAACTCCTATCTTTGGTGAAAATCCTTCATAGAGTTTAGTTTATCCCATACATGAGGACTAGAGAAATATTGAAGAAACATACATCTGCAAGTATGATTAATAAAAGAATATTACCTCTGAGCCTGTGTCAGAAGGGGAGCTTTGTGTGAGATCAATCTCCATAGAAGCAGAAGAAGTAGGTGAAGCAAAACTCCTATTGTGTCTACTCCTTCAAACAGGAATACGAGAAACTATAGGCTTCATAGAGGTACGTGTTTTCCTTGAAAATGAGGCCTCAATAGGCCTGAATTTTTTCGATTGTGTAGAAAGAGCAGGATCTGAATCTGCAAAGTGAATAAAGGCCTAAAATTAGCAAGCAGTTAGATGAGAAATAGACTGGCCAAGATATAGATCGAATGCTTACCCTTTCTGTTTTAATTGGTACTAAATTTTTTTTTCTCTGAGAAATTGGCCTTGTTGTGCTCAAGTGATGGTAGAACCTTGTCAAAATAGGCGTTCCACCACGCTTCAAAATTCCTTGATTTGAAGAATGATGGTTCGAAAGGAACTAGTTAGAGATCAAGAAGTCTATCTTCAAACTTCGAAAACACTTTTTCGAATTTCTCCATAGAGTATGGCTTCGAAATGAGATTACAACCATCTTTAATAGCCAAGTGCTTGTTGGGTAAACACTGGCTCAGTCAAAATTGGAAAAAATAGAGGGACCAAGTGTAGTAAAAAAAAAGGCTCGGAACCAGTCGGGCCCAACCTGCCTTAAGGCAAATGGGGCAAGGGAAGTTTGAAACTTTGTAAGTAAAGAAAACAGAGAAAAACATTCAAGAAAGCTGATTTGGAAACTTCTTTCATGGTGCATTTGGTGAAACCAAAACATGCTATATGGTCAGGAAAGGTCGAAGGAATGATAGAGAGCATATGTCTTCGAAACATGACATTTAGCCAGAGTTGGAGAAGCCAAAATGGGCATTTAATAATTTTGATTGCCCCTTCATCTCTCAGATTCTGAACGGCCTCAGTGAGACCTTCGTACAAATGAGCTAAGATAAAAGACCCAAGACAGATTGCCTTACCTTCGTAAAGACATTGAGCAATAGAAAGCAAATACTTTGGAACCTGCATGGTCTTGAAGCAAAAGACGAAGTAGGTTAGCCAACACAGTAAGAAGGCCACATGCTCCGAATCAGTGACAACGCCTACCTTCTGGTTGGACATGGTGAATTCATTGTTGGAAACTTTGTCAAAATCGGGGAGGCCTGAGTCATTATCTGGGGATACAACCAGAGTATATTGGACTGAACATCCCACAAGGAAAGTGAAAACTGTTGGTTTCTGGGTGCCAGAAGTGAAGAGAAACAGATATTTCAGCCTCATTAAAATGAAGGTCGTAGGAGCTGAGTTGGATAAGATCCTAAATGCCTTGTTTCCATTGGTTTCCCTTTGCTTTGATCATACGTTACAGCCAGTTGCAGAAAATGTTATTCGAAGTAGAGGGGTTGCCTTTGAAGATTAGCTTGAAGTTAAAAGAAATTTGGTCTTTAAGATCTCCTTTGGCCCCAAGAATCAGAAGGTCATCTTCTTTGGCCCCAACTGGTGCAGATGCTAGATAGAGCGATTCTTTGATAGTTGATCAAATTATTTTTTCAATAATTATTGTTTAAACTACCAAGACTTTTTCAGTATTATCTTCCTACTTATCATTTTAATTTTGAACTGTTTCGAATTATAATCATTTAAAATTTATATATTGTTGCACCAACAAACTGCAAAACTACCTCGAGATCATTAGTTTCAGATCCATAATTTCAGATCCATACAAATATAATGTATTTTATATACTTCGTAGATTAATTTATTGGTTTACTTTGTTCATATATCTACAGCCAAAAAATAGTACGATTTTTGAAGAAATAGTATTCTGATCGAAGAAAATTGACTTTGAGAGTGAGGGAGGAGCTCTCTTCCTATGATTTTTGAAGTGTTAAGAAATCAAATAAAGTATGAAATACAAGACAATCACATATGATAGTGAATGAAAGCTTAGTAAAAAATGGTTCATATATACCTGAGATAGAGCAGGGTGGAAGGGAGACAAGTTTAGTCTCAATCAGTATCCTATAAATGACTTTGAAGAAAAGGAAATGCAAAAGATCCCTTATGCCTCAGTAGTAAGGAGTCTACTGTGTGCTCAGGTTTGTACGCATCCAGATGTGGCGTGCATTATGGGATGTTGGAAATATTTTTAGCAATGCAGGATTAGACTTTTTGAAAGCAGCCAAATGGATCATATCGAGATTAGATCAACTTGAGATCATTAGGTATACTGACTCTGATTTTCGGTGGATGTCAACATAGTATAAAATATATGTTGGGCTATGTGTGATCTGCTGGATAAGAGCAGTTTTCTGAAAGAGTGTTAAACAGTCTATTATAGCCTCTTCCGTTGTGGCGGCATAATTTATAGTGTGTTATACGACATCTAATCGTGGAATTTGACTGCGAAGTTTGTCACAAGACTGCGCATAGTAGATGGTATTCATGAACATACCACTAAGAGTAGTTTGTGACAATAAATCAACAGTTATATTTTCGAATAACAACACGAGCTCGACAGTCATTTGAGCTCATATGGACTACTCTTCCAATGCATAATTATAAGGTTACACATATAGTCTAAGTGGGAGATTGTTGGATCATTAATCTAATATTGGCCTTATATGTTAATAATTATGTATTGTGGACTGTCACTTAAGATTAAACACAATTAAAGTGATCTAATAAAGTTAGACTAAGGGGGTAAAGGGTAATTCTAATTTTGTGATGGGCTAAATTAGAAATACCAATAGATAACCCTAATTAGGGTTCTATAAAATAAGGAGGTTATGGTCCCCAAGTCACACTACACTACAACACTTTTCAGAGCCGTTCTTACCTGACATCCCATTATCAGAGAAGATACAGAGAGAAAGCTAAGATTTGATTCAGGTACGCTTTCGCTTTGGTATTTTCTAGTGATTAACATGATTGATTCTGGCTTTATAAAACTATGAAGAGCCAAAAGATTTGATTAGAGAGTGAAAACAAAAAGACTTTGATTAGAGTGTTGGAGCCTACTTCCAAGAACCGTGCTGCAACCATGGCTGCTGTTACAATTGCTCCTTCCCTCACCATTTTTAAGTAGTATCTTCATTAAAATCTGTCTTTTAATCTTTCATTTCCTTAAAGTTTCATTATACCGTTGACTATCGCACATAGCCACGAAAATGTTTTTAAAATAGAACCGGAGATAGAGCCGGTGAGAACCTCGGGTCATAGTTCATGTGGTTCAACTATGGTTGAACCAGATGAGTGATAATTGAATAAAAAATTAAAAAAATAATAAATTTGGGAGAAAAAGTAAATAAAAAAACACATTTTAGACGGTTTAACCTGTGTCAGTTGGCGGTTCAAAGTGGTTGAACCACTTTTCAATTCGGTCCAACCTGATTCTAGGCGGTTCACATGAGGTTGAACCAACCGACAGACTGTTTGATTCTTGATCCAACCAATTGAACCGCCTGATTTGGTCTGGTTCTTACACCACTGGCACAAATAGCGTAAGTAAATAAGAAATGGGGCTTTGTCATCAAATTATTATTTTCTGTTTCTATCATCAAAGGTGACACTAGTAGAAAAAATGGATTTTACATAATGAATTCGCATCGGTTCAAATACTAACTGATGTGGATACCAAGGCGGTGGCATTTTTGAAATTATTTAAACATTTTTGGCATCGGTTCAGTAACTAACCGATTTGGATAAAAAGGCGCTGGCAATTTAGAAATTTTGTGAACATTATTCGCATCGGTTGATATAGGAACCGATGTAGAAATTCATGATTACACTTTTATTATCAGTTCTATCGTTGCACCCGATGTGAAAAATCCCCAATTTACAATTTCCTAAAACCCTCTTTCGCGAAGCACACTCACCCTCTTCAACCAAAAACCTCTTCGTTACACATTCACTCTGCAACCAAAATCGTCTTCGCGAAACACGCTCACTCTGCAACCAAAACCGTCCGCCGTCCGCCGTTCACGCATTCACGCCGTTCACGCATTCACGCCGTTCACGCGTTCACGCCGTTCACGCACAAGGTTCACGCCTTCACGCTGTTCACGCACAAGATTCCATCGCTCCCATTCACGCCGTCCGCTGTTCACGCCGTCCTTCTCTCTTCGTGAAGCACTCTCACTCTGAAACCAAAAACCACTCTCGCGAAACACACTCACTCTCACGCCGTCTCAATCTCTATCCATCGTCCACAACAATCAATTCTTCCAATATTGGATTTCGGGTACTTTGTTTCTTTCTCTTATTTCTTTCGCTTCTGTAATTTTATTATTTTTATTTATTTATTTGTAAATATAATTTGGGATGTTGTTGTTCTATGTAGTTATTGAAGAAGCAAGGTTGGAAAGAAAGCGACTGGTCTTGGGATCTCTGAGCAGTTTTTTATTGTTTTTCTTTTTCCTCTTTCACTGAAAGATGAAGTAACTTGATGCCATTTTTTTTGTAAAAATTATAGTGTCCCTGAATGGTGGAAGTTGCATCTAAGGTCCCTTAATGTGTATTACGTTGCTGCTGCGCCGTTGCTGCGTCTTCTTGCTGTGAGCCGTTGCTAGCATTTCATTTGAGTGAGGTATTTAACTTTTTTTTCTTTATTATGATGTCTGTGTTGTGAAATTGAATGTGAAAGATTGAAATAATTCAATCAATGTATATCATTCTTCATTCTTTGAATTACTTTACTCATACGTATGCTATTTTTCTTCATTCTTTGAGTGAAATTGAATGTGAAAGATTGAAATAGTTGACACCCTCTAGACGCTGATGTATGTATCGTTCTCCATTCGTACCCTAATTGTGGACTATGCCTTTGACTTACCCTAATTTTTGAAGTCTTTTGTTGCCCAGATTATGATTTCCATTAGCAAATTAGTTTTTTGCTCTTATATAATTCGCTGTGCATTTTAGAGTTTTCATTTTAGTACTTTTATAACTCACTAAAAGTTTCACTCACGTATATCTTTTAGCTTATCTCAAACCGACAAAGGATATTGGTAGTGGGAGGTGGAGGTGCAATACGGTTGTAGATTTTAATTGTTGGATCAATACTAGCCGCGCAAGTAATTATGGATCGTAGTTGGATCAATACTAGCCGCCTAAGTGATGAGTATGAGAAGGGCGTGGAAAAGTTTCTAGAATTTGCTAAAAAAACTTGTCCAAAAAGTAATGGAAAGTTTATTTGTCCTTGTCTTAATTGTAAGTTTTATTGTCCTTGTGTTAATTGTTTGAATAATGACAAACTAGTTGTTAAGGACATACGTAATCATCTTCGTTGTGATGGCTTTAGCAAGAGTTATACAAGGTGGATATGGCATGGTGAATCCTCAGGAATACAAAGCACTTCCCAAAGAGAGGAGGTTAATGTAAAGATGAACGACAGAATTGAAGATATGATTCGAGATCTTGGACCAGAGTCTTTTAAGCAAACATGTATGTATGATACTTCGTGCAACGACAATGTAGAGTCGTTGTATCCGGGGTGCACCAAGTTCACACGATTGTCAGCTGTGTTAAAATTGGTCAACCTAAAGGCCAGAAACGGGTGGACTGATAAAAGTTTCACAGAATTGCTTGAGTTGCTGAAAGACATGCTTCCAGAAGGTAACACATTGCCAGACCGTAACTATGAGGCAAAGAAGATATTATGTCCTATGGGTATGGAGTATGAAAAAATACACGCATGTCCTAAAGATTGCATATTGTATAGGAAAGAGTTTAAAGATAAACATGCGTGTCCTACTTGTGGGGCATCACGCTACAAAGTGCAAGGTGATGATTCTAGTTGTGATGTGAGCACGAAGGGTTCTCCAGCAAAAGTGTTATGGTATCTTCCAATAATTCCAAGATTCAAGCAATTGTTTGCTAATGCTAATGACTCAAAGAATATTACGTGGCATTCAGATGAACGCATTAGTGATGGACAGCTTCGCCACCCAGCTGACTCTTTGCAATCGAAGAAAATTAATCGTTTGTTTCCAGAATTCGGCAATGAACCAAGAAACCTTAGACTTGGACTTGCTACGGATGGAATGAATCCGTACGGTAACTTAAGTAGTAACCATAGTTCATGGCCCGTTCTCTTGATAATTTACAATCTATCCCCTTGGTTGTGCATGAAGCGCAAATACATGATGTTATCTATGATGATTTCGGGCCCAAAACAGCCTGGGAATGACATAGATGTTTACCTAAGTCCCTTGATTGAAGATTTGAGAATGCTATGTGTTGCGCCCGAAAAATCCGGTTTGGGACTTTTCGTTTGACAACGTGGAAAAAGTTTAGAGCCGCCACCAATATTTTAATTTTAAGACCAAAACATTGAAAAAAGGTCTTTTAAACAAGGCGGATGGTCTTTTGAAAACTAGAGATGTAGGTTCGGGGGTCGGTTAGGTACGGGGAAGGTATTAGCACCCCGCACCTCCTTTCTACCGAAAGGGAACCATTAACTTGATGTGTGGTTTGGATAAAAGTTTGAGTTTGAAAGAGGTTTATTCTACTTATTTTCTTTTCTTTCCTTTTCTTTTTATTTCATTTGAGAAATTGTTTTATTGAAAACGGGGGGAAGAAGAATATTTTTGGTATCTTTGAAAAGCGGAACAAAACAAAGATTTTTTAAAATGGTGCTTGACGAGACAGGACCCCGCTCCTACGTACCCTCACTGGAAGAGGGATCAAAGCTACGTAGTTCTCGGCTTTGGGTTTTGAAAAAGGATTGAGCTTTCGCGAAGACCGAACAACAACGGTTAGAATGGTCTCGCTACTAACTCCTTTTGAAAATGAAATCATCATTAATGACCTAATCGGCAACGACGCGATTGGTGTTTAATGACAATCGGTTTATTTTTGAGAAATGAATAAGTTTTCGAAAATGGGATAGAGCTTTTGCGAAGACCGAACAACAACGGTTAGAATGGTCTCGCTACTAACTCCTTTTGAAAACAACATCATCATTAACAACCTAATCGGCAACGGCGCGATTGGTGTTTAATGACGATTGATTTATTTTTGTTTTGAAAGTAAAAGGGTTTTCTTTTGTTTTGAAATGATTTTAGGAAATGGGTTTTAGAAAAGGAGTAGAACATTTCAAGTCAATTCTAAATCCATAACCAAATGCAAATGAATGAATGAATAATACTCAAGCAAACATGAACATATCATTCATTAACCAAGATTAAACATGCCCATACAATCAAAGGATTCAACTATTAAAGATGCAAAACAAAGTTCTCAAAGTAATTGTGTGTGTGCAAGAAGGATTGTATTTACCCTAATGGCTCTATGCTACAACATGCATGTAGACTTACGTCTCCATTAGGAGGTCATACAAGTGGAGAGGAGGGCACACAATCAAGTCAAGACATTTACATGGCATCAAGAACAAGTGAATACAATTGATTGTAAACATAGAGTATTCTAAGTTAAATGATTGAATATGTAAGCAAGGATGCATGATTAAGTAAGCATGTAAGTGCATGAGTGTACAAGGAATGGATGCATAGCACTTTATTTATGAATGGATGGCATACAAGGATGCATGAGAGGATGCAAGAGATATAAGCATATGAGGATGCATGAGAGTGTCACATAAACTAAGTATGAATGAAGATGCATGAATGTGAAAATGTTTTGGGTATTTTTGCAAGTTGATAAGTTGTAAAACTTTAAGTAAGAAGCTAGTGAAAAGTAAAGTAAAAAATGCATGAAGTAAATGGTAATTATTTAATGAGATGGTAAAGTAAAAATGCATGAGGTAAATGGTAATTATTTAATGAGATGGTAAAGTAAAAATGCATGAGGTAAATGGTAATTATTTAATGAGATGGTAAAGTAAAAATGCATGAGGTAAATGGTAATTATTTAATGAGATGGTAAAGTAAAAATGCATGAGGTAAATGGGAAGTGATAAAATCTTTTTATGTTTTAGTAAAAAAATTAATGAAGTGGTAAAAACCAAAGTAGTAAAATATTTTTATGTTTTGGTAAAAAGTTAATGAATGGTAAAGTAAAAAGGTAAAAAGTAAATAAACACTAAAACCAAGTTGAATCACATAGAGCAATCCTCTCACTTTGAGAAAAGTGCACTAGGCACTAGTGAGAATCAACTTGCCTATCATCAACAATGAGCAATAAGCAAACTAAAATGCAAAGATTAACTAAACACAACAAATAAGTTGAATCACCTAGAGCAATCCTCCCACTTTGAGCAAAGTGCACTAGGCACTAGGGGGAATCAACTTGCCTATCATCAACAATTTACAACAAGCAAATTAAAATGCAAAGATTAACTAAACACACAAATAAGTTGAATCACCTAGAGCAATCCTCCCACTTTGAGCAAAGTGCACTAGGCACTAGTGGGAATCAACTTGCCTATCATCAAAAATTCACAACAAGCAAATTAAAATGCAAAGATTAACTAAACACACAAATAAGTTGAATCACCTAGAGCAATCCTCCCACTTTGAGCAAAGTGCACTAGGCACTAGTGGGAATCAACTTGCCTATCATCAACAATTTACAACAAGCAAATTAAAATGCAAAGATTAACTAAACACACAAATAAGTTGAATCACCTAGAGCAATCCTCCCACTTTGAGCAAAGTGCACTAGGCACTAGTGGGAATCAACTTGCCTATCATCAACAATTTACAACAAGCAAACTAAGACACAAAAATGAATGGACACATAAACTAAATTGAGTCATTTCTAGCAATCTTCACCACTTAGGTCAAGGTGCACTAGGCACTAGTGGGAATCATATTGCTAAATCATCAAACAACAAAAGTAACATTTAACAATAAAATGAAATGCTAATAACAAGATTAAACATCACCAAACAAAGAACAACAACAAAATCAACTTGGGAATATTTTTAGATCTATAAGCATGTGAACCAAAGGAAACATAGATCCATATTTTATTTAATAAAGAAAACACCAAATTTAACACAAAGCAACATAGATCTATTTTTTGCAAGGATTTATATGATTAAGCAAGAAAGTGCAACAAAATCATATCAACCTTAATTTTTTCATGATATGCGAAATGCTAAACAACAAATTTATTTATGAAATCTAGTGCAAAATATGTAAAGATGCAAGGGAAATTATTCAAGTAGAAGAACAACTCCTTCAAGGCCAAGGACCCATCTCAAACACCCAAAGCTCCCTAAGTCTTTGTCAAAATGTTTGAAATGGATCCTCAAAGCAAACAACAATCAAGAAGGAGTTTGGAGTAGAGGAGAAATTATGCAAGAAAATTAAATATGAGGTGCAAAGTTTCAAGGATTACCTCAAAACTACAATGAAATGAAGAAGGAGATGATAAGCTCAAAAATTACTAGCTCTTTGCAATTTGATGATGCAACCTTGAAGAGAATGGAAGGAAAGATGGTGATCTAATAAGAAATGGAGGATTTGGTGGTTGATTTTTGAAGAGAATATATGGAGGAGGGGAGGAAGAGGCTACGGCCAAGGAGAGGGAAGGAGAGGAGAGAGTTGTGTGTTAGGGTTTTGTGTAGGAGAGAATGAGCAAAAAGAGAAGAGGCAAAAGGAGAGGATCCCTTAGGTGTGGGAATGAGGGAGTATTTATAGGATGAAATTAGGTCTAAGGGTAGTTTAGTCTTTGTGATTTTGATGTGCTCTAGGATTGAGCTTTGATTTTGAATGGAGGGTTGAGATCACTCATCACAAGGATTGAGGGTGGAGAGAAAACACAAAATGTGAGAGTGAGAGAGTGGGGGGCGAAAGTTATAGGGAAAAAAAAAAGAAAAGAAAAAATGAATTTATTATTTTGGAAGAGATATTTTATGTGAGGTAGGGTTAAGGGTATTTTAGAGAAGAATTGTTACCAAAGAGGGAAATTTGGGTTTTCTTATGAAGGGGTTAGTGTAGGTGAGTGAGGTAATTTACCAAAGAGGGTATAATGATTACAAAATGGAAGAGAGAGGGAGAGAGAAGGAGGATTTCGAAATTGAGGAGAGGAAGAGAGAAAAAAAAAACTTGTTTTTTTTTTGTCTTTTGTCTTATTGAGGACACTTCCCCTTTTTTGAGTTTTTTTTGAATTTTTGGGCATGGGAAATAATGGGAATGCAACTATTGAAAATGTGTCACATGCTTTTGGGCACCATAAAATATTCCCTCTAGTCACCTATGACAATAAAAATTGTCACTTAAGAATTGAGGAATATTTAATGGTCCCTTTTTTATTTTTCTATGCACTAAAAATGGAAAAATACATTTTTAATTATTTTGACTAGGGTTTTCTTTCTAAAAAATTGTACAAAAATTATCCTTGATAGAATAGAAATGTACTTTTTGAGGATGTGCATTTTTGGCGAGAAAATCATCTTTTTGCGAAAAATGGCCAAAATGCCCTTTTTGACCCTAAAACCCTAATTCGCCTAAAAAGTGCATTCCAACCCTAAAAATGATTTTAAAGACCTTGGAATGACTTCTAGGACCCAAAATGCAATGCATGATACTCTTCATCCTTCAATTTATTTAGTTATTATTTTTTGTGGAAAATTAGGGTTTTGACCTAAGCCGGACAAAATTGGGGTATGACAGCTGCCCCTCTTTAACTGAATTTTAACGAGGAATATGAATTGGCCGAAACATATTCCAAGGCAAAATGAAGATAAAGAATTCGGAAATTATACCGATTTTGTCTACTTAGGGAAACCCGAATTTACCTCTTTTTTCTTTTTCTATTTTTATTGGGTGTTAGCCCGAGGTGAATGCAATGGATGAATCGTCAACTCTCAGTAAGCAGGGAACTAAATGGTGCCAACCCTCAATAAGCTAGCGGAAAGCAATAAAGAAAGCAATAAAAAGGGAAGCAAAAAGGGTGCCGGCCCTCGCTAAGCCGGCGACGGAGGCTGCCTAAAGCCTTCTAACGAATCGCGAATGATCCGAGCTTGCACTTGGGCCTGGGAGCACGTGGGCTCCAAAGGGGTGGTCTTGCGAGCGACTAGGGGAGGGTACTATATCAAGTCCGGATCTCGATATTTCCCTAGGACTGCGCCATGTTTTAGGCTAACACAGCTATCCTCTTCGACTGGACCTATTGAGGTCAGGGGGACTTACCTGCAGCTCGAATACAAGGTGAAGTCAGTCTTGCTGGGGACACGTGGGTCCAGAGGGGATTCCAAAATCCAGTTGGTTTCCTTTAGTCGGTCAATGCTTCCACACCGATCCAAGATGCCTGCTCAGGTTAGCGGACTTTTCTTCAGCTTTCTCTTGATTGATGATCAATACCATTGCACTGATCCAGGATGTCTGCTCAGGCTAGCGGACCTTTTTTTTAGCTTGCCCTGATTGATGATCAATGCCATTGCAGTGATCCAGGATGTATGCTCAGGTTAGCGGACCTTTCTTCAGCTTGCTCTGATTGATGATCAATGCCATTGCACTGATCCAGGACACCTGCACATGTTAGCAGATGCAATACATGGTGCATGGAATATGAATGCATGCTATGCAAAGTCCGTTATGCGAATGCATGTCATGTGAGTGCATGCGATGTGATGATTTAGTGGAATGATGAATGCAATGGGATGCTATTCTTGATTCTTCGTTTCTTTTGTCAGCTTTCTTTTTTCTGACTGTTTGTTTTTTTTCTTTGGTTTTTCATTCTTTGATCAGCTTTCTTTTGTCTGATCGTTTGTTTTTTTCTTTTGCTCTTTTGCTCTTTTGGCTTATTTTTGCTGGTTCAGCCAACCCGCGACACTCATGGCACGAGACTGAGGAACCCACTGGAATTGCGGGGCCCATGGGCCGAGTGCATGTTGGCTTTGACTTCGCCGCTTGAAGCAATCGTGAGTGCAATCACTTTCTCTTGCATGATTAACTGGTTTTGGGGAATTGCTTTTTTCCGCGACCTTTGGGGACTTTGTAATAATTGTAATGCTCCATGATTTATGCACATGTTTTACAGGTCATCATCACCATCATTATAAAACGTTTATTTTGAGCAAAAAAAGCAGAAAATAAAAGAGTGAACAGATATGAGAAAGTTGAACTTTATTAATGTGGAAACCGGTCGCACAAGAAGTTACGCCGATCGTTTATTACACTTGAAAGTTTAAACTATAAAAAGACACGAAAAAAAGAGAGAAGTTAAATTCTGACTGTCCGTCTCTGTGGAACAGTGATAAACATTTATGTCCTTGACCTTGATCACTCTCTCATCCAAGTCTTCAGAGGAGTTGTATGCCTTTCTTTACTTTTCATGCCCAAGTTTTCTGACCCTAATTTTTGCCTGGATCGCCCTTTGCGGGTTTTCAATCCACCGGGTCGCTGTGATTTTGCCTAGGCCGCCCTTTCGGGTTTTCAACCTAGCGAGCTAACTCTTACTTGGCTTGTCTTTCTCTTTTTTCGTCTATTTCTTTCAGGCATAATACTTCTTCACTTGATCGGAATTGACTGGGTTCCTTAAATCCTCTCCGTCCATGTTCGTGAGTATCAGTGCTCCTCCAGAAAAGGCTTTCTTGACCGCATACGGGCCGTCATAAGTGGGTGTCCATTTCCCTCGGGGATCAGTTTGGATGGGCAAGATCTTCTTAAGCACCAAATCTCCCTGCTTGAATTCTCGGTGCCGGACTTTCTTGTCAAAAGTTGTTCTCATTCTCTGTTGGTACAGCTGCCCATGACACAAAGCTGCAATTCTTTTTTCCTCAATGAGGTTTAGCTGATCCAGACGAGCCCGCACCCACTCTGCTTCTTCCAGTTTAGCTTCCATGAGTACCCGTAGGGATGGTATCTCAACCTCGATTGGGAGGACCGCCTCTGACCCGTATACCAGAGAGAAAGGAGTTGCCCCAGTTGAGGTACGCACTGAAGTACGATAGCCATGCAAAGCAAAGGGAAGCATTTCATGCCAATCCTTGTATGTGACCACCATTTTTTGCACAATCTTTTTGATGTTCTTGTTAGCTGCCTCCACTGCTCCATTCATCTTGGGCCGATAGGGGGAAGAATTATGATGCTGAATTTTGTACTCTGCGCACAGGTCCTTCATCATTTTGCTATTCAGATTGCTGCCGTTATCAGTGATGATCTTGTTAGGAAGACCATAACGGCAAATCAGATCCTTCTTCACAAACTTGGCAACCACTGAACTGGTTACACTAGAGTATGAGGCAGCTTCAACCCACTTCGTGAAATAGTCAATGGCGACCAAGATGAAGCGATGCCCATTTGATGCTTTGGGTTCAATGGGACCGATGAGATCCATTCCCCACATTGAAAACGGCCAGGATGCCGTCAGAACATTCAATTTGGCAGGCGGCACATGAATGTGGTCAGCGTAGATTTGGCACTTGTGGCACTTTCGGACAAAGCTGTAGCAGTCACCTTCCATCTGCAACCAGTAATAGCCCGCCCTTAAAATCTGTCTAGCCATAGTACGCGCACTGGAATGAGTTCTGAATGAGCCCTCGTGTACATCTTTCATGATTCTTTCAGCTTCTTCTTTAGCAACACACCTTAAGAGGACCATGTCATAATTCCTTTTGTAGAGAACCTCACCACTGAGGAAGAAATTCCTTGACAGTCGCCGAAGAGTTCTCTTGTCATTTTCAGATGCCCCGGGAGGGTATTCTCTGCTGATGATGTACTGTTTGATATCATGATACCAAGGCTTGTCATCCGGCTCTTCATCTATGGCTGTGCAGTAGTGATGCGCAGGTAGACTCCGGTGCTGGATTGTGACATGAGTCAAGCTTTTATCACAATTGATATTGAACATGGATGATAAAGTTGCCAATGCATCAGCCAGCTGGTTTTCGCTTCGAGGGATGTGTTTGAAAGTGATTTCGTCAAAAGACTCCATCAACTCTTGCACATGAACACAATAAGAAATCAGTTTGGGATCTCTGGTCTCCCAATCGCCTCTTACTTGATGAATAACCAGGGCTGAATCTCCATACACATCTAGCCTTTTAACTTTCCATTCTAGGGCTGCTTGAATACCCAAGATACACGCTTCATACTCTGCTATGTTGTTTGTGACATAGAAGCTCAACCTTGCAGTGATAGGAACGAAGTGATTGTCAGGAGATATTAACACAGCACCTGCCCCATGCCCCCGTACATTTGACGCACCGTCGAAGATCATTCTCCACCTTTCACTTTCTTGGGACTTCCCCTCATCAAACAGTGCCATGATATCTTCATCAGGAAAATCATGCTGCATTGGTTGGTAGTCTGGAATCGGCTGACATGCCAAATACTCAGCAAGTGCACTACCTTTAACTGCTTTTTGTGTGACATACAGGATATCGTATTCTGATAATTGCATCTGCCAACGGGCAATTCGTCCTGTAAGAGCTGGCTTCTCAAATATGTACTTGATTGGATCCATTTTTGACACCAACCAAGTGGTGTGACTCAGCATGTACTGCCTTAAACGGTGAGCAGCCCAAACTAGAGCACAACAAGTCTTTTCCAGCATAGAATATCTTGTCTCACAATCGGTGAACTTTTTGCTAAGATAGTATATGGCATGCTCCTTTTTCCCGGATTCATCATGCTGCCCCAACACACAGCCCATTGAATTATCTAGCACTGTAAGGTATCGGATGAGAGGCCTGCCTGACACAGGTGGCATTAAGACTGGTGGCTTCTGCAAGTACACCTTGATTTTCTCAAAGGCAGCTTGACACTGGTCATTCCACTTCAACTCTTGATTTTTGCACAGCAGTTTGAAGATCGGCTCACAAGTAGCAGTCAACTGGAAGATGAATCGGGAGATGTAATTCAACCTTCCGAGGAAACCACGGACTTCTTTCTCTGTTTTGGGCACCGGCATCTCGAGGATGGCTTTTACTTTGTTTGGATCCACCTCGATTCCCTTCTGGCTGACAATGAAGCCTAACAACTTCCCTGATCTCACCCCAAACGTGCACTTGGCCGGGTTTAACTTGAGTTTATATTTCCTCAACCGTTCAAAAAGCTTCTGCAGATTGACAATATGCTCCTCGTCGGTTTTAGATTTTGCGATCATGTCATCCACATAAACCTTAATCTCCTTATGCATCATGTCGTGAAACAGCGTGACCATGGCCCTTTGGTAGGTTGCACCAGCGTTCTTTAACCCGAATGGCATGTGTAACACCCCTTTTTCTACCCATTAATTTATTTGGTAAAAATCAGAGTTTTCAAATTTTAAATACACCACGAGGGATGTCACACTTACTTCGTTAAACATCACGCGCCAAATTACTCGCTTTTCGAAAACAGTCTTAGAATACTTCCAAAAGGTCATTTGTAAATTAAAATACAACCTCACAGCGGAAAATCCAACAAGTTTAATCATAATAGGCATTGCAACCGGGCAAGGCTTACAATACTAAAATCCAACAACAACAATAATCATAAGTAACTTAAACAACGTCATTTCCCCCCTAGTGTTACATAATCAGAGCAGACGACCCGACTCAGCTAGTGAAGATACCTAAGCCTTCACTCAAGATCACCTGCACGTTACCGCATAGGGGTAACATTCAAACAGAAGGGGTGAGTTCATCTACCAATATAATAAAGCTTATGATGAGCACTATGCTAGAGTTATGACACTATATCAACCACATCACGACACATCAAGTCAGTCATCAATATTTATCACCACAACAAATCATCGCAATGCCAACTATATAAACCACATCACAAACATCAATTCAATCACTACAAAAGCTCATCACAATGTCATGTAAGTATATGAAGTGCAACCCACTCGCGGGCATATGCATGAGGTACCTTTTCACAAACGTCGCTTAGCCATTATGGCCTCATCGTCACTTAGCCTTTTGGACCTCAAAACGTCACTGGGTTTATGCACATGGGATGCATGAGACACTATAACATGCATCACGCACAAATCACACAATCACGGTCAACTATGTGACCCGTCACTTACCAATTTGCCAAATAAGAGGCACAACACCTCTCAATTCACAATTTACACACAACAACATCACTTAGCCTTTTAGGCCTTAACATCACTTATTCATAAACATCATCAACTCAAACAATAGCCACTGAGGGCAAAAACGTCATTTACTAGCCACCAAGGGCATCATCGTCATCTACACGTAATTATCAACAACATTGGCCGCTAAGGGCAAAAAGGTCATTTAACTAGCCACTAAGGGCATCATCGTCATTTACACATCATAATTAACAACATTGGCCACTAAGGGCAAAAAGGTCATTTAACTAGCCACTAAGGGCATCATCGTCATTTACACATCATAATTAACAACATTGGCCACTAAGGGCACTATCATCTATAAACTAGCCACTAAGGGCATCATCGTCAATAAACTAGCCACCGGGGGCATCATCGTTAACACCAAAAAGGTTTTAGACACCGAAAACAGTTTTGCAACGCAACAACAACGACCATCGGGGCAGCCACTTGGGCGCCCAGAACCGTCAGAAAATAATAAGTTTTTGCTTTTAAAATAGGACACACTGATAGACAACGAGATGGGCTTCACAACACTTTTTGAAACGTTTAAAACGGACACCCGAGTCAAAAGTTATAGCGAAAACAGTTTGTATTAAAAATCGGGAACGTCCTGAAAATGGCGCCCAGGCACTGGGCGCCTAAGACACAACTTAGACATCCAGAAGCAACACAACGCACGCACACTGACACGCACACACAGCAAGCACAATTCAGCACAACAGCAAGCACAATTCAGCAACACAAACTTTGGCTCATACGCTCTGCACAAGGCGCCAATTCCTGCAATGGAAAGTTCAACCAAAAACGCAACAACTTGGCACGGGGCGCCCAATCACGAGGACGCCTAATTCCGTGGCCAAAATCCCAGCAAAAACAATGCTTGGCACAGGGCGCCCCACTCAAGGGCGCCTAATTCTGCACCTAGACAACAAAATCCAGCAACATCATAAATACAAAAATGGGGCCCTATGCGCCTATGACACCAACAACAACGAATTCGAGCAACACAACTTCATCAAATCACATACAACTCATACAAACAAATTCAAATCGCATATCAACCGTAAAAATAATATCACATCACAAATCAATCATGAAAACATAAAGAATCATCAAAGATCATCCACCGAATCATTATCAATCACAATACCATCAAGGAGTATCCAAGCACTTAGCACGCAAACCACAATTTCTCAACAACAAGTTGTCATATGCCTAGGGTTCATCAATAATCACTAGAAATACATAAAAAGGCATACATAGAGCCTAGCCCCTACATAATCCCCATCATAAAACCCTATTATAGAGAAGACGAGACCCACCCTTACCTGATATCCAATTGCAATAGTTCCTTTGGCACAACAAAAGAATGTCACGGGTTCTCGAGCGTGATCCATTTCCAACGAGACTATGTTTCACTCGAACACGTACATTTATGCAACAACAACGACGACAATACAAAAGTCATACACTAAAAATATTAAAGATACTCGGTCACCATTTTAACGAGTTAACTACAAAACTCCTTTTTCATTGTCAAAATAGTTTAAGAAGGACATACTAAAATATTAGTAATTTAAATTAAGTTAAACTATAAAGAGTTTGAAACTACGATATTAAACTATTCAATATCATAGTTTAACTTTCAATTCATGTAATAAGGAAGTCACTAATTTATATTATTTGTAAGTCTTCTTTAACAAAACACCTTCTAAAAAAAATATAATTTAGTTTAACAATGACAGTGAAAGATGCTGAGATAATGGGATGAGGCTAACGAAAATTGCAACATAACCCATGACCTTGGAATTGGCATTTACTAGTGATCTTAGGTACCAAAAGTGTTTTTGGCTTGAGGTCTAATGGCTTCACAAGAATTCATATTGTTTTTGAGACCCAAGTACACACAGTAATCGATATCATATCTAACGAAAGCATGAAAAATAAATGAAAGCAGACAAGGAGTAAACTGACCAAATGGGTGCCTTCTACGCAATACATGTGTGGGTTGTAGAAGAAAATGCAGCGCCTCCGGTGTGGTGTTTCGGTATAGCCACAAATGGCGGATTAAAAACGCGACCACAATCGAAGAAACCGAGGCCATATTCGGAATCAGTGGTGGATTTCGAGTTGGACTGCGAAGTTTAGGACTTGGCCATGGCTTGGGTGTGGAGAACGAAAAGGATGAAGACAGCCATAGGGATTTTTCTGTTTCTGCGTAAAACAGCGCTCCTATACTGAGGAAGGAGAAGAAGAGCACTGGGTCGGGTCTGGGTTAGGTCCAGTGTGTCGTGGGCTGCGTGAATGGGTCGCTGGACTGGTTTGGCTGAAACAGTTTAAGTGGGCTGGGGTGCATCTAGCAGGGAAAAAGGAGGTGTATGCGAAAAACAAGAGCCCAAATCAATTTTAATTCATTTTTTTTTAAAAGTCCAATTTCACTACAACTATTATTTTAGCACCTCAATAGCCCAAAACGATTTTTAAAAAATACATATCATCTAAATTACTAATATTTATAAAAACAAAATAGATATATAATAACAATTATATATTACTTAAAATAACTAAAATAACTTATATAATAACAATTATATTACCAATAGCATATAAAGTACATTTAAATATGTTTTCAGCCAATTTTAATAACTCAAATAACTTAAAATAATTTAGTCTTATCAATCTAAAATACTTAATACAATAAAAATGTTTTAAAAGAGTCACAACGCACGAAAATTGGGGTGTTACAACTCAACCCCCCTTAAAAGAAATTTCGTCCTCGAAATTTTACCCGCCAAGGCTAACACTCTCCCACCAACGACTAAGCTATCTAGGCAACTAGTTCTATCTACCATGCTGATCACCATTTCTCTGATTACCGGCGGTAAGTGATTGGGCGGCCGTCCCTCCTACTTATTCAGCCAGGTAGCTTTGAGAAATAACAACCAGACACATCCTCTCCCTAAGGATCTCCGATAGGAATTTGAGCGTAATCACGTTGGTACCACGTGATCACCCCCTAGGCTCTATTAAAGTTCCTTCCCAATATGACATGCTAAGACTCCGCTGCGCTACTCTGATAAACTAGCTCGCATTCTACCTCACTCATCTACCCTTAAGGATAACGAAATACATCAATCATCATAGCATCACAACGAAATTCACAGAGTGCATCACAGTTGTACAACAAGCCACATAATTTAACAACACGACAACAAGTCATTACTCTTTTTCAAGTAAAACTAACTAGAAAAATCATTTTGCCAATCCGACAAACTTCAACACCTACGCTTCCTTCATTTAAAATTCTAAGTCAAAAATAAATTTTATTCCCCTTCAATTTCCATAACAACAACATCTAATCGCAATAGTAGAACAGCGACAGTTTTCGGAAACAATTTTCGAAAACAGCAACAATTAAACAGCAACCTTAATTTGTTACAGCAACAGTGACAATAATTTCGGTTTACAGCAGTTAAACAGTAACAGCAGTTACGGTTTTAAATCAAAACATCAACAACACTTAATTGTCAACGATAGAACACCACGGTAATTAATTTCCAGCGCAACAGTAACTTAATTTACAACAACAAACAAACAATTTCTCAGTAACACACCAAGCAGCATTAAACAAACGGCACAGCAGTTAAATAGTAACTGCAAAACAGCAACAGTGATTTTAAATCAAAACAGCACAGCAAAACTTAGCAGCAACAATAGTCTACGGCAACAGCACGACAGCAATAACAAAACGGCATTCGTGTTTAATTAATAACAGTACACAATGCCAGCAGGGGCATCCCCCCACTAGTCCACTTACCATCAGCAGCTTCCGATTACTTGTACCTGCAGGAACATTAATACAACACAACCAATTGTCAAGACTAAAAGACAACAGTTGGTCGTTAACCGACACAACGACTCTACGACTTGGCCGGACGGACCAACCATTGCTCTGATACCACTAATGTAACACCCCTTTTTCTACCCATTAATTTATTTGGTAAAAATCAGAGTTTTCAAATTTTAAATACACCACGAGGGATGTCACACTTACTTCGTTAAACATCACGCGCCAAATTACTCGCTTTTCGAAAACAGTCTTAGAGTACTTCCAAAAGGTCATTTGTAAATTAAAATACAACCTCACAGCGGAAAATCCAACAAGTTTAATCATAATAGGCATTGCAACCGGGCAAGGCTTACAATACTAAAATCCAACAACAACAATAATCATAAGTAACTTAAACAACGTCATTTCCCCCCTAGTGTTACATAATCAGAGCAGACGACCCGACTCAGCTAGTGAAGATACCTAAGCCTTCACTCGAGATCACCTGCACGTTACCGCATAGGGGTAACATTCAAACAGAAGGGGTGAGTTCATCTAACAATATAATAAAGCTTATGATGAGCACTATGCTAGAGTTATGACACTATATCAACCACATCACGACACATCAAGTCAGTCATCAATATTTATCACCACAACAAATCATCGCAATGCCAACTATATAAACCACATCACAAACATCAATTCAATCACTACAAAAGCTCATCACAATGTCATGTAAGTATATGAAGTGCAACCCACTCGCGGGCATATGCATGAGGTACCTTTTCACAAACGTCGCTTAGCCATTATGGCCTCATCGTCACTTAGCCTTTTGGGCCTCAAAACATCACTGGGTTTATGCACATGGGATGCATGAGACACTATAACATGCATCACGCACAAATCACACAATCACGGTCAACTATGTGACCCGTCACTTACCAATTTGCCAAATAAGAGGCACAGCACCTGTCAATTCACAATTTACACACAACAACATCACTTAGCCTTTTAGGCCTTAACATCACTTATTCATAAACATCATCAACTCAAACAATAGCCACTGAGGGCAAAAACGTCATTTACTAGCCACCAAGGGCATCATCGTCATCTACACGTAATTATCAACAACATTGGCCGCTAAGGGCAAAAAGGTCATTTAACTAGCCACTAAGGGCATCATCGTCATTTACACATCATAATTAACAACATTGGCCACTAAAGGCAAAAAGGTCATTTAACTAGCCACTAAGGGCATCATCGTCATTTACACATCATAATTAACAACATTGGCCACTAAGGGCACTATCATCTATAAACTAGCCACTAAGGGCATCATCGTCAATAAACTAGCCACCGGGGGCATCATCGTTAACACCAAAAAGGTTTTAGACACCGAAAACAGTTTTGCAACGCAACAACAACGACCATCGGGGCAGCCACTTGGGCGCCCAGAACCGTCAGAAAATAATAAGTTTTTGCTTTTAAAATAGGACACACTGATAGACAACGAGATGGGCTTCACAACACTTTTTGAAACGTTTAAAACGGACACCCGAGTCAAAAGTTATAGCGAAAACAGTTTGTATTAAAAATCGGGAACGTCCTGAAAATGGCGCCCAGGCACTGGGCGCCTAAGACACAACTTAGACATCCAGAAGCAACACAACGCACGCACACTGACACGCACACACAGCAAGCACAATTCAGCACAACAGCAAGCACAATTCAGCAACACAAACTTTGGCTCATACGCTCTGCACAAGGCGCCAATTCCTGCAATGGAAAGTTCAACCAAAAACGCAACAACTTGGCACGGGGCGCCCAATCACGAGGACGCCTAATTCCGTGGCCAAAATCCCAGCAACAACAATGCTTGGCACAGGGCGCCCCACTCAAGGGCGCCTAATTCTGCACCTAGACAACAAAATCCAGCAACATCATAAATACAAAAATGGGGCCCTATGCGCCTATGACACCAACAACAACGAATTCGAGCAACACAACTTCATCAAATCACATACAACTCATACAAACAACTTCAAATCGCATATCAACCGTAAAAATAATATCACATCACAAATCAATCATGAACACATAAAGAGTCATCAAAGATCATCCACCGAATCATTATCAATCACAATACCATCAAGGAGTATCCATGCACTTAGCACGCAAATCACAATTTCTCAACAACAAGTTGTCATATGCCTAGGGTTCATCAATAATCACTAGAAATACATAAAAAGGCATACATAGAGCCTAGCCCCTACATAATCCCCATCATAAAACCCTATTATAGAGAAGACGAGACCCACCCTTACCTGATATCCAATTGCAATAGTTCCTTTGGCACAACAAAAGAATGTCATGGGTTCTCGAGCGTGATCCATTTCCAACGAGACTATGTTTCACTCGAACACGTACATTTATGCAACAACAACGACGACAATACAAAAGTCATACACTAAAAATATTAAAGATACTCGGTCACCATTTTAACGAGTTAACTACAAAACTCCTTTTTCATTGTCAAAATAGTTTAAGAAGGACATACTAAAATATTAGTAATTTAAATTAAGTTAAACTATAAAGAGTTTGAAACTACGATATTAAACTATTCAATATCATAGTTTAACTTTCAATTCATGTAATAAGGAAGTCACTAATTTATATTATTTGTAAGTCTTCTTTAACAAAACACCTTCTAAAAAAAAATATAATTTAGTTTAACAATGACAGTGAAAGATGCTGAGATAATGGGATGAGGCCAGGGACGGATCCACTTACTGTTAATTGGGGGCATTTGCCCCCACTTGAAAAATTATTTTGGTTGGGAATATATATAACAAAATTATTTTGCCCCCATAAAAAAATAAAGGTTGCCCCATAAGATAAATTAAATGTAGAAATTCACAAGACATAAATAAAAAGGAACGTAAATTGGTACTAGTTTTATCTTTTTAGCTATGTATTTATAGAAATTTAGGTATTTTAAGGTTTCTTTGTAATGAAATTATGTTCTTTGGAAAGTTTATAATAATTTTTTTAAGAAAATTTTATAGGCTATTTTTTTTGCCCCCACCAGTGAAAATTTCTAGATCCGTCACTGGATGAGGCTATCGAAAATTGCAACATAACCCATGACCTTGGAATTGGCATTTACTAGTGATCTTAGGTACCGAAAGTGTTTTTGGCTTGAGGTCTAATGGCTTCACAAGAATTCATATTGTTTTTGAGACCCAAGTACACACAGTAATCGATATCATATCTAACGAAAGCATGAAAAATAAATGAAAGCAGACAAGGAGTAAACTGACCAAATGGGTGCCTTCTACGCAATACATGTGTGGGTTGTAGAAGAAAATGCAGCGCCTCCGGTGTGGTGTTTCGGTATAGCCACAAATGGCGGATTAAAAACGCGACCACAATCGAAGAAACCGAGGCCATATTCGGAATCAGTGGTGGATTTCGAGTTGGACTGCGAAGTTTGGGACTTGGCCATGGCTTGGGTGTGGAGAACGAAAAGGATGAAGACAGCCATAGGGATTTTTCTGTTTCTGCGTAAAACAGCGCTCCTATACTGAGGAAGGAGAAGAAGAGCACTGGGTCGGGTCTGGGTTAGGTCCAGTGTGTCGTGGGCTGCGTGAATGGGTCGCTGGACTGGTTTGGCTGAAACAGTTTAAGTGGGCTGGGGTGCATCTAGCAGGGAAAAAGGAGGTGTATGCGAAAAACAAGAGCCCAAATCAATTTTAATTCATTTTTTTTTAAAAGTCCAATTTCACTACAACTATTATTTTAGCACCTCAATAGCCCAAAACGATTTTTAAAAAATACATATCATCTAAATTACTAATATTTATAAAAACAAAATAGATATATAATAACAATTATATATTACTTAAAATAACTAAAATAACTTATATAATAACAATTATATTACCAATAGCATATAAAGTACATTTAAATATGTTTTCAGCCAATTTTAATAACTCAAATAACTTAAAATAATTTAGTCTTATCAATCTAAAATACTTAATACAATAAAAATGTTTTAAAAGAGTCACAACGCACGAAAATTGGGGTGTTACAGCATGACCTTGTAACAGAACGTTCCCCAAAGCGTTATGAAAGTTGTCTTTTCCATATCTTCGGGGTCCATCTTGATCTGATTATATCCCGAATATCCATCAATGAAGGAGAATAACGAGTGTTGAGCTGTACTATCCACTAAGACATCAATGTGGGGCAAAGGAAAATCGTCTTTAGGACTAGCACGATTCAGATCTCGGTAGTCAACGCACATTCTGACCTTCCCGTCCTTCTTCGGAACCGGGACAATATTGGCAACCCACTGTGGGTATTTGGCCACCGCCAGGAATCCGGCGTCAAACTGCTTTTTTACCTCGTCCCTAATCTTTAGGGACATCTCAGGCTTCATCCTTCTAAGTTTCTGCTTCACAGGCGGGCATTCAGGTTTGACTGGCAACTTATGCATCACAATGTCAGTATCCAACCCAGGCATATCTTGGTAGGACCATGCAAACACATCCATATAATCGTGCAACAGTTGAACCAACTTCATGCGATCCTTGTCATTCATGGAGGTACCCACTTTGACCTCCTTCTTGCTCTCAGCTTTACCCAAGTTGATCACTTCAGTAGATTCTCCGTGCGACTGAATTACCCTTTCTTCCTGTTTCATTAACCTCATGAGTTCTGGAGGAGCTTCCCAGTCTTCCTCAACATCCCCCTCAGCTTGATTAATAGGGTGATCAAAGTCAAAATATGGATTGTTGGCACTGTTATTTTGGGAGACAATTGCTGTGGATCTGCATTTTGCCGAAGCGAAAAAGCAGAATGAAAGGCGAGACAAGCAAGCAAACAATAATAAAGCGAGGAAAAGACACATGAAATGAAAAGGATTGATTTTTATTGATTGAAATTCAAAAACAGCGTTTTTATTAATGATGATGATTCTGAAAATAAAAACATGCTCGCCCTAACAACTTGTCCTATGGCCTTGGGCAGAGCCACAGGGTTGCATTACAAATGATTACTTTAAATTAAAAGTCACAGGAAGATCAGCAGCCTTCCAATTCTTTAATTTTTCACTGGCACCGCAGCGTCGAACCAAACTTGCGCCACCCTCTTCAGACTCACAACCATCCTTGATGACAGCAACTTGATTGGGATCCAACAAACCAGCACTCACAAAACTTTGACTGATGTCGCAAATTGGAATCCTCTGGGGCCATGGATCCTGGCCTTTAGACTTGGCCAACCATCTGCCCCTTCGTTCATCTGCCATTTTTCTTCTTTCTTCCTCACCTGGGGTGTATCCCAGCCCGTAACGGTCCTTGTTTTCCTGTAGTTGAATGGGAGCTAGAATTCCCTGACCAAACTTTCCCAAGCCAGAACCAACCTTATATCCTTGGGCTAACATGATCTTAGCAACCATCTCCTCCTCCTTGGTCCTCTCAAATACTACATTGGCGATCTCCAAAGACTGAAAGGCTATTTCCAAAGACTCTTCGGCAGCTTCCACATATTTGAACTCTGATGGCTTATTAACCAAAGTCTCTTCCTCACCAAATACTACCACGACCTGGCCGTTAACCACGAATTTGACCCGCTGGTGTAAAGAAGAAGGGATTGCTCCAGCCATATGGATCCATGGTCGGCCCAGCAAACAACTATATGAGGACGTAATATCCATGATTTGGAAATTGATGTAGAAAACTTCGGGACCAATCTCGATGGGAAATTCCATTTCCCCCAGAACTTCCTTTTTGGACCCGTCAAAGGCCCGCACCAGTGTCGAACTCGGCTTCATGTAGGAGCAATCAACGTCTAACTTATCCATAGTTGACTTTGGCATCACGTTCAATGAAGACCCATTGTCAATTAGTACTCTGGCCAGCACATAGTCTCCACACTTTACCGAGATGTGTAGAGCTTGATTGTGTTCTTTTCCGCTTGAAGGCAACTCATCATCGGCAAATGTTAGGTGATTTGCAGCCACTATATTCCCCATAATCCCATCAAACTGATTCACTGAGATATCTTCTGCAACATGAGCCTCGTTGAGCATCTTCATCAAAGCTGTTCTGTGTGCTTCCGAGCTAAGCAACAATGATAGCATGGATATCTTGGATGGAGTTTGCTTTAACTGATCAACCACTCGATAATCACTCTGCCGGACGATTTTCAAGAATTCATCTGCTTCTTTTTCCGTCACTTTCTCTTGAGCAACCTCTGGCTCTTTTCCTTTTTCCTTACGGCCCCTCTGTTCGGCCTCCTTGGAAGTTTCAGCTCGGAGAGTCTCAGGAGCATATACTCTTCCGCTTCTTGTGATCCCACTTGATCCCCCTATGTTGGTTACGATAGGGGCACTTGGGGAGCATTCGACTGTAGATAGTGCAGTGTACTTCCACGGAACTGCCTTGTCCGACTTATAGGGAAAAGGAGCCGGAACTTCAATCACTATTGGTTGGGCGTTTGCCCGCACCAATCTGGGATTGTAATTGTAAGGAATTTCGACAAGTCTTATGGGTCCTCTACTTTTATCAGAATGTAGAGTCAACACTTCTTTTTCAACATCATGGGTTCCTATCTGGACCACACACCGATCCATCAGGTCCTACAGGATCATCTCAAAGCTTTCACAATTCCCCACGCACATGGAGTCAGCACACCCCTCTTTATGGCAACACCCCTTCTGAACCACCCCAACATGGCATAACTCAGAGTAGATAACACCCAACGGGGTCTTGATCTTCTGCACATCCTTTACTAATTGCCCAACGGAACTTTCTATAGCATTGGTAGCTGGCCTCTGATGACCTGGCAATGGATTAGTTGTTGTATTCGGGCTGCTCTGCTTGAACGAGATCCACCCAGCATCTACTAGGTCTTGCACCACATGCTTGAAGGCTTTACATTCCTCCACAGTATGACCGACCGCGTTTTCGTGGAAACTGCAGGTAGCATTAGCGTTGTAACCTCTGGGAAATGGTGGCTGCAGGGCCTTCATTGGCCGGGTGTTGATCAAGTTCTTGGAAGTCAAGTGATCAAACAATTCAGTGTATGTCATTGGTATTGGATCAAAACTGGTCCGTTTCTTGTACTGATAACCCTGAGCCCTGTGACTGTCACTGCTTTGCTGGGATGGCACAGGAGCAGAAAATGGAACAGTTTGTGATGGAGGAGTACCAAAGGATGAACTTCCTCCCGAGATTACATTTGTTTCCCCTTCCTTCTTCCTCGGGAAATGGGAGTGAGGCTTCTTCTGATTGCTGGAACCACCAGAGCTTCCTGCATTACTGAGGTGATTCAAAATCTTCCCACTTCGGAGACCATGCTCAAGTCTTTCCCCGAAGACTATCATATCGGAGAAGCTAGTTGAAACACTTGTAATCAGCCGGTCATAGTAAATTGCTGGCAGAGTTTCCAAGAACGTGTACACCATTTCTTTTTCAGTCAAAGGAGGTTGGACCTGGGCGGCTAGGCTTCGCCATTTCTGGGCATATTCTTTGAAAGTCTCCCTTTCGCCCTTACTCATGTGTTGCAATTGCGACCTGTCCGGAGCCATGTCCATGTTATACTTATATTGTCTCATGAATGCTTCGCACAAATCTTTCCAACAACGAATTTCAGAGGATTGCAGTTTCATGTACCAATCTAGAGGAGCTCCAGCCAAACTGTTTTGAAAGCAATAAATCAGCAGTTTGTCATCATTGGCGTAAGGACCCATTTTTCGGACAAACATCGTAACATGGCTCTCCGGACAACTTGTTCCTCTGTATTTGTCCACTTCGGGAGCTTTGAACTTTGGTGGCAAAACCAAATCTGGGACTAAACACAGCTCACGAGCTTCCTTGGCTCTGACACCAACACCCTCCATTGCCTTTACTCTTTCTTCAAGTGCACGAATCGGGTCATTTGGCTGTGATCCCTCAAACATATGTCCTTGGGGGTGACTCCCCATACTGTAATAATACCCTCCAGGCTGAGGAACATTGTGAGGGTGTGCTGCAAGCCCCGGAGTAGGACTTAGCACGGCATGAGGACTAGGAGCTTGGATCTGCGGTCCTCCGGCAGCTCCCCCGGACACGGCGGCAGTGACCTGATTAGGCACAACCATACTGACGGGGATAGGTCCAACAGTTTGCGGCATGTACCCAGTAGGCATACCCCAAGGATATCTTTGTGAAGTGTATTGATTCGGCCCATTCATTCCTGAAGCAAAGACGGGAGGACTGACCCCAGATCCCGGAGGAACTGTGGCTGATATTGGAGGAGGAACGAAAGAAGTGACACCATCTGGACCCACGACGGCGGCACCTTCAGCAGCTGTCCCACTCTTTAAACTTTGCATCATGACCATCATCTCATGCATCTGGGCCTCCATTGCCCCAACCTTATCCTTAAGCACTTGGTTCTCCTGAGCCAGCTGCTCAGGATTCAGAATTTGCACGCCCAAATCTTCATGTTCTGGATTACTTTCAGTTTCAATCTCTAGATGCCCTTGAGGATCAGCCATCAGCCTTGCTTGTAATCGGGTGAAGTATCGGTGGTGGCGAACCAGCTTGCCTCTCGCTTCTGTTGGCAGAACATTTTTATTAAGTGAAGGAGCAAATTAATGAATGTAATGCGTGCAATGCAGATGAGTGTTAGTTTTAGTTTGTCTTATGCCGTGAACCCCAACGTGTCATATCTTGCCATAGATTTAACAGTGGATTTTGATTTGTTTATAACAAGAGTGGAATCAACAAATGAAACAAACACGCCCCATACATTCAAATTCAAACAAGGACTTCAAGTCTTACATTTCAAAAAGTAAAATACTCAAATGGAAATAAAGGTCCCTCTAGGAAGAGAAAGTACAATGAAACGGAAATTACAATCAAAAGCTCAACTACATAGAGCCTTGAAAACTTCAGCTCTCTTCCTCTTGCTGCCTGTGGGGACTCTCCTAGTTTTCTCCCTGACTTCTTCAACCAAGGCCCTGCAGAACTCCACAAATTCGTAGACTGCTGGCGGGGTGTTGAAAGGAGACATCTCACACTCGGCCTTTCCTAGCTTCTTAGGCACACTCGAGAGAGCTTGGCTGGCCAACTCTACAAGCTCAGAGAATCTAACCTTCCAATGCTGAATTTCATCTTTCAGCTCCATGATTACTGCATGTTCCTCAATTCTGCCAAGGAGTTCAACAAAGTGACGCTCCCAATACCGACTTTCATCTTTCACCTGCCTGTATGCATCGCTGATGTGCCGAAGGTTTCTTTTCAATTCGTCAGAAATCTCTCGCTCGTATCCTAGAGCTCGCTTATACTCTTTGAGGATGCTTTCCACTGAATCTCTTTCTTGCACCACACTGCTCAATTTTCTCTCCCACTCAGCTTGTAGCAAGCGGGACTCTCTCTTTGACTTGGCGAGCTGACTCCTCGTAGTCCTCTCTTCCATCTTTGTCTTTTCATACAGATCCCTCCATTGACTGACTTCTTCAATTGCCCTTTTCCCTTTTGCTTTCTGTCTCTTGACTTCCTCTTTGGCCGCTTGCCAGTACTTTTGAGCTTCTACCTTTTCTTTCTCTTCTTCTTTGAGTTTCTTGTCCAACTCCTCAATAATAGCAGATTTGGAAGCATTATCTTCTTTCAATCTCTGGTTGCTTTGAGTTAACTTCTCTATCTCAGCTTGCAGGGATTTCTTTTCCTCCTCTGCTTTCATCAGGGCTAACTTGACATCCCCTAGTTCTTCAACAACCGGGGGTACTAGAGCTTATCATCTCTCTCTCATTTTGCAATACCTTCTGATATGGCAGCTGGACACTCTGAATCCTCTCCTCAAGCCACCGAGCAAAAGTGATTCCCTTAGTCTTTTGAGAGATTTCTGCTTTTCCATAGCGAGTCACCATACCCCAAGCTTGCAAAACTTTTCTCATCAAACTGGCATCTTATTGCCCTCCCTCATGGATGTAAAACGAGGATACCATCTCTTCAGTAGGCGCACTTCTCATAGGGTATCCTAATTGTCTCAGAGTCAAAGAGGGATTGTAGTTAATGCAACCCTTAGTGCCCATCAGTGGGACATTTTGAAAACCACCACAGCGGAAAACTATCTCAGGCCTATCTTCCCAGCAAGATGGAAGATACCAACGAATCAAGTGCTCATCTAGGCTCCCTAGAAACTGGATCCACTCCTGAATGTTCATGACTCGCACTTCACAGGTGATAGCATAATCAATCAACTTCTCTACTCGCACTGGATTAGTGTAGACATGAATCAGAAGCCAGACATACAATAAGTGAGAGGAGCAAGAGATTTTCTTTCTTTTCAGTTCATAGTGGTGAGTGAAGGCTGAATAAGTGTCAGCAAGAATAGCCTGGATTGGATTGATCGGATTCTTTTCATTCTGGGAGGCTAGGAAGATGCCAACGATAGTCACATCTATGAATCTCTCAATCTGTGGAAAGAGGACAACTCCGAAGATTGTCAGTGCCAAGATTTGCTTGAAAACAACCCAGTTCTTATTTTTGGCATGCACATCCATCAGACTCTCGAGATAACTCTGTGGGAAACCCATCACCTGGTTCTTCTTCTGTTTCTGGAGTCTCAGGTCTTCTACCTTCATTTGCAACAGGGCGGCAAATTTCTCGTCCGTGTAGTATTGCTCTTGATATCGGTAGGGAACGGCTTCTGTCCGAGGGAAACCCAAAATCTGATGGTATTCTTCCAACGTGGGAGCCAATTGGAAGTTTCTGAAAAGAAAGCATCTGATCCCGGAGTCATAAAATCTGCTTAGAGCCACGATTGCTTCGGTCTGTACCTCTAGTGTCAACAGCTTCCGGAGATTCCCGTAAGAACTGTCAAATGATCCTCTTTCGATAGGTCCCAACAGGTCAGCACATTTTTTCAGACTGGCAACATCAACCTTACTTACAACCGGATATCTCGGGGGGTGCACTGTCTCACTTCTTGATTCCATACTGTACCTATGGCAAGATTCTTTGTCACTTTGGGATTCTCGGCAAACAAACTTTGATGAAATGCAAGGATGCGTGCATGAGCTGTAAAAGCTTATGTAGGATGCAATGCGGGGATGCATGCAAAATGATGATGATGATGTTTTATGCATATGCAGATTAGGGCGAAAGCTTTATTGGCAGTAGTTCAAGTTTTTTTTTCTTTTTTTTTTTGAAAAATGCGGGCCGTACGTGGTTTCATATGGACCAAGTAAGAGAAAGGCTACAACGGCAGCTCGTTCTCTCTTTTTTTGAAAAGAGTGGGCCATATGTCACTTCGTACGGACCGGCAGAAGAAAGGCTACAACGGCAGCTCTTTCTCTACTTTTTATTTGAAAAACCTCCTGCTCTTTTTTGAAAACATGTCTATATTACGATGCAACACACAATTTGGTATGCCCCTTGTGTCCTACGAAGGTGGGGACCTAAGTTCTAGGACAACTCAAATGTTCCTCCCATGTGGGTTCTAGTCACTTCCTCACCAGGTTACCAGAGCTAATTCTCTTTCACAATAGCACCCACAACGATGGAACGCCATCTGGTGTGAGGCATCATGAAAGAGCATACTCTGGCAGAAACTTTCGTGAGAGTCGGAAGGACAACAGTCCAATTGCCAGTGACTACTCGTTTCCACTCTCCTAAGTTTTGTCAGACCTTGGGTTTTAGGCCCCTCTCAAAGCATAGTAAGCATAAGGTGTGAGTGTGTGCAGCAAGGGCAAACCGCCTAAAACTACCCACATATACCCCACCTGCAAAGGAAAACCCAGAACAGTCCAGACAGAAGCAAGCAATAATATGTCGTCTACCCTAGGGTTCAATATCACAATACCAATAATCCAACCTAGGTTTCAGCAACAGTCATATTCACTGCTTACCTCAAGAAAGGGAGCGAAGAAGAAGGGATCATAATAGAATGGGAGGAAATGCATGTTTTTACCTTAAGAAAAGGAGCAGAGAATAGGGGACTTGGGAATTGAGGAATGCATGAACACGACATTGTGAACAAATAGAAAAGGAGTAAAACAAAGCTTTCAACTCAATTAATTTTAAAACCACACATCAAAGTTAACTAGGCTTGACCCTCGTCTTTTTTTTTAAAAAAAAATGATCCCCAGTGGAGTCGCCAGCTGTTGCGCCCGAAAAATCCGGTTTGGGACTTTTCGTTTGACAACGTGGAAAAAGTTTGGAGCCGCCACCAATATTTTAATTTTAAGACCAAAACATTGAAAAAAGGTCTTTTAAACAAGGCGGATGGTCTTTTGAAAACTAGAGATGTAGGTTCGGGGGTCGGTTAGGTACAGGGAAGGTATTAGCACCTCGCACCTCCTTTCTACTGAAAGGGAACCATTAACTTGATGTGTGGTTTGGATAAAAGTTTGAGTTTGAAAGCGGTTTATTCTACTTCTTTTCTTTTCTTTCCTTTTCTTTTTATTTCATTTGAGAAATTGTTTTATTGAAAACAGGGGGAAGAAGAATATTTTTGGTATCTTTGAAAAGCGGAACAAAACAAATATTTTTTAAAAGGGTGCTTGACGAGACAGGACCCCGCTCCTACGTACCCTCACTGGAAGAGGGATCAAAGCTACGTAGTTCTCGGCTTTGGGTTTTGAAAAAGGATTGAGCTTTCGCGAAGACCGAACAACAACGGTTAGAATGGTCTCGCTACTAACTCCTTTTGAAAATGAAATCATCATTAATGACCTAATCGGCAACGGCGCGATTGGTGTTTAATGACAATCGGTTTATTTTTGAGAAATGAATAAGTTTTCGAAAATGGGATAGAGCTTTTGCGAAGACCGAACAACAACGGTTAGAATGGTCTCGCTACTAACTCCTTTTGAAAACAACATCATCATTAACAACCTAATCGGCAACGGCGCGATTGGTGTTTAATGACGATTGATTTATTTTTGTTTTGAAAGTAAAAGGGTTTTCTTTTGTTTTGAAATGATTTTAGGAAATGGGTTTTAGAAAAGGAGTAGAACATTTCAAGTCAATTCTAAATCCATAACCAAATGCAAATGAATGAATAATACTCAAGCAAACATGAACATATCATTCATTAACCAAGATTAAACATGCCCATACAATCAAAGGATTCAATTATTAAAGATGCAAAACAAAGTTCTCAAAGTAATTGTGTGTGTGCAAGAAGGATTGTATTTACCCTAATGGCTCTATGCTACAACATGCATGTAGACTTACGTCTCCATTAGGAGGTCATACAAGTGGAGAGGAGGGCACACAATCAAGTCAAGACATTTACATGGCATCAAGAACAAGTGAATACAATTGATTGTAAACATAGAGTATTCTAAGTTAAATGATTGAATATGTAAGCAAGGATGCATGATTAAGTAAGCATGTAAGTGCATGAGTGTACAAGGAATGGATGCATAGCACTTTATTTATGAATGGATGGCATACAAGGATGCATGAGAGGATGCAAGAGATATAAGCATATGAGGATGCATGAGAGTGTCACATAAACTAAGTATGAATGAAGATGCATGAATGTGAAAATGTTTTGGGTATTTTTGCAAGTTGATAAGTTGTAAAACTTTAAGTAAGAAGCTAGTGAAAAGTAAAGTAAAAAATGCATGAAGTAAATGGTAATTATTTAATGAGATGGTAAAGTAAAAATGCATGAGGTAAATGGTAATTATTTAATGAGATGGTAAAGTAAAAATGCATGAGGTAAATGGTAATTATTTAATGAGATGGTAAAGTAAAAATGCATGAGGTAAATGGTAATTATTTAATGAGATGGTAAAGTAAAAATGCATGAGGTAAATGGGAAGTGGTAAAATCTTTTTATGTTTTAGTAAAAAAATTAATGAAGTGGTAAAAACCAAAGTAGTAAAATATTTTTATGTTTTGGTAAAAAGTTAATGAATGGTAAAGTAAAAAGGTAAAAAGTAAATAAACACTAAAACCAAGTTGAATCACATAGAGCAATCCTCTCACTTTGAGAAAAGTGCACTAGGCACTAGTGAGAATCAACTTGCCTATCATCAACAATGAGCAATAAGCAAACTAAAATGCAAAGATTAACTAAACACAACAAATAAGTTGAATCACCTAGAGCAATCCTCCCACTTTGAGCAAAGTGCACTAGGCACTAGTGGGAATCAACTTGCCTATCATCAACAATTTACAACAAGCAAATTAAAATGCAAAGATTAACTAAACACACAAATAAGTTGAATCACCTAGAGCAATCCTCCCACTTTGAGCAAAGTGCACTAGGCACTAGTGGGAATCAACTTGCCTATCATCAACAATTTACAACAAGCAAATTAAAATGCAAAGATTAACTAAACACACAAATAAGTTGAATCACCTAGAGCAATCCTCCCACTTTGAGCAAAGTGCACTAGGCACTAGTGGGAATCAACTTGCCTATCATCAACAATTTACAACAAGCAAATTAAAATGCAAAGATTAACTAAACACACAAATAAGTTGAATCACCTAGAGCAATCCTCCCACTTTGAGCAAAGTGCACTAGGCACTAGTGGGAATCAACTTGCCTATCATCAACAATTTACAACAAGCAAACTAAGACACAAAAATGAATGGACACATAAACTAAATTGAGTCATTGCTAGCAATTTTCACCACTTAGGTCAAGGTGCACTAGGCACTAGTGGGAATCATATTGCTAAATCATCAAACAACAAAAGTAACATTTAACACTAAAATGAAATGCTAATAACAAGATTAAACATCACCAAACAAAGAACAACAACAAAATCAACTTGGGAATATTTTTAGATCTATAAGCATGTGAACCAAAGGAAACATAGATCCATATTTTATTTAATAAAGAAAACACCAAAATTAACACAAAGCAACATAGATCTATTTTTTGCAAGGATTTATATGATTAAGCAAGAAAGTGCAACAAAATCATATCAACCTTAATTTTTTCATGATATGCGAAATGCTAAACAACAAATTTATTTATGAAATCTAGTGCAAAATATGTAAAGATGCAAGGGAAATTATTCAAGTAGAAGAACAACTCCTTCAAGGCCAAGGACCCATCTCAAACACCCAAAGCTCCCTAAGTCTTTGTCAAAATGTTTGAAATGGATCCTCAAAGCAAACAACAATCAAGAAGGAGTTTGGAGTAGAGGAGAAATTATGCAAGAAAATTAAATATGAGGTGCAAAGTTTCAAGGATTACCTCAAAACTACAATGAAATGAAGAAGGAGATGATAAGCTCAAAAATTACTAGCTCTTTGCAATTTGATGATGCAACCTTGAAGAGAATGGAAGGAAAGATGGTGATCTAACAAGAAATGGAGGATTTGGTGGTTGATTTTTGAAGAGAATATATGGAGGAGGGGAGGAAGAGGCTACGGCCAAGGAGAGGGAAGGAGAGGAGAGAGTTGTGTGTTAGGGTTTTGTGTAGGAGAGAATGAGCAAAAAGAGAAGAGGCAAAAGGAGAGGATCCCTTAGGTGTGGGAATGAGGGAGTATTTATAGGATGAAATTAGGTCTAAGGGTAGTTTAGTCTTTGTGATTTTGATGTGCTCTAGGATTGAGCTTTGATTTTGAATGGAGGGTTGAGATCACTCATCACAAGGATTGAGGGTGGAGAGAAAACACAAAATGTGAGAGTGAGAGAGTGGGGGGCGAAAGTTATAGGGAAAAAAAAAAGAAAAGAAAAAATGAATTTATTATTTTGGAAGAGATATTTTATGTGAGGTAGGGTTAAGGGTATTTTAGAGAAGAATTGTTACCAAAGAGGGAAATTTGGGTTTTCTTATGAAGGGGTTAGTGTAGGTGAGTGAGGTAATTTACCAAAGAGGGTATAATGATTACAAAATGGAAGAGAGAGGGAGAGAGAAGGAGGATTTCGAAATTGAGGAGAGGAAGAGAGAAAAAAAAACTTTTTTTTTTGGTCTTTTGTCTTATTGAGGACACTTCCCCTTTTTTGAGTTTTTTTTGAATTTTTGGGCATGGGAAATAATGGGAATGCAACTATTGAAAATGTGTCACATGCTTTTGGGAACCATAAAATATTACCTCTAGCCACCTATGACAATAAAAATTGTCACTTAAGAATTGAGGAATATTTAATGGTCCCTTTTTTATTTTTCTATGCACTAAAAATGGAAAAATACATTTTTAATTATTTCGACTAGGGTTTTCTTTCTAAAAAATTGTACAAAAATTATCCTTGATAGAATAGAAATTTACTTTTTGAGGATGTGCATTTTTGGCGAGAAAATCATCTTTTTGCGAAAAATGACCAAAATGCCCTTTTTGACCCTAAAACCCTAATTCGCCTAAAAAGTGCATTCCAACCCTAAAAATGATTTTAAAGACCTTGGAATGACTTCTAGGACCCAAAATGAAATGCATGATACTCTTCATCCTTCAATTTATTTATTTATTATTTTTTGTGGAAAATTAGGGTTTTGACCTAAGCCGGACAAAATTGGGGTATGACACTATGGGATGAAGGCGTTGATGTGTTTGACGGATATAGAAATGAACATTTCAAGATGCGTGCCATGTCATTTTGTACAATCAATGACTTTCCCGCATACGGGAACTTGTCTGGGTATAGTGTTAAGGGGCATACAACATGCCCTATCTGTGAAGAAAACACACGCTATGATCAACTGCAACATGGAAGGAAAATTGTTTACCTTGGACATCGTAGATTTCTCAGACGTAATCATCCGTATCGTAGGTTGAAAAAAGCTTTTAATGGATGTCAAGAGAATGAAATTGCTCCGAAAGCCTTAACTGGAGAAGAAGTTTATCAACGAATTAAGGACATCAAGGTTATATTTGGAAAAAAGCAAAAACAATCTAATGAGAAAAATAAATGGAAGAAGAGGTCAGTGTTCTTTGATCTTCCATGCTGGTCCAAACTTGATGTTAGACATTGTATTGACGTCATGCACGTGGAGAAAAATGTATGTGATAGTATTATTGGAACGCTTCTCAATATTCAGGGAAAGACAAAGGATGGTGTGAATGCTCGATTAGATTTGGTTGTGATGGGTATAAGAGATCAGTTAGCTCCGTAGCAAAAAGGTAAAGGCACATATCTCCCCCCATCATGTTATACATTGTCCAAAAAAGAGAAAAGAAATTTTTGTGAGTGTTTACGGGGTGTCAAAGTACCACAAGGTTACTCCTCAAATATCAAGATACTTGTCTTGATGAAAGATCTCAAATTAGTTGGCCTAAAGTCTCATGATTGTCATGTCTTGATGCAACAACTACTACCAGTGGCTATTCGTGACATTTTGCCTAAAAAGGTTCGACATGCCATAACTAGGTTGTGCATATTCTTCAATACTATCTATAGCAAAACCATTGACCCCCAAAAGTTGGATGGCTTGGAGAATGAGGCTTCCATTATTTTGTGCCAATTGGAGATGTATTTTCCTCCTTCATTTTTTGACATCATGGTCCACCTAATTGTTCATCTAGTGAGGGAGATTAGATTGTGTGGGCCCGTTTATTTAAGGTGGATGTACCCGGTTGAGCGTTACATGAAAAATATGAAAGGGTATGTGAAGAACCAATATCGTCCTGAGGCATCTATTGTTCAGAGGTATGTTGCAGAAGAAGCTATCGAGTTTTGTTCAGATTACTTGTCAAAGACGGAACCTATAGGGATTCCTAGGTCTCGTCATGAGGGAAGATGTGCAGGAAAGGGTACACGGGGTTTGACTATAAAGAGCATGAGTCGGGCAGAAGTTCTTCAAGCACATATGTATATATTGAATAACACTGCTGAGGTTCAACCTTACTTATCTACTCATAAAAGCATTGTCAAGGAGAAGTATCCTCGAATGAGTGAAAAATGGTTGTTGACTGAGCATAACAAGACTTTCCTAAACTGGTTTAAACAACAAATTGTTAACGATGATAGTATTTCCGAAACATTAGAATGGCTAGCACTTGGGCCTAGCTTTGATGTCATATGTTGGGGTGGATATGATATCAACAAGTTTTCATTCTATACAAAATCCCAAGATGATAAGAGTACCATGCAAAACAGTGGAGTTATGGTTGTGGCTGAATCGATGCACTTTTCTAGTTCAAAGGATAAAAACCCAATTATGGCATCCATATCTTATTTTGGAGTCATTGAAGATATTTGGGAAGTCGACTACACTAAATTTACTGTGCCTATTTTTAAATGTAAGTGGGTTGATAGTAATAGTGGTGTACAAATTGATGAACTAGGATATACATTGGTGGACCTCAACAAGCTAGCTCATAAGGAAGAGCCTTTTATCATGGCATCCCATGCAAAACAGGTATTTTATGTTAATGATCCTTCTAGCCAAAGATGGTCTGTGGTTCTCCATGGTAGTGATCAAAACCAAGATTCAACTCTTCATATTTCTGAAACTCCTTCTTTCTTATCACGTCTGCCTATTTTCATTGATGAAAGTGAAGTGGATGACGTTCATGCAACTCGTAAGGATCATCATGAAGGAATATGGGAATAGACAAAGTAATTATTTACGATTGATTGTTGATTCGGCAATGAACCAAGAAACCTTACAATACTACCTATGAGCAGGATTTTATTTATTTATTTATTTGTTAACATTCTTGTATGTATGATGCTATTTCTTTATTATTCATACTTTATTGTTTTTGTTTAAACAGACCCATGGATGATCCATCAAACATCCTTCCAACCAAAAGAAAGGGTAGACGTGCCACAAAGCTAAAGGATCTAACTCGTGACCGTGTTGGTGATCAAAAGCCCGTGATTGAGTTTGATGAATTGACTGCCAATTTTAAAGGGCCAAATGCAAAGAGATTCATAAGTTTCTTGGGCACCCAAGCTCGAAGCAAGGCTAGTATATTGGATATGGAGTGGGCCGATGTTGATGGCGATGTTAAGAATAAGATATGGGAAACTATCTTGGTATTTCACTATTACGCTCTATAATATTATCTATTGTGTTTAATCATATTATTAATATGGGACACTATCATGTAGGAGACCTTTGATGTTGTTCAAAATACTGAGTTTATAAAGAAGAAAGTATTGGAACATGCGGGTGAGCTTTGGAAGGGATTTAAAACACGTCTCACTAGCGAATATGTATTTGGAAAACGAAAGGACGAATCTCCTTGTGAGAAGTATGCATTCATTGATGATGAGACGTGGAATAAGTTTGTTCAGTCTCGACTGACAACCAACTTTAAAGTAAGTTGAAATGATACATATTCTCTAAACTAAATGTGTGTCTTGAATGAATTGAAATGATGCATATTGTCTTGAATGAATTGGAATGATACACAACTTAGTTTAATTTCATTATTGTGTCCAACATTATTGCCTTTCTTATTGGTATGTTATTGTTACCAGGAGAAAAGAAAACAAGCACAAGAGGTTCAGTCAAAGAATCTCTACCCGCACACATTGTCTCGTGGGGGTTATGGTCTTCTTCGTGAAAAGATATTGGAAGAAAAGGAGAAACAAATTCAAGAAGCATCTCAATCTGATTCTTCACCAGTAGTCGAGCCCCCATCATCACCCGAACGCCATGAACTGTGGAAGAGAGCCAGACAAAGGAGAAATGGTAATTATACATCTGTAAGAGCACAAGTTGTTGCTGAGAAGATTGTAAGTAATATTAATTGTAATTTTAATTCCTTTTTATTTGTTTACGCAGCAGCTGATGTGGGCTCTAATTAGAACTTAGAAGCAGGCACCCGCACACACTTGACAACCTCTTCCCTCGCTAGATGGAATCACTATTAAGTTAGTTTTGTCATATATATAATCACCATTTAGCTGCTTCTCCATCATTGTTCAAAGTTAATCAAACACAATTAAATCATAGATTACATATTTTACTTTCTCCAAATTTAGCCAATAATTGACTGACAAACCCATTTGGAGATCTTATTATGCTCTGCTGAAGGCTTCATGCAAATAACTGACTGACAAAGTAGATAATAGATCATTCATTTAAAGTCTAATATTATTCCTGAATTGAATTAGTACAAAAACTCTTCAAGTTCCCATGGTAATAATTTGTATGGTAGGTCAAAGGATATAAATCACAGTGGCATTATTATTATAGTTGCAGTTGCGTCGAGATTCTTGATATTATTAAGAATCAAGGTGAAATGCAACTCTGCCAGAATTTAGATTCTTGATCAGCATTCTCCTCTCTTGAGGAAATGTGAAAACAGCATTGTATAGAGGGTAGAATCCCCAGAACACAAAAGAAAAACAGCAAAGCAATCTGCATTAAACTTATATTATAGCCCCATATATATATATATATATATATATATATATATATATATATATATATATATATATATATATATATATTAGTCCCTCAACAAATATTTATTGATTGATCATATATAGTTTGAAAATGATAGGATGTTATCAACTAGAAAAGATGAAGCAATTATTTCTTACCCGATCTTGAATGTGTGATTGTGGTGTATGCCACCACAACAGGCCACCAAGAAAAGCAACACTTATGACTTGGAATATTCTCAGCCTGTTGAAGGCTTCATGCCTTCTCTCCCTTATTTGCTGGCTTGATTAACATTAAGAAAAAAGGAAAGGAACCGTTGATATTTGCTGGTCTTTTATTTGCTATTTTCATTAAGAAAAAAGCAAAGGAATCATTAAGAAAAAAGGAAAGGAATACTGTTATAGATATTTTCTAATAATAAGCACTCCTTTATTTGCTGATCCTTGCTTTGATATTTTCACACTTACTGTCAACTAAATAGTTACCACATGCACACATATACAAGGAGAAGCTTGCTTAATTAACATAAATTAACTTATGTTATACTGCAACTGTTACAGATATTTTATGTTCATTTGCAACTGTTGTAGGATTCTCTTAAAGAGCAGTCCTCGCAAGGAACCTTTGTTCCACATGGACGTGAAGATATACTAGCTACTGCCATTGGGTGTCCCGAGCACCCCGGTCGTGTCTGTGGTATTGGACGAGGTGTGGGTATTCGAAGTTACTTTGGACCCCGTTCTCATTATAGACGCACCTTAGAAGTTGTCACCAAGGAAGACTTAACTATCTTCTCTGAGAAACTTACTCAAGACCTCACAGAGCAAATTACTAAGAAAATCAAACAGGATCTGATGCAGGTAGATATATAAATTACCACTGCTAGTAAAGAGTAAAAAGATTATATTTAATTTTTATGAAATTTGATGCAGGAGTGGACATCTATGGGTTACTCCCAACAAAGCCCAAATAGTAATAAGGGAAGTTGTTCTGTTGCTGAACAAACTTTTAAGGAGAATGAGTTTGATGTTATCCCGGAGAAGGTTGATGATTTTCGGGATCAGATTGATGATAACCCGAATCCATTTGATGATATCCAAAATCGGTGTGATTTGTATGTTGATAATCCTTATCATTTAGTGGCAATTGGTCGTGTATTCAACTTGGGCCCAGTCATTCATAACAAGAGTTTAGAGAATGATATGGTGAGGGTGGTGGTTGAAGAGGTTCTACATGGAGGTGCTCAAGTTCCTATGCCCACTGAGGAGGTTCAAACAGTGAGACAAGCCCTCAACAGTTTTATTCAGTGGCCGAGAAGACTTCTTAAACCTTTTTCAAATAAGGTTCTCATTACTTAGTCCTTTCTATATTTACTCTTGAAATAACTTAACTTGGTAATGGTTGAGAAGACTTACTAAGCATTATCTTTGTTGTTTAGGATCTTGTCGAATCTAGAAAGGATGTTCCAGCCAAAAGTTCAAGACCTCAATTTAATCCAATTCAAGAGTTGATGATATTGATGGTGCCTATTAAAAATCCTATACAACTAAAATTGGAACATGATCCTACTCTTGAAGCTTTTTATCTCTCACCGAGTGAAGTAATGGATCTTTGTAGTGGTAACCAAATGCTTTCCTTAAGTGTTGTACAATTCTGGTTGATGTAAGTGAAGGCTACACCTTAAGTGAATGCTTACCTTAAGCGTTGTACAATTCTGCTTACCTTATCTTTGTAGTGAATGCTTACCTTAAGTGTTGTACAATTCTGGTTGATCTTAGGTATCTGCAACGCCAATGTACCTTGAAGGGCAATAGTCATTTGTATGGTTTCATTGACCCTCAACATATTTTGACTCCAGCAAATTGCTCAACACGTATTGATACCTTCATTCAAGAAAGGCTACACAAAGGCAACAAAGAGTTTTACCTAGAGCCTTACTTGGATTCGTAAGTACATGCATTTTTATCAATTATTTTAAAATTCTATGTGGCTGGTAACTAATTGTTCTCCATGTGTAGACAACATAGGCAACTGATGATCATTTGTCCTAGGAGTAATGAAGTTGTCTTCCTTTGTTCGCTTTTTGAAACGAAACTGAATGCAACCCTCAAGCTTAAAGTTAATACGTAAGCTCTCATTTATCATATATCATTTGTAGAAAAGTCAGAGATTGTGTTCCTTTTTATGTAAGCTTGAAGTTAGAGATTGTGTTCCTTTTTATGTAAGCTTGTATGATGTCTTTCATTTTTTGTATTAGTGCTATGGAGGGATATAATAAGTTGATGGGCTCTAGCAAGAAGACACCTACATGGATTTTCCCCAATGTAAAGTAGTTTAACTCTTGAGTTTTAATTTCAACTTATAATGTATTGTTACTATATAATACTTATTATGACATATAATATTTACTAATTAAGATTATTCATTTGTAGTCGCGAAAGCAATCTGGGGGAACTGAGTGCGGATTTTATGTAATGAAACATATGTTCAATATTGTCTCTGCAAGTATTGTTGATTTATGGGAAGAGGTACGTAATAAATTTTTTAACATTAGAACTTGTTTTAGTAGTATGCATGTGTGTGTATACATATATAGAAGCATATATAGAGTTGCATGACCATAAAAAAAAAGCAAGCGTGGCAAGAAGATAAAATATAAAATTCCATATTTATGATCATTTTAAAAGTCAGTTGATCTCACATTTACATCAGTGCTGGAAGAATAGAATCTAAATGTTATATTAACCAAAAAGTCTGATATATATGTTGCTGGAAATTCAGGATCTGGCCATGATATATGAATATTAACTTACCATTATTTATCTTTACATGTGAAGTAATGAAGCAAGTTGATAGAATAAAAATGAGTCTGTTCCCTAAAGACAAACCCTCAAGCTTCTACCCGTTTAAAACCTGCTATTCTTCTAGTTTTAAATTAGTAAAATTACTATATAGCCACATCAATATGTTCTCATCAGCTAGCTAGCTATAAGTCATTTTTATAGTGCCCACACTTGCTAGGCTGATGCAAGTACAAAATGTTAATAGTGCCCACACTTGCTAGGCTGATTTAGTTGATGTCATATACTTAGTTGCTGAATTAGTTAAACAAGGCTCCCTCACTATACAATGTTGCTGGTAGAATGGGATGTTAAATTAGCTAATGTGAATTATCTTCTTTTTTTGAAAAGTGCTAATATGAATTTTCGTTACAGGTAATCTTATGTTTAGCCTCCCCTGATCTGGACCTTTACTCACTTTCAGTTTCAATAATCGACTTTGGTTTAAACACGTTAAAACCAGGCTGATTTAAATAATGCACGTTTACATACACAGCAGCATCACGAAATAATGGACGTTTACTCACTTTCAGTTTAAATAATAGACTTTGGTTTTTAGTGTTGTTACAGCAGCATCTATATGCCAGTTCCTAAGCCTTATTTGATACCTCAAACTTCTTTGCCTATAAAAATTTAACTTTTGTTTTTTGTATTTAGTCTTATATATGTTATTTCATATTGTAGAGATTCAACACTACAAAGCCATTCGCCGAAGAGGATCTTTACGACATCCGGTATCGTTGGGCAACACTATTTCTTGATCTTTATCCAAATCGTATTATTGAGTCATAATAGGCTAATAGGTTTGGTATTATGTTATAACTAGGTAGCTTGGGTTACTATCTTTTAAAACATGTTTTATGGAAAACTATTATGTTGTATTTTGCTGTTATGAAATTTTTGTATATATATCCCAATTATATGATCTTGCTTTGAGTATTTGGGATTGTGCTAGTTATATAGATTTGGTACTATATATTTGAGATTGTACGTGTTGCATCTATTAATTAATTGAGTATTTGGTCTAATTCGGTCTAATTCTACAAGTATTAGGGTGAAGATTTTGGTACCCCCGGTTACACCACATACCCCCCAAATTTCATTTAACCCCAAATTACTCCTCTTATTTTCACCAAAAATTACACCGCGGCAATTAAATTTTTACCATTCCCAGAATTATCCCTTAAAGAGGTATTTCCGGAAGGTTAAATTTTTTAAATTTCCCGATTTATCTCTCAGACATAAATCCGGAAGCCAAATTTGGCTTCTGGATTTATGTTTGAGAGATAAATCTGGAAATTTATTTATTTTTTGTTTCCAGATTTATGTATCATAGATAAATCCGGAATGCATTTATTTTTTTAAATATTTTATATATTTTATTTCGACGGCCTAGATTTTGCCGACGCCTAGATTTTGCCGACACTTTAGACGGCCTAGATTTTGCTGACAGTTTAGATCAACGGCTATCATCGCACTGACAATATCAACGACACAAAATCAATGTCCATTTCTATAAAAAACCACACTCACCCTCATTTTTTTGACACCAACATTTCACTCTTTCTACTACTTCCACACCAACAGCTATAAACCTATTTTCGTGAGACTTTTTTATATAAATAGAGACTTTCGATAATAATACAACTTGCACGGAAAACTTGAAGCATTGTCGAATTTTCTTCTCTTCTCTCTCACATTGTTTGTTCTTGGTCTCAAATTTAGAATGGTTTTCAACACTACTCGAGTGGTCAAACAACCGGAACAACAAAGTGTATTTCCCGAACGAAATTCAACAGTGCATTGGAATTTCGAAACAATATCAACTGAGTTGTTTTATTTTGGAGATGTCTTGGTGGATAGCCTTTGCACAATGTTGCGGACTATTGATGCTATAAATTAAGAACATATATGCTTCAAAAGAATGTCCATACACGACTTTCATACTAATGAATATATACCATTACTAATACACGTTGGATCTAACAAAAGAAGTTAATCTTAATAATGTGTCTATATTTGGTTTCCAAGTTCTCAAACAAGATTACATCCAATAGAAAATACAGAAATAAACAAAAAAAGTAGCAATCACATACAAAGCAGAATTTGATTCATACAATTTACAAGGCACATAGATCAATATGTGTTTCTGTGTAAAACGATTTGGTTGACTTTTAGTTAATTGGTAATATAGCCATGTGAATCAGTTGCTTGTAAAGTTCTATCCTTTTCACTTTGGAAGTGGTATGGCATCATTTAGGTAAGTCGCTAGGTGGCTTGTGCTAAGTCAGAAATGGGAAAAAATCTATTGAAACATTGTGGGATACAGTTTGGCAAACATATACCTTTAATAGTTTTTTTTTCCAGAAAGTCAAGCAGAAAAATCAGAGTGGTTTAATTTATTTATTTCTCCTGGGAAGTTAATTATAACAGGGTAGTTGGAGGTAAGATGGGGTATATATATTAGGGTTTTTTTACCCCCCTTTTCTCCCCTATACCCCCATAATTGTCAAAATCCCCAAAACACCCCTCAAAAAATTAAAATAAATTGATTTTTTTTAAATTTTCTGGAATTACCTCAAAAGAGGATAATTTTGGAAGCCAATTATTTTGATTTTTTCGGAATCACCTCAAAAAAGTTATTTCCGAAAGCCAAATTGGCTTCCGGAATTATCCTCTTTGAAGGTAATTCCGGAAAATGGGGTATAAAAGATTTCCAGAATTATGCCAAAACACATAATTCCGGAAGTCAAAAAATTGGCTTCCGAAATTATGTGTTGGCATAATTCCGGAAGTATCATGTTTCACTACAAGAATTTCGCCGGAAATCGACACTTATTTACATGGTTTTAACCAATCTATAACTGAAATCGACACTTATTTACATGGTTTTAACCAATCTATGGATCACTTATTTTATAGTGTTTTAACCAATCTATAACTGAAATCGACACTTATTTACATGGTTTTAACCAATCTATAGACCACTTATTTTATAGTGTTTTAACCAATCTATAACTGAAATCGACACTTATTTACATGGTTTTAACCAATATATGGATCACTTATATTTTAGTGTTTTAACCAATCTATAATTGAAATCGACACTTATTTACATGGTTATAACTGAAATTGACACTTGTTTTGTTTGTTGTTGTAATCTGTTATTTTCAGTCAATGTAGACGGTGTTTTTAATTAATAACATAAATGTTTAATTTCTTATTTTTTAATTCCGGAAACACCATAATATTGGTATAAATCCGGAACTCATTTTATGAAGAATTCAAAAATCAAACTGGTTATTTGAATGACACACTTATCAAATTAGTATCAAAAGTCGACTCTATTGCCACTCATAATAAAATGCTTGAAAATCAAATAACTCAAGTGGCAACACAGGTGGCTTCATCCTCTAAGTCTTCAGGGGTATTTCCTGGGCAACCAGAACAAAATCCAAAAGGCCAAATAAATGCCGTCACCCTTAGAAGCGGAAAACAATTAGAGGAACCAAGAGCAAACCAAGAAAAAATTGTGAGTGAAAAATATAATTACTAGGTGAGCAAGAAGAGAAAGAAAAAGAGAAAGAACCAGAAAAAGAAAAAGAAGAACCACACATCCCCCCACCACCATACAAACCACCCATTCCTTTTCCCCAAAGATTTGCAAAAAACAAACTTGACGAGCAATTCAAAAGGTTTGTCGACTTGCTTAAAAAGCTTTACATCAACGTTCCTTTCACTGATGCATTGTCTCAAATGCCGTCTTATTCTAAATTTTTGAAAGAAATTTTATCCAAGAAAAGAAAAATAGACGACTATGAGACGATTGCATTAACAGAGGAATGTAGTGCAATTATCCAAAACAAGCTGCCACAAAAACTCAAAGATCCAGGTAGTTTTTCCATACCTTGTGTGATTGGAAGTGAAACTATAAACAGAGCGATGTGCGATCTAGGAACCAGTGTAAGTTTGATGCCTCTTTCTCTTTGCAATAGACTAGGGATAGGTGAACTTAAACCCACAAAAATGACAATACAGTTGGCAGATCGTTCCGTTAAATACCCGACTGGAATCTTAGAGGATATTCCTATCAAGGTAGGGCAAACTTTTATACCGGTGGACTTTGTTGTAATGGAAATTGAAGAAGACTCCCAAATTCCTATTCTTCTAGGGAGGCCTTTTTTAGCTACTGCAGGGGCAATAATTGACGTTAAAAACGGTAAGTTGGTTTTTAATGTGGGGGATGAAAAGGTTGAGTTTGAAGTTTCAAACTTCATGAAGAGTCCATCTGTAAAAGACTCGTGCTGCAGGATTGATATTGTAGACTATTGCGTGCGAGACTGCTCTTTAGCATCATCTTCACAAGATAGTCTGGAAGATTGCCTTTTAGGCAACACAAATACAAATGCGGCAGGGGAAATCCACTTCTACATAAAACTTTTGGATGAAAATCCACCATTACAAGAATTGGGTACTGAAACTTTGGGTGAGGAAAAACCTCGACCTCTCCCAAAAGAAGCACCAAAAATAGAATTAAAACCCTTACCAGCATCTCTCAGATATGAGTTTCTCGGCCCTAACTCTACTTTTCCAGTAATTGTAAATGCAAATTTGAAACAAAATGAGACTGAAAAATTGCTTAATGTTCTCAAAAAGTATCCCAAAGCCATAGGGTATACTATTGAGGACATGAAAGGAATAAATCCATCAATCTGCATACACAGAATACTACTGGAAGAGGACTATAAACCTTCTATCGAGCATCAAAGAAGATTAAACCCAAACATGAAAGAGGTTGTTAAAAAAGAAGTTTTAAAACTCCTTGATGCTAGGATAATATATCCTATTTCCGATAGTAAGTGGGTTAGTCCTGTTCAAGTAGTACCTAAGAAGGGAGGCTTAACAGTTATTAAAAAGGAAAAGAATGAATGCATTTCCACAAGGACAATTACGGGATGGAGAATGTGTATTGATTACAGAAAGCTTAACAAAGCTACCCGGAAAGATCACTTCCCTCTTGTAGCGACCGAAAAATCCGGAGGAGGGATCCTTCGAAGTTCTTGAAATGAAGCCGCCACCAAAGTTTAGTTTAAGGGCAAACATTGGAAAATCCCTATTGAATGGATAAAGGGGGTTTTGCGGACCAGGTTTAGGCTCGGGAGTCGTTTATGCGTAGGGAAGGTATTAGCACCCTACGACATCCTTCCTAAGGAAGGCTACCTTTTAACTAAATGTGTAAACATTTATTAATTCAAAAATAATGTTTTTACCCTTATAATAATAATAATAAAAAAAGGACTCGATAAACACTTATTTATTTTTGTACTTTTTGAGAAAAAGGAGAAAAGTGAATTAAAAGAGAAAAGAAAGTTTTTTTATTAATGCAATTGACAGAGGTCGGCCGCCCTCTGGTCCTACGTATCTCCTGGTAGAGAATCAAATCACACGTAGTTCTTGGTTTTTTTGGTTTTCGAAAATGTTTGAAAAGGGGAAGAGCTTTCATAATGATCAAGCAAGCAAAGGCTTTGAGTGATCATTACTAATGACTCCGGATAGTATTCATGACAATCAAACAAGCCAAGGCTTAGAGTGATAGTCACTAATAACAATGGGTTTGAAAATGACTTTTTGGTTTGTTTTGTGAAAATGATTGGTTTAGGGTTGCGAAAAGGATTTTTATTTGTTGCGCTTGACGAGAACGAGACTCGCTCCTACGTATCCCAAATGGGAATCAAAGCGACGTAGTTCTAATGGAAATGCTTTTTTTGAAAAGGGTTTAAAGGGGAAGAGCTTTCATAATGATCAAGCAAGCAAAGGCTTTGAGTGATCATTACTAATAACCCTTGATGGCGTTCATGACAATCAAACAAGCCAAGGCTTTGAGTGATAGTCACTAATAACTCACATTAAATGGAAAAGAATTTGGAAGATTTTTGGAAAAAGGGTGAAGTTATTATCAATGATTGGTTACAAAGTTCAAGCATATTCAATAATCACGGAATCATGCATATGTTGAACATTAATTAAGACTAAACATGCCAATATGATCAAAAGATCCACTTATCAAGGATGCAAGATAGAGTTCCCAAAGCAAATGTGTGTGTGTAGGAAGGGGTGTATTTACCCTAATGACTCTATGCTACAACATGCATGTAGACTTACGTCTTCATTAGGAGGTCATACACATGGATGGAATGGCATATAATTGAATCAAGACATTTAAAATGCATCAAAAACAAGCAAGCAATTGATCATAGGCTTAGAATTGTCTTAATTAAACTAAGGAACATATGAGCAACGATTTCTCGATAACATGAACAAAAGGAGAAATTGCATCAAGGCTAAGGTAGGCCTATCCTTTGCATTCATGAATAAGGGCGCAAAGGCTAATAACACAATCAAAGAGGAGGGAGCATCAAGGTTTTGGGTAACCTATCCTTTGCAATACCCCATGGACCTTAAACCATAAACCTAACTATCTCATCTTTTATTCATTAAGAAATTGAGAGGAGAAGGTTGAATCATCTAAAACCATCCTCACCACTTAGAATATGATGCACTAGGCATAAGTGGGAATCATATGATTTATCATCAACAACGGACAATAATAAAATTCGAATACAAGAGCAAATAAATAAACACTAAAGCTAAGTTGAATCACGTAGGGCAATCCTCTCACTTTGAGAAAAGTGCACTAGGCACTAGTGAGAATCATATTGCTAAATCATCAAACAACAAAAGTAACATTTAACACTAAAATGAAATACTAATAACAAGATTTAACATCATTAAACAAAGAACAACAACAAAATCAACTTAGAAATATTTTTAGATCTATAAGCATGGGAACCAAAGGAAACATAGATCCACATTTTATTTAATAAAGAAAACAACAAAATTAACACAAAGCAACATAGATCTATTTTTTACAAGGATTCATATGATTAAGCAAGGAAGTGCAACAAAATCATATCAACCCTAATTTTTTTCATGATATGCGAAAATGCTAGAGCCCATAGACAACAATTTATTTATGAAATTTAGTGCATAATATGTAAAGATGCAAGGGAAATTATTCAAATAGAAGAATAACTCCTTCAAGGCCAAGGACCCATCTCAAACACCCAAAGCTCCCTAAGTCTTTGTCAAAATGTTTGAAATGGATCCTCAAAGCAAACAACAATCAAGAAGGAGTTGGGAGTAGAGGAGAGATCATGCAAGAAAATTAAATATGAGGTGCAAAGCTTCAAGGATTACCTCAAAACTATAATGAAATGAAGAAGGTGATAAGCTCAAAAAATTACTAGCAATTTGATGATGCAACCTTGAAGAGAATGGAAGGAAGGATGGTGATCTAACAAGAAATGGAGGATTTGGTGGTGAAAAGTTGAAGAAAATATATGGAGGGGGGAGGGAGAGGCTACGGTTTTGGTGAGGAAGGAGAGGGGGAGGAGGTGCTTTTGGTGTGCTAGGGTTTTTGTGTAGGAGAATGAGAGGCAAATGAGAAGCAAAAAAGATGAATCCTAGGTGTGGGAATGAGGGAGGTATTTATAGGATGAAACTAGGTTTAAGGGTAATTTAGTCTCTTATTTTTTTAGGTGCTCTAGGATTGCATCTAAATTTGGAACCAAAGGTCAAGATCAAATGTCACATGGATTAGGGGCAATTAGAAAGCACAAAGTGAGGAGAGAGAGGGCTGAGGGGTGTAGCTTAAGGAGGTGAGTGAAGGATAAGTTTAATTACAAAAATGTATTTTCTCATGAAGCATATTACAAGAGTGCCATTTTAATTCAAATGAAGGGTGAGGATTGCATTTAACACTTGAATGGAAGGCCATGATTTAAACAAAATTTGCAACCAATAAAATAAACCAAAAATGGGGAAAAAAGGGCTGGAATTCGCAGTCAAAGGATAAGAGAGAGAGAGTAATTGCAAGTTGTCATTGTACTATTTGTCTCCCACTACCTTTCTAATTATCCTTTCTTTTTCTTGATTTTTTTTTCTAGATAATTCTTCATTAATCTTACCATTTTGGGCCATGTCCCATGATTCAATGATTGGGCTCTGAATTTTATGATCTCACCAATCCCAAAATTGATTTGTTGACCCCACTCCAAAGGAAATGACCATTTTACCCTTTTGTTCAAAAACCGAATTTCATGCCAAAAATATTCCTATGATGCACAAAAAATACACAACTATACTCACTTGGATTCACATAAATTCCTCAAGAGATGTATGATGGTTTTTACCGAGAAATTATTTATTTTAGTGAAATGACCAAAATGCCCTTTTGGTCCCAAAAACCCTAATTTGCTCCAAACTTCATTTCCACTCTAACAATGATCCTGAGACCCTTTGGATGACTCTAAAACTCTAGAAATACATGCATGATGAGAAAATAAGTCTTTTTGGCGAAATTACCAAAATACCCTTTGAACTAGGAAAAACCCTAGAAACCCTAGACATGCTCTAAAGTGCTCTAAAAAGCCATGCAATGCTTTTCTAACCCTAAAATGCATTCTGAAACTTCTAAGATGCAAGCATGATGCTCTTCCTAACCTCTAGGATGAATGCTAAGACTTGATTTATTTTTGATTGAAAATTAGGGTTTTGACCTAAGCCGGACAAAATTGGGGTATAACAGCTGCCCCTCTTTATTTATATTTTACTAGGAAATACGGAGGGTTTTCAAATTTCTCAAGTAAAAAAGAAATAAAGATAAAAAGACGCTAATTTTGTCAAGACTATTTTTTAGAAATTATTGAAAAATAATTGGTTGATATAGAACAAAAGTAAAGAAGGATCGCCGGGGAGCTGAAGGAGCACTTGGGGCTCTGATGGTCTAACTCGCAGCCGATGCTTGACGCATTGATTGGAGTTAAACTGAAGGACCGACGAGGTCTGAAGGGCATGCCTAAGCCTGATGGACCAATGGGTCTGATGGAGCGCAAACTAGCAATGAAACTAGTAAAACGGTCTGCTCGGAGGGTGGCCTTTTTCGAGCGGCCATGGGGGCAAAATCAGATCGTTGACCTGATTTGCGCACCTCGAAGGACGTGCACTGTGTTTTTTAGGCGGACACAGCTAGTCTGAAGGGCCTGGGGCCGGATGATCCGTCGGTTGCTCGATAACGCGACGTGCGATCTGGATTGAAGGACCATTGATGGTCTGAAGGAGCGCTTGGGCTCTGAAGGACCGCTGGGGGTCTGAAGGAGCGCTTGGGCTCCGAGGGACCACTAGGGGGTCTAAAGGAGTATTGAGATTCTGAATTGTGGTATGAGACCAGTGCTTGGAGCACTGACTTTGAGGGAACAAATTATTGAGATTGACACATGGCGTACTTGCCAAGGACATACCTAATGAATGCATTTACCTGAGAAGGGAAAAGCTATCTATATCTGGCATATCTGAAAATGCGATAAATGATATATGCGTGCAATATAGGTATGTGAAATGGTAAGTGTTCGATGGGGTGAATGAAATGTGGCAGATGCTGTGAGTCGAAGTTGATGAGACATGGAGGTTGACGAACAACGTGTGTGAATGCAGATAAAGTAGGAATGTGGTCGTGCTGATTGATTTTGGTGGAATGATGAATGTGATGGAATGAGCAATTTTTCTCTTTTTGTCTTTTTTGCTTTTCTCTTTTTTTTCTTGGTATATGAGTGTATGAAATGCAAAGTGTGAATGGGATGCAAATGTAATGCATGGTACAAAGATATGATTAGTAATGTAAAAAAAAAAAAAAAAAACTTTTTTTTGGGGGCAACGATGAGACCGGCACTCGGACATCTATCGAAGCAAACAATGTCATGTATGTAATGTGATGAACGTGAGATGATGAATGAAATGGGTATACCATGGGTGTTGAACCTGATGGAATGAGAAAGTTGACAACGGTGAATGATATGTGAATATGACTGTAGTGATTAATTTTTGGTGTGACGATGAATGTAATGGATGGATTTTTCTTTTTGCTTTTTTCTTATTTATTTTGCTTCTTTTCTTGATGCATGCAATGCGAATGTGAATATAATGCGAATGTAATACTTTGATGCAAATGCTATGGTGAATAAAGGAAACACATGAATGCATAGCAAATGATATGATTGGTGAAGTAGAAAGCTTTTGGCAACGATGAGACCGGCACTTGGCACGTCTATCGAAGCAAAAAAGTGTTAACGGTATGCAATGTGATGAATGTGCAATGCGAAGGTGAATGGACTACAAAAGGCCCGTGAATGATGGATGTTGAAGTTGGTCGGAAACAGAAATTGATAAGCTGTGGATGCGGATGCAGATAACATGCGAATGCAAATGTACTGTTGATTGCATGATGGAATGACCTATGCTTTGGTGGGAGTAACGGGTGCAATGTGGATGATTTTTGCCTTTTTGGTTTTCTCTTGTTTTGCCCCTTTTCATGAATAAAAGAATGAATGAATGAATGAATCAATGAATGAATGAACGTGCACACGTAATGCTTAGATGAAGGGTCGTGGTAGCTGCATGACTTGATGTTGTATGATGCAATGATTGGATGTTTGTTGGGATGTCGGAGGTTTTTTTTTGTCTTTTCGTTTTATTGTCTTTTTGGTATTTGATGAATGCATGAAATGAGAATATGAATGTGATGGATACGTAATATTTTGATGCAAACGCTACGGTGAATAAAAGGAAATGCCTAAATACATGGTGCAATGATGTGATTGATTGGGATGTAGACAGACTTTTGGTAATGATGCAACCGGCATTTGACATTTTTATTGAAGCGATACATGTTAAGCGTGGCTATGCATGCCCGCATACGCAATGCGTAATGCACAAGAAGCAAAATTGTGTAGGCAAAACAAGTGGAATGTGAATGCATGTATCATACTTGTATGAAAGAGTTGTGATGAGTATGATCAGATGCATGGTTTAATTCTAGAATAATGAGGACATGTATAATGCATGATTTGTTGGTAACAACACTTTTTTGTTTTTGTAAGGATGCAAAAATGTTTGATGAGAAACAAAACTTTTGATGCTGGGAACAGAGAGCTGAACCTTTTGAATTGATCGTTCCTTGGAAGAAAGATTTTTGATGGCTTGGACTTGAACTCTGGTAAGCTCAAGATTGTCATCTTGAAAAGTGTGGCTTGCAGCAATGTATTAGTGCCTTTTCTAGAGATTGAGATGTGTATTTGCAGATGGGTTCTCATTTGGTTATGATGACCCATGATGACTAAGCTTTCAAGTCTAAGATGTTAACTTAGAGGGATTGTCATTATCGTGTGTCTCTCTCTGTGAAGCATTTTCTTAATAAACATGAAAAATAATGCGAATGCAAATGAATGTGCCAGTTGACTCAGGGTTCAAGAAATGTAGGGTATGTGACACGCGAGTGGAGTGACGGATGAAGTTTATTGGCTCAAGCTTATGAGAGATAAGCTTGTCCCAAGGTAAGAAATGTTTGACTGCCCCAATTTTGACTTCAAATAGTGGGGAATGAAACAGTCTGCCTTTGTCTAGGGAGGACAATGACAACTAAGGATATAGACTGATTGAGGGATTGGGAAATATGCTGGTATTGGGGTGACGCGTGACTAGAAATGAATGGAATGGGAGGCAAAAGGATTCTTTCGGCCCAAGGGATATGATGCCCCGGTCTATAAGAGGACAAAGTTGCCCCAATCCCTGAAAGGTGAAGATTGGCCCATCTCGAGTGGGATTGTGACAGGGTGTAAAGTTAGAATAATGGTTTGGAAACTGGTCTGGTACGGCTGCATGAGCGTAGTATATGAACGGGATGAAGGATGAGGGTGTTTTGGGGATGCTAAAAAAAATCTCCCTGAGTTTGAGTGGAATGGAGGGTGAGGTATTGCCCCATTTTGATATGATAAGTAACTGCCTTAGTAGGGATCTGTGGTTTTCCTTGGGAAGGATTCCACAAGCTAAGACAGTCAAGAGTTTTTGGTTCGATGAAAATTCACTTTGTTGATGATCACTGTTATCTTCTCTTGATGAGCTTCGAGCATGCAAGCCCTTTTAAGTTTTTTCTTATTTTCTTTTGTAATAATATTTTTCTCTTTGTTTTTTTTTTGAGCAAATAAATTATTCTGATTATTTTATCCTATAGTATAAGCTTTGAGAAAAATGGAAGCAACCAATCATTGATCAGAATAGGCCTTAGGATTGTAATATGGCTAATGGCTAGGGGTTTATGAAAGGAGGGTTTGTAATGTGGTCAAAGGTTATGGGTAATGTGGTCAATGGTTATGGGCTTGTGGAGTATAGGCTCAAATGGGCTCAGAGAGGTGTTTGATGGTTTATTGATACAATGACCTTTTAAAAGATAAGTAGATTCAGAGAAGTGCTGGAAGCCAATGATTTGGATTTTGTGGAAGAAATGATAATTCGGCCTAAGGAGGTGTTTGTGGGTTTATTCGGACAAGGATATCTTCTGTGTTTGGTGAGGTTATGTATCAGCTCGCAATTTCTACTGCTTTTTTTTTTTTAGGATTTCTTTTTTAATCCTCTTTTTTGAATTTCACATTTTTGTGATTTTTTTTTTTTTCTTTCGAGCTGAGCGAGCTGTTAGATATGGGATTGATCATTGTCTAAGGTGTTTGAAAGATTTTTGATTTTCTTGGCTCGAAGTGGGTGGCAAAGGGTATTTCTCTTTTTAGGATGCGGGAAAGTTGCCAAGCTTCACTTCAAAACATGATTGCTTATTTTCTCGAAATTGTAACTATAGGACAAAACTTCATTTTAACATATTTGCTTTTCCTTATTTATTATTTTTTTATATGCCCTAATTTTTGCTTAGGCTGCTCTCGCGAGTTTTCAACCTAACGGGCTTTTCTTTTTTGGATTTCTTTTGTTTTTTGTTTTACTCAAAGGACTTGCACGAGTGTTTAGAATGCTAGCAGAAAATCTTAGTGATCATTACTCTACCCCAGTATGGAGCGTACAAAGTGTTATTCGTGAAGTGGAATACTCTTGTGGGGACTGGGCCTTTTATGGATGGTTGGATCTGGTTTTGAAAATGAAGAAAAATGGGGGTAGTATAACTGACTCGAACAACGATAAACACACATGTCATGTTAGTTTATTTTGCAAATGCTTCGTGGAGAGTTAACACCGCTTAAGATAGAGCAATTTTAATTGTCAAAACCACACAAGTTAACAAAATAGACGTTTAAGCTTCTTATCACGGGTGTGAGATATATGTTGGCTGGTGTCCTTGGTGGGGCACGCAGTGGCTAAGGGTCAAGCCTATGATATGGTCAATATTGTAGTGACCATGATGGTGGAGGAGTTTTAGTGAATTCCATTGAAGGGTTAGGTGGGTGGATGGTTTCCATAAATGTTGTAGGTATGAGTAGGATGTATATGGGGTGAAGGGTAAAGGACTTGATGTTGGTGAATCAAGTTAGGGTATGACAACATTTTCCAAGGAAGAGGAATCAATTAAAATATATTTTCAGGAAGGCATCATCTCTCATCAAACAGTGTGTCAAAAAAAATCTTATGAGTTTCATTTTTTATTTTTTTGAAAAATTATTTGAGTAAAACAGAATGCATGAACATATGGATGTTGTTGTACACAGACAATGATGCAGGTAAATGAAATGCGTAATCATACCTTAAGAAAGTGTGTGATTTTTTATTTTTTATTTTTTTTTTACTTATTTTTTTTTAAAAAAAATTCAACTAGAGTGAGAGGCTAACAAAATGACAAAAAGAACTATTGGATGATGAACAATGCAAGAATAGAAGAAATTGAAGCAATTCCTAATTTTGTTTTAATGCATGTGAGAGGATTAATGCCATTGAGATGGATGTGAGAGGAATAAATGACTTTTGTCTTTGTTTTTTATGACATATGAAGGAGCAGTATTTGAGATACATGAGGACTTTTGTTTTTGTTTCTTTATGATGCATGAAGAGGAGTAATGAAATAATGAATGAATGTAATTTTTTTATAATACCAATGGGACATTTATTGTTTTTGGTGTATGGATGTGCAAGATGATGCACTTTGAATGAGATGAATGATATTTTTGTTATTTTCTAGATGATAAGATGCATGGTAGGGGAATGATAATAAAATGCTTATGGAAAAATCATTTTAGTATGAATGCATGGTGATTTTCTTATATGTTTTCTTTGAAATAAAGTATAATGCATGAACATATGGATGTTTGTTGTACATGAGCAACAATGGAGATGAAATGCGTGATGATTTTTGAATGTGACGGAAGGGTACCTTAAACTGGTATGGATGATGAATGATGCCATAATGGAGAAGTTTCGGATTTTTATTTTGATGCATGTAGGAATATGAAATGCATGTAAGAGGAATAATTTTTTTTTATGATGCATGAGAGGAATGCCTTTAAAATGGATGTGAAAGAAATAAATGCCCCCCTTTTTTCATATAATGCATGAAGAGGGAATGAAATGATGAATGAATATATAATACCGTAGTGATATTTTTTTCCAGTGTGGATATGCAAGATGGACAAATAATGCAGATGATATTTTTGTTATTTAGAGATGATGAGATGTATGGTGGGGAAATGGTAACGTGATGCATGTGAAAAGAATGATTTTGTTATGAATGCATGATGATTTTTGTATGATGAATGGAATGAGTGATGTCGTCTCCTGTGTATGCAAATGAAGGAAGCGTGAAATGTTTTTTTTTTGAGTGATTTTATTTTGGAGAAATGCTAACCAAGATTAATAGAGACAGTAAGTATAATGCCCCTGTGTCCTAGGTGGGTCATGTCTAAACTGGGATTTTCAACATGGTCTAGGGTCGTTTATGTGATCAATCTCTCAGGTGGCTCTATTCACTTCCTCACAACGGTCTCTAGAGCTAAAATCCCTTTCATGATATGATCCACAACGATAGCGAGCTACCTGGTGTGGGATACCATAAAAGAGCGTACTCTAGCTGAGACTTTCATGAGAGTCAGACAGATAAAATCCAGAATGACTGTCACTAATAATCTCCACTCGTCCTAAGTTATTTGCAGACCCGGGTATAGGGCCCCACTCAGAGGTGTGTGCAAAAGTGTAAGTGAGGTGTGTGATGAGGGCAAAATACCTAAACTAACCAAGCTGGAAAAGATATACAACAATAATAATAAAAGAGTCGCCTACCCTAAGGTTCAATAATATAAAGAAATGCTAATAAATAAATAATATAAGAATAAGGGAAAAAACAAAGTAAAAATTAACAAATACTTACACATTTAGTTAATTTGGCTTGACTCTCTTAATTGTCCCCAGTGAAGTCGCCAGCTGTAGCGACCGAAAAATCCGGAGGAGGGATCCTTCGAAGTTCTTGAAATGAAGCCGCCACCAAAGTTTAGTTTAAGGGCAAACATTGGAAAATCCCTATTGAATGGATAAAGGGGGTTTTGCAGACCAGGTTTAGGCTCGGGAGTCGTTTATGCGTAGGGAAGGTATTAGCACCCTACGACATCCTTCCTAAGGAAGGCTACCTTTTAACTAAATGTGTAAACATTTATTAATTCAAAAATAATGTTTTTACCCTTATAATAATAATAATAATAAAAAAAGGACTCGATAAACACTTATTTATTTTTGTACTTTTTGAGAAAAAGGAGAAAAGTGAATTAAAAGAGAAAAGAAAGTTTTTTTATTAATGCAATTGACAGAGGTCGGCCGCCCTCTGGTCCTACGTATCTCCTGGTAGAGAATCAAATCACACGTAGTTCTTGGTTTTTTTGGTTTTCGAAAATGTTTGAAAAGGGGAAGAGCTTTCATAATGATCAAGCAAGCAAAGGCTTTGAGTGATCATTACTAATGACTCCGGATAGTATTCATGACAATCAAACAAGCCAAGGCTTAGAGTGATAGTCACTAATAACAATGGGTTTGAAAATGACTTTTTGGTTTGTTTTGTGAAAATGATTGGTTTAGGGTTGCGAAAAGGATTTTTATTTGTTGCGCTTGACGAGAACGAGACTCGCTCCTACGTATCCCAAATGGGAATCAAAGCGACGTAGTTCTAATGGAAATGTTTTTTTTGAAAAGGGTTTAAAGGGGAAGAGCTTTCATAATGATCAAGCAAGCAAAGGCTTTGAGTGATCATTACTAATAACCCTTGATGGCGTTCATGACAATCAAACAAGCCAAGGCTTTGAGTGATAGTCACTAATAACTCACATTAAATGGAAAAGAATTTGGAAGATTTTTGGAAAAAGGGTGAAGTTATTATCAATGATTGGTTACAAAGTTCAAGCATATTCAATAATCACGGAATCATGCATATGTTGAACATTAATTAAGACTAAACATGCCAATATGATCAAAAGATCCACTTATCAAGGATGCAAGATAGAGTTCCCAAAGCAAATGTGTGTGTGTAGGAAGGGGTGTATTTACCCTAATGACTCTATGCTACAACATGCATGTAGACTTACGTCTTCATTAGGAGGTCATACACATGGATGGAATGGCATATAATTGAATCAAGACATTTAAAATGCATCAAAAACAAGCAAGCAATTGATCATAGGCATAGAATTGTCTTAATTAAACTAAGGAACATATGAGCAACGATTTCTCGATAACATGAACAAAAGGAGAAATTGCATCAAGGCTAAGGTAGGCCTATCCTTTGCATTCATGAATAAGTGCGCAAAGGCTAATAACACAATCAAAGAGGAGGGAGCATCAAGGTTTTGGGTAACCTATCCTTTGCAATACCCCATGGACCTTAAACCATAAACCTAACTATCTCATCTTTTATTCATTAAGAAATTGAGAGGAGAAGGTTGAATCATCTAAAACCATCCTCACCACTTAGAATATGATGCACTAGGCATAAGTGGGAATCATATGATTTATCATCAACAACGGACAATAATAAAATTCGAATACAAGAGCAAATAAATAAACACTAAAGCTAAGTTGAATCACGTAGGGCAATCCTCTCACTTTGAGAAAAGTGCACTAGGCACTAGTGAGAATCATATTGCTAAATCATCAAACAACAAAAGTAACATTTAACACTAAAATGAAATACTAATAACAAGATTTAACATCATTAAACAAAGAACAACAACAAAATCAACTTAGAAATATTTTTAGATCTATAAGCATGGGAACCAAAGGAAACATAGATCCACATTTTATTTAATAAAGAAAACAACAAAATTAACACAAAGCAACATAGATCTATTTTTTACAAGGATTCATATGATTAAGCAAGGAAGTGCAACAAAATCATATCAACCCTAATTTTTTTCATGATATGCGAAAATGCTAGAGCCCATAGACAACAATTTATTTATGAAATTTAGTGCATAATATGTAAAGATGCAAGGGAAATTATTCAAATAGAAGAATAACTCCTTCAAGGCCAAGGACCCATCTCAAACACCCAAAGCTCCCTAAGTCTTTGTCAAAATGTTTGAAATGGATCCTCAAAGCAAACAACAATCAAGAAGGAGTTGGGAGTAGAGGAGAGATCATGCAAGAAAATTAAATATGAGGTGCAAAGCTTCAAGGATTACCTCAAAACTATAATGAAATGAAGAAGGTGATAAGCTCAAAAAATTACTAGCAATTTGATGATGCAACCTTGAAGAGAATGGAAGGAAGGATGGTGATCTAACAAGAAATGGAGGATTTGGTGGTGAAAAGTTGAAGAAAATATATGGAGGGGGGAGGGAGAGGCTACGGTTTTGGTGAGGAAGGAGAGGGGGAGGAGGTGCTTTTGGTGTGCTAGGGTTTTTGTGTAGGAGAATGAGAGGCAAATGAGAAGCAAAAAAGATGAATCCTAGGTGTGGGAATGAGGGAGGTATTTATAGGATGAAACTAGGTTTAAGGGTAATTTAGTCTCTTATTTTTTTAGGTGCTCTAGGATTGCATCTAAATTTGGAACCAAAGGTCAAGATCAAATGTCACATGGATTAGGGGCAATTAGAAAGCACAAAGTGAGGAGAGAGAGGGCTGAGGGGTGTAGCTTAAGGAGGTGAGTGAAGGATAAGTTTAATTACAAAAATGTATTTTCTCATGAAGCATATTACAAGAGTGCCATTTTAATTCAAATGAAGGGTGAGGATTGCATTTAACACTTGAATGGAAGGCCATGATTTAAACACAATTTGCAACCAATAAAATAAACCAAAAATGGGGAAAAAAGGGCTGGAATTCGCAGTCAAAGGATAAGAGAGAGAGTAATTGCAAGTTGTCATTGTACTATTTGTCTCCCACTACCTTTCTAATTATCCTTTCTTTTTCTTGATTTTTTTTTCTAGATAATTCTTCATTAATCTTACCATTTTGGGCCATGTCCCATGATTCAATGATTGGGCTCTGAATTTTATGATCTCACCAATCCCAAAATTGATTTGTTGACCCCACTCCAAAGGAAATGACCATTTTACCCTTTTGTTCAAAAACCGAATTTCATGCCAAAAATATTCCTATGATGCACAAAAAATACACAACTATACTCACTTGGATTCACATAAATTCCTCAAGAGATGTATGATGGTTTTTACCGAGAAATTATTTATTTTAGTGAAATGACCAAAATGCCCTTTTGGTCCCAAAAACCCTAATTTGCTCCAAACTTCATTTCCACTCTAACAATGATCCTGAGACCCTTTGGATGACTCTAAAACTCTAGAAATACATGCATGATGAGAAAATAAGTCTTTTTGGCGAAATTACCAAAATACCCTTTGAACTAGGAAAAACCCTAGAAACCCTAGACATGCTCTAAAGTGCTCTAAAATGCCATGCAATGCTTTTCTAACCCTAAAATGCATTCTGAAACTTCTAAGATGCAAGCATGATGCTCTTCCTAACCTCTAGGATGAATGCTAAGACTTGATTTATTTTTGATTGAAAATTAGGGTTTTGACCTAAGCCGGACAAAATTGGGGTATGACACCTCTCCCGTTCATTGATCAAATGCTAGAAAGGTTAGCTCGGCACTCACATTTCTGCTATTTGGATGGTTATTCGGGATTTTTCCAAATTCCCATCCACCCTAGCGACCAAGAAAAAACAACATTCACATGTCCTTTTGGCACTTATGCCTATAGAAGGATGCCTTTTGGTCTATGTAATGCTCCTGCTACCTTTCAAAGGTGTATGATGTCCATATTCTCAGACTTTGTTGAAAACATAATGGAAGTATTGATGGATGATTTTTCCGTCCATGGGTCAAATTTTGAAAACTGTTTAGCCAATCTGGAAAAAGTCTTAGAAAGGTGTGAGAAGGTGAATCTAGTTCTAAACTGGGAAAAGTGTCATTTCATGGTTAATCAAGGAATTGTCCTAGGACACTTAATTTCTAATAGAGGTATAGAGGTTGATCGTGCAAAAATGGAGGTGATTGAAAAAATGCTACCTCCCACCTCAGTAAGAGAGGTGAGAAGCTTTTTAGGCCATGCGGGTTTCTACCGCCGGTTTATAAAAGACTTCTCAAAAATTTCAAAACCTTTGACAAGTCTGCTCCTTAAGGATGCAGCATTTATTTTTAATGATCTTTGTCTTGAAGCTTTTAACAGGTTGAAAAAGGCTTTGGTTACTGCCCCAATCATACAGCCACCAGACTGGAATCTTCCGTTCGAGATAATGTGCGATGCAAGCGACTATGCAGTTGGGGCAGTTCTGGGGCAAAGAAAGGAAAAGAAATTGCATGCCATATACTATGCAAGCAGGACCTTAGACGAGGCACAAATGAATTACGCCACAACTGAAAAAGAATTATTAGCGGTGGTTTTTTCCGTTGATAAGTTTCGATCATATTTGGTAGGTTCAAAAATCATCATTTATACTGATCACTCGGCCATAAAATATTTGTTAAACAAAAAAGATGCCAAGCCGAGATTGATCCGATGGGTTTTACTCCTACAAGAATTTGATCTTGAAATAAAGGATAAAAAAGGCGTTGAAAATGTTGTGGCTGATCATTTATCTCGTCTTCAAGAAACAAAAGAAGAAGAGTTGCCACTTAATGATACATTTTTGGATGATCAACTCTTCTCATTGGTCAAAAGTGAAGCACCATGGTATGCAGATCTTGTAAACTACCTTTCAGCAGGAGTACTCCCCCCAGATTTAAATTATCAGCAGAAGAAGAAGTTCTTCCATGATCTTAAACAGTATTACTGGGACGAGCCATTGCTTTTTAAAAGAGGAGTAGACGGGGTGTTCAGAAGATGCATTCCGGAAGAAGAGGTAAGTAACATTCTATACCATTGTCATTCTTCTTCCTATGGCGGCCATGCCAGTTCTTCAAAAACTGCTACAAAAATTCTACAATCTGGTTTTTATTGGCCGTCCCTTTTTAAAGACACGCATCAATTCGTTTCTAAATGCGACCAGTGTCAACGCACCGGAAATATTTCGAAAAGAAATGAAATTCCCTTAAATAATATCTTAGAGGTTGAAATTTTTGACGTCTGGGGTGTCGATTTTATGGGACCATTTCCATCTTCCTTTGGAAACCAATATATTCCGGTAGCTGTTGACTATGTGTCAAAATGGATCGAAGCCATTGCTTCTCCTACGAACGATGCAAAGGTAGTCATAAAACTTTTCAAAAAAATAATTTTTCCAAGATTTCGGGTCCCTCGTGTTGTCATAAGCGACAGAGGATCCCATTTCATCTCAAAACATTTTGAAATGTTACTGCAAAAGTTTGGTGTAAGGCACAAAATTGCAACGCCTTACCATCCCCAAACTAGTGGTCAGGTTGAGGTATCGAACAGAGAAATTAAAAGTATTTTAGAAAAAACTGTTTCGACCTCAAGAAAAGACTGGTCGGTAAAGCTTGATGATGCTCTCTGGGCTTATCGGACTGCGTACAAAACTCCCATAGGAATGACTCCTTTCAAATTAATTTATGGGAAGTCTTGTCACCTTCCGGTTGAACTAGAGCACAAAGCTTACTGGGCAATAAAACGCCTTAACCTGAACATGGAATTAGCCGGAGAAAAAAAAAACTCCAACTAAACGAATTGGAAGAACTGAGAATGGATGCTTATGAGAATGCCAAACTTTACAAAGAAAGAACAAAAAATTGGCATGATAAGCGTATCATTCGCAGAGAATTCATGGAGGGTGACCTGGTGTTATTGTTTAATTCCAGGCTAAAAAAATTTCCTGGAAAATTAAGTCAAGATGGTCCGGTCCTTTTGAAATCCGTAAGGTTTACCCCTTCGGATCTGTAGAGATCTGGAGCGAGAAAACCGGATCGTTTAAAGTCAATGGTCAAAGGTTGAAAAATTATTTAATTGGTGACCCAATTGAGAAAGAAACTAGTTTAGTTCTGCATGATCCCAATTGAAATTTTGATCGTCAAGCTAGTGACGTTAAAAGAGCGCTGCGTGTAGGGGTGTTCAGTGGTTCGGGCAAATCCAAACCAACCCACGATCCAATCCAAACCGATATGTTTGGTTCGGATATTTTTCGTGTTCGGGTCAAAATCGAACAAATCCAAACCAACCCGTAGTTGTTTGGATCGGGCAACGGATTTTAAAAATCAAATCCGCGAACCCGAACCAACCCATATTACGTCATAACAATTTTGTAATTTTAGATGCACACGATTTTATTTGCTTAGAATTTTTACCTTAATAATTTATGATTAAGTTGTAAAATTTTAATACTATGAATGGGAAGACTATTAGTGGATTTGAGTTTGATTTCGTGTGATTTTCAAATTTTTTAGCTATTTAAAGTGTTGGAATATCATAAAAAAATGTTTTTTTTTTATATTTTAAAAAATTAATATTTTAGTGAATGACCCGTGAGCCCGATCCAAACCAACTCGTCCAATATCGGTTCGGTTTGGTTCGGATTTTGGAGGAAAAAATGTAAAATCCGAACCAACCCAAACCAAATAATTATCATTGGTTCGGGCAACAGATTTGGTCAAATCCGATCCAAACCGACCCACGAACACCCCTAGCTGCGTGGGAGGCAACCCACGAAGTAACTGTGTGTTTGTTTTGTAAGTCAGCAGTAAATCAGGTGAACTTTCCTTTACCCTTTCATGTTGATTAAATTGTTAAAACATTGAGGACAATGTCTGGTCCAAGCGTGGGGGGGTATCTTGCCCTGTTTTACTATTTTCTTGTTTTTAATTTCTAGTTTATTTCAATAAATAAAGTTCGTCTCCCATTGCTGAAAATCCTTGTGAGTTTTTTGAAGCATGTTTTAGATAAGTCTTTTCTGAAAAAAAAATAATTTTTCAATTTTTCATTAGCAAACATCTAGGTGGGCTGGTTGGGAACAACAAAATTGTATCATGGTTCGATTTCTACTTCTAGGGCTTTTTCACACACACACACACACACACACACACACACACACACACACACACACACACACACACACACACACACACACACACACACACACACACTATTGAGACTGTTTTCAGTTGTTAATACAATTAGAAGGACTGAAGAGAAACTAGTAACCTGGTTCTCTTGGTGACATTCACTGGATGCGCGGTTACTGGAGAAAAACGTCTGAGTTGGGGTATCAAGCAAAAAAAAAAGGAAAAAAAATAATATGCAAAACCAATTCAAAATGCAAAAATTGGTGCATTTTAAATGTCAAAATGAATGGTTAGCATATAAAATCAAAAAGAAAAGAAAAATGCTTGAATACCCAACGTATAAAGACCCTCCTTTGAGACCCAGTCTTAGTAAATGGAGGACCCAAGCTTAAGAATGCTGGGGAACCGGTTCTATAATGACATTGATATCCTATCTAGAGTATTGATACTTTAAAAATTGTCTCCCAATTCTACAAGAAGCCCAGATAGTATTTTTCAAACCAAAGTGTTAGAATTGCCCCACAGTCCGCTTAAGGTTTCGATGCGAAAATAATTTTCCTTCAGAATTGGCCTAAAGATTTACACTGTTTTTGCTTGAGGACAAGCAAAGGTTCAAGCATAGGGGAGTTTGATAAGTCTATTTTTATAGTCTTTTTAATAGTTATTTTCATTAAGTTTTTTTAGGTATTTTAATTATATTTTATATCTTTGAGCTATTTTACTACAAATGTTTGCTTTTTATTTTCAGGTTTTATTTTGGAGCAAAAGAGAAAATATGAGCTAAAATGAAGAAAACAGGAAATATTTGAGGATGAGCAATTTTTAAGGCACTAGACACCCCCAGGGCGCCAAGGGCCCCAAAAAACCCAAAACAGGAGAAAACTGGCCAAACTGGCGCAAGACAGGGACCCATGGGCGCCAAAAACGCAACATAGGAGCAAAACTGGCGAAATTGGCGCAAGACAGGGACCCATGGGCGCCATGGGCGCCAAAAACGCAACACAGGAGAAAAATTGACGAAACTGGCGCAAGACAGGGACCCATGGGCGCCAAAAACGCAACACAGGAACTGGCGCAGGAACTGGCGCAAGCATGGGCGCCATGGACGCCAAAAATGCAACACAGGCGCAACACAAACTGGCGCAGGCATGGGCGCCATGGGCGCCGTGGGCGCCATGGGCGCCGTGGGCGCCATGGGCGCCGTGGGCGCCAAAATGCTGAAAAATTTGGCTACGGCCACTTTTTGATGGCCACCTTTGCCAACTTGATTTTTTTCTTCTTTTTGACCATTTTGCCCTCAACCTAAGCCCTTTGTCAACTTGTTGATGACTATGCTTTCTCCACTTGTTGATGGATATTTTTGCCCACTTGTTGATGGCTTTGCCTTGCCCACTTGTTGATGGTCATATCTTTGCCAAAACTTGTAATTTACTATTTTGCCCCTCCCTCATATTTTCCTATAAATAGGACCTTGATCCTCACTTGTAAAGCACTTGAATTTTGTGACAAAGTTCATCTCAAAAATTCTCTAAAGATTGTTCTTCATGTTCTTCATGTTCTTCATCTTCTTCTACTTTCTTGCTATTTAAATTCTTGCAATTTATTTTCTTGCCTTTTATTTTCCAAGTCATTTATTTTCCTGCCCTTTATTTTCCAAGTCATTTATTTTCTTGCCCTTTATTTTTCAAGTCATTTACTTTCTTGCCCCTTTATTTTCCAAGTCATTTATTTTCTTGCCCTTTATTTTCCAAGTCATTTATTTTCTTGCCTTTTATTCTCCAAGTCATTTATTTTCTTGCCCTTTATTTTCCAAGTCATTTATTTTCTTGCCCTTTATTTTTCAAGTCATTTATTTTCTTGCCCTTTATTTTCCAAGTCATCTATTTTCTTGCCCTTTATTTTCCAAGCCATTTATTTTCTTGCCATTTATTTTCCAAGCCATTTATTTTCTTAGCCCTTTATTTTCCAAGTCATTTATTTTCTTGCCCTTTATTTTCCAAGTCATTTATTTTCTTGCCCTTTATTTTCCAAGTCATTTATTTTCTTGCCCTTTATTTTCCAAGTCATTTATTTTCTTGCCCTTTATTTTCCAAGTCATTTTTTTTCTTGCCCTTTATTTTCCAAGCCATTTATTTTCTTGCCCTTTATTTTCCAAGCCATTTATTTTCTTTTCTCCTCTTTTGTCTACAATGATCAAGAGTGAGTAGACTTTACTAAAACATTCCTTCTTTCTAAAACCACTTTCTTTTCAGTTAATCAACTTTGAAAAATTAAATTGGTAATCACCTGGGCTCTCCCTGTGGATCGATAACTCTTTTTATTACGCGACAAGACCGTGCACTTGCGGCCTATCAATCCGTTCGTCATTGCAAAAAATGTGAGACAGGTCTATTATGTCCCTTATCCATCAACGCGGACTGATAGGCGTGGTTGGTGTGTCGCAATTAAAACAAAACCAAGAGGTCGCATCGAGACAAATGATGACACGGTGCAAGATGTGCCATATCAAATGGAAGAGATGTCTAATGTAAATGAAGTGATTCAAGTTGAACCCATTAGTCGTTTATGTGATGAGCCAAACACCGGCGATGAAGTTGATGACGAAGAAGATGCTGATGAATTAGATGCAACAGACCACATTGGTGTATCAAGAATTCACTCCTCTGATGATGATGATTTTGAGAATGAATGGGATTCCAATTAGTTATTTATGTTTCAACAATATATGTTAACCTATTTTTAATCAAGGATGTAATTTATGTTTGTTTAATTAGTATATTTATGTTAACCTTGTTTAGTATATGTTTGTTTGTTTAAATGTATATGTCTAGATACGGTCATGGCATCTCACTCAGGATCCGATGACGAGACATATGTTCCTCCACCTGTCACGGGTGATGCTGCCAGCACTAGCAGACGGAAGACTTCTACTCACCTAGGGCACCGTGTTCAGTCTCCTCGTGTTGTTGTTTCTGGTGGCAGATATTTTCCACCACCTGGGTCTGAGGGTGCTAGTACTAGTACTGCAGGGGACCCAGTGATTCCTGCTGCTACTGAGGGCTTAGCCCTGACAGATGTTGATGCTAATGGGGTACGCACATTCACTGTTGACCGTGAGGTGGTGAGGTATACAACTGATGGGCGTATCATATTGGAGACTGCTGGCGATTCGTAAGTATATATATATATATATATAAATATATATATATATATTATTTATTAATTTATTTTTGTTGCCTTTTATATAACTTATATAATTTGGTGTAATAAAATTCATCTTTTCTTAATGCAGGTTTCTTCCTTCGAAGGCTACAGCTACCGCCATCACAAAAACAATCAAGGAGAATTTCACCAGCAGCTGGAAGAATTGGACGGCTGTTAGAAAAGATAAAGAGGCAATTGAGAGGATGTTAAAATCATTTTTGGTAAGTTGTTTTACGAAATAATTAATTTGGTGTATTATCTTATTGACTTGATTAATTAATTTGTCTTATAATTAACAACATTATTGTAAATTTCTTAAATAGGAAAAATGTACATGGTTACCAGAGCAGCAAAGAGAAGTTGAGAGAGTGTTCCATAAGAGATGTTCCGATCGCTATTCTGAATTACTGCGGGAGGCGCGCGGTAAGAATGCGAAGCCATCTTATATGGGAGACTCAACTTGGGCTGGGTTAAAGGAGTACTGGCAGACACCAGAATTTAGGAATTATTGTGAGAAAGCCAAGAAGAACCGTGCTTCAGGATTTGTGGACTTTCCGGCGGATAAACTCATGCGAATTTTGTTTTGGATTTTCCGGCGGATTATCCGCCAGAAATTTCTGGCGGATTTTTCGGCGCCACGAAATCCGCCGGAAACCGTTTGCTGCGAGCTGGCTACCGGCGCCAAAAATCCGCCGGAAAGTCCGCATTTTCGGCGGATTTTTGGCTTTTCCGGCGGATTTTGCCCGCCGAAAAGTCCAAGTTTTCTTGTAGTGAAAGTTTGTCCAAGGACTGATGATGTGCCATCTCCTAACCCAGATAGCTTCAGGGATAGTTGCAATATTGCGTCCAATGAGGTAATTATCTTTGGACTGTCTTTTTATTTTTTATATTTTATATTAACTTATAGGTATTAATATTTGGTTATCATTTAATTTAGGGTAACAATAACAATTGTGAATTATATATATCAAACCCGCTTACGTTGGTCACAAAGGGCTTTGTTTGTAACAATGAGGACTCCACCTTGCACAATCTACCTATGCATCCAAATCATGCGAGAGTCAGAGTTGAGTTTGTTGTTGTGGATGATGCATTATTGCCGGTACCAATTGACACTGCACAGATGACTTTGTTGGCTGTGAATGATGCACTTGGCACCTTTGTGGCATGGCCAACAAATCTTATCAATGTATGCAGCAATTATTATATTTGTTAATAATTCATTGGCTTATTGTCATATATTAATAACTAATTATATTTCTAATATAGGTAAAGAAAGCAACATCTCAGATTTCTGGGCATGTTGGCAAATCCCAACCCCCGCCTTCTATCTATTGCTAGCAAGAAATCAGTGTCTCGGCAAGTAGATAAAGGGAACGAGATTCAATCCTAACCCCCTCCCCTTCTAAGGAATTTATCAGTTATCTAAAGATTCATGCCTTAACAATGACGGGTGCAGATTTGATAACTGCATTGATTGCTCCAGACATCTTGGGAGATATCCACCAAATCTGCCTTTCAAATATGGAACTGCGAGAGGTATATGATCACAAGTGGGAATCTGCGAGAGGTATATGATCACAATATACATCAGGTATTATTATTATTATTATTATTATTATTATTATTATTATTATTATTATTACTATATTATTATTTGTTAACTTTTTTGTATACATTTTAACTATAGGTATTTGTACCATGAGATTATGATCCCCATGGAACGAACACAAAGATTTATCTTCTTGTGCCCCCAACGTACTTTTCTACGCAACGTCTGCTTTGAAAAAGGCATGTCACAAGCCATGGTTAAAGACTTGAAGAAAGCGATTAAAGAAAACAAGGAAGCGGTAAAAGCCTATATCGATAGACGCTTGGCTTTGGTACATGAAAGCAGCTATGATAGCTTGTTTTTGGCACCCATCAACTTTTAGGGTAAGAAATTTAATCTATATATATATATATATATATATATATATATATATATAATGTGTTTTTGAAATATTTGTTATTTAATCTATATATATATATATATATATATATATATATATATATAACGTGTTTTTGAAATATCTGTTATTTATTTGGTTATTCAAATTTTTTGTAGGGCATATTGGATATTGTTGGTAGTTGATCCTAAGAAATAGAATTTTCTATTTGGATTCGTGTCATGGTCATTATAGCAACCACACCAAGATGAAAGGAATGTTTGAAAGGTGTGTATTTAGATACATCGCATGTTTCATCATTTAAATTATGTATGTATTTCATCATTTAAATTATATACATACAAAAATTACATAAATCATTAACCACTTTGACATTCAGAATTTGGTTAATGATTTATGTAATTTTTGTATGTATATTAGATGGATTTATAAGTTTGTTAGTTGATAATTTAATTTGCAATTGGTTAGTTGATTTGAAATTTGGTTTATATTGGTTGTTGAGTTGATATTGGTTGTTGTTAGTTGATGAAAATGAGAGTAGGGATGTGCTGCAAAATATTGGATATACCAGAAACAAAAAAAATATTTAAAAAAAAACAGAATCAGGGGCGCTTGCAGTTAGAAGCGCCCTTGTTGGTCTTAGCCCACGTGACAATTAGGGGCGCTTCCAGTAAAAAGCGCTTCTGTTGGTAAGACCAACAGGGACGCTTCTAACTGCAAGCGCCCCTGATTGTCAAGTGCGCTAAGACCAATAGGGGCCCTTGTTACTGCGAGCGCCTCTGATTGTCAGAGGCGCTAAGACAACCAGTGGCGCTTTTTTTGCGAGCGCTTCTGTTTCCTAATAATTAGAGGCGCTTGTTGTGCGCTCCTATAGAAGGGTTGGCAACAGGAGCGCCAGATTTAGGGGCTCCTGAAAGCGCCTCCAATGGATATAAAAAAGCGCCCCTGATGGTGTTTCCTGTTGTAATGAATCTCAACCATATTACTTATGTCAAAGTGGTCGAAGCTTTTTGAGGAATTGAAGGTTTATGTGGTGCACTCACTTGGAAGTTATCGACCTTCTCCTTATCTGTCGGTAAGCTACCACAATAAGTGGTTTCTTACTATGTGGAGTTTTTGGCGTAAAATCTATTTTTTTTCTTCTCCTATTTTGTAGTAAGGAAAGCCCTATTTTGTAAGAAATATATACTCACATTGATAAACATACAAATATACCACCGGTGTCTAGAACAAGTGATTATGTCACAAAGTGTTCGAGTTCTATAAACCTCGAGGTACCGAGTTGCATGCTTAGTACACGTAAAAAAATTAACATACACATATACTACATACCTATATTGATCTTTACACGAAATAAAATTTTTATCTTTGGGCTACGAATTATTCTGGAGATGATCATTTGTCTTCTATTCCATGGGTGCCCTTAAGTTGAACGGTATGGCTTTCCCTCAAGTGTCCCCGACGCAGTTGAAGGCTCTCTAACGATTATTTTTCCTCTTACAAAAATAGAGGAGATTTTGTTCCTCGTAAAGGGAATAAGGGCTTAAGTCCATACAACTTCAACTTTACATTTCTTAAGTTCTTTTGACCGCTTATATTGGTCAAATCTGTCCGAAACCGCACAAACCGAGAAAAAATAAATGTATTCGGGCGAGCTTAGTCGGTTAAGCGGATTTTCAGGTGCAAATTTTTAGTTTCAAGTAGGTTACACCGATCGGAGGCGGAATTGTTTGGAAAACCCAATGGAAACCGAAACCGACCGAGGGACATTACACTGTATTGCGTAATAAGGACGTGGGGAGGAGTAATTGACACAATATCCTTTCAGACAAGGGAGTATTTCGAGCAAAGAATTCGGGTCCGTTACTAAACATAGGTTTTGGGTTGGTCACCAAGTATAGGTCCAGCCCGGCCGTCTTAAGTGTATGGTCCCATTGGACTGGGCCTTCAGAGTTTGGCCCAATTTAATCTATACCGAACATTTCCTACCAAAGCAGTTATAAGCAGAATTAGATGCAATCCAATATATTTACTAACTGTTGACAAAAGAGAATCTACTAACTAACTTCATGTTGCTTTCCATTAACCTATACTATAGTACCACTTGTGGGGCATCTGTCTATATTGGAAAAGTTACCGCACTCTTAGGTACCTTCACAAGTCATTAATAAATGTTATCTCTTAGCCTTAGGTGAGTGACCTAGTAGAACTGGGAAGGGAAAGCCATAGTTGAGATAGTAGTAGGGCAGATAATCTTGCTACTTGTAATGACTGAAACACGACATATTAAATTAACGTGGGTGGAGTGTTTGGTCCCCGTCTATCAATAGTTTCAATTTTGTACTATTCCAATAGCTAGATAGATTCAGTCAATTAGGATCGATCGATCTTCCCTGAAATAAGATTGCCAAAAAATATGCTGTTCCTTTGCACTGTTCCTTGTCTGTCCATAGAAAGGAAAATAAAATAGACATCATGCTAGGTACTGCCTCACATAATAAGATCTAGTATTTTGGAATATGCCACGCTCCTTCTTAACATTTTCTTTATATCTATATATAAATTATAAAGAAAAGTTATTGGGATGTAGTGACATTACATGGAAACCATGCATTTTAATTCCCTTTAATTTGTAACGTTTTGGATCATAAAGTTATTGGGATGTAGTGACAAAAGTTTTTTTATTTTAGATTAAAGTTAACACGCTGAAAAAAGGGATTATTCGTGGTCATCTTGGGAAGATTTGATCACCAATCATGGAAATAAAGGAGTTGTACGTACGGACGCTTGGGCCGACCTAGACAGCTGTGACGAGCAAACTGGGTTACTTTGCAACCAAGGACCGGGATTCCCTCTATGTACGGCTCCAGGCAAGGATTGCGATCTGTGCCACCCCTAGATTCAGGATCACAAACGCATGACATCCAACAGTGTAGAACCAGTAAGACTAACTCTATAAATACCCGCGCATCTTTGCGCCACAGGTACGACCTCATAACCCATCTCACCACATAATTCACCATACTAACTTAGGCATCGGAGTGTATGCAAGTACCACACCCACGTCGGTCATTGGCTCGTAGCTCGGAGGGTATACATCGATCCAGCCTGTCTCAACTTCACTTCGGGTCCTACACCAGGACGGTATTTAATTTCATATTGATATTTCAAACATAATTTATACTAGTCTAATATACTAATCAAATATTGATAAGAGATTTCAACAGGAATTGAACCCATGCCCTTGAGTACTATGAACAAACTCATTGCCAGCTGAGTCAACATTCATTGGTGCTTCTAGTATGGCTTCTAGTATGTGGAGAATGATGCTTCTAGTATGTGGAATAAGGTTTGGAAGCTTCAAAATTGAAAGAGTTCGCTATTTTGTGTGGCTAATCTTGCATGATATAGACTTTTGACTAATGAGAGAGTGAGCCGAATGGGACTTGGTTCGGCGTATTGTAATTTGTGTGGAGGCACCGTTGAGACAACTCTTCATGTTCTTCGGGATTATCTTACGGCGGTGGAGGTGTGGGCTAATTTGGTGGCAGTCAATAAGAGGGCTGAGTTCTTCAGGCTACCCTTGGAGGAGTGGAATGTGTCTAACCTATTTTGTGATGTAGGTATCTTTTCGGATGTGACTTGGGAAGCAGTGTGGGCTAATACTTGTCTGAGGGGCTGAAACTAGCAAAGGAGACAGGAGTATCAAGGCTGGAGATTGAGATAGATTCTGACATCATTGTTCGTAGTTTGCGCGATCAAGGTCCTGGTAACAGGGAAAGAGTGGCGTTGATGAATAGAATCAAGGCCTTAATAACGGAAGGGATCGAGTTGAGTATCAAGCACATTTATCGTGAAGCTAATAGGTGTGCCGACCCACTAGCTAATATAGGGAGTAGTATTTCACAAGGTCGCGTTTTTGATAGAGTGCCAACATCTGTGGCGCATCTAGTTACTCATGATGTAATCGGAGTTTCTACTCCTTGATCAGTTGTTATTTAGTTTCTTGGGCGAAAGCCCTCATTTATCCCAAAAAAAAATATACTAATCAAATAAACGTGTACATGAAAACTCTCCAATGAAGAAAGGTGATGATTAGCTGCAGTGAAATGTTGGAAGCAAAGTTCCAATAGGAAAATGACACGTGACACGTGTTGATAGAAGCACGTGGAAGGCACATGGAAGAGGGACTATGAGAGTTTTCCTTGTAGACGCAAACAGGGAAGGTTTGGTGAGGGACGGTCCTTGAATATAAGTACATGTTCGGCTGCTATATATACTCGCTAATTACAGTTGCAGAGAGGGACAGTGACTACTCAATGAAACCCAATTGGCTGCTAGTACAATGTACCTCTCTCTCTCTTTTTGCCCCTTCACCCCACTCCTACACTATACGGTAAAGGAATAGTACAATGTGGGACATCTATATATCTTCTTGAATTTTATGCTGGCCTAACACTGTGTTTCCATCCCTGGATACCACCATCAAATCAATAACACACTGGTATCAATTATTTATGTTTTCAACACTATATTTCTAGTGCTTCTGAAATGCCCTTATTTCATGTTTTTCTTTATGAAAAGATTCCTTTTTTTATGAGATGATGATGGCCTGCACATGTTTTGCTATTGGGGCAATATCATTGTAAATTGAGATTCAACGTAACTATTGAATCTTCTAGAATGTTGCTCCTATTATCTTTAATTTATAATTTTTGTACTTCCACCCATGAATATATATATATATATATATATATATATATATATATATATATTTAAAACATTTAAAAAGAGATGTATTTAATAATATAGATATAAATTTCATTTTTTAATGATTTCTAAACACGAAATTACGTAGAAGACAATTTTGTGATGTATAATTTAATAATTTGTTTAATTAGGTATATAAAAGTTTTATGATTATAATTTTTATAATGAGATATGTCTTTAAAATTTTTATAATGATATATGTTATTGCATTTGTTATGGAGCTGATTTTTCCATCTAACTATTTTATGTGATCCTAAAATTCTATTTAGATATCTAGTTAAGATCACTGATAAAAAACAGATATTTAGGTAAGATGCATTCAATTATTAGGATTTTGTGCTAAGTCAATCATCCTTATCAAACCGGTTGGTAAGGTAAGACGTATCACTTGTTTTTAAACTTTTAATCCGGAGCCTATACCTTTCTTTAGAGGTGTCAATTTTAGTCCAATCCAACGTAATAATCAAATGCCTAATTTGTGTTAACTGTGGGCTATGCTTGGCTTGCTAAATCGAAGCTACAAAAATAGATAGTTTTGGCCCAACTCAGTTGACGGCTAGATTGGACAGGTTTTGTGATTTCTTATGTTAAAAAATTGGACTGGGACGGACCGAAACACTAGCTTAGTGTTTTGTGCTAGGTTGTGCTTCGAAAAACATGGGTCAATAGATAACTAACTGAATTATCTCGATCCGCTGTTCCACTTGCATATTATTGGGCTAGGCTGCGCCGAACTTGGCTGGATGACCTAGTTTCACAGCAATACCCGTAATCAATGTGTGACATCAATTTATTTCAATAGTATAATATTCAATAATTGAAGAATTCAGTATTGTTTTTTCTCTTTTTGTTGTGTAATTGATCAGAGAGAGCAGCTTTGGCACAATGTTAATTATTCTTTTTCCTGTTTTTGTGTCGTTGTTTTGCACTATGTTTTGCAACAATGATCGTCGTCACCAACCAGTGCCTTATGGTTCCGTGGGGGTCCATTTTTGGGGACATACAAGATGTGGGATCCTCAGGGATGAACTGGGGTCACGTTTCTGTATTTGTTTTTGATAATCTATAAAGATATCGCGAGAGTATAATTAAATTATTTTAAAAAAAGAGTATAATTAAAGAGTACATGAGTGTATCAACCCATTTACGAGGGATCAGGACTGTGTCTTGGGCTGTGTGGCCCACCAACTCTACAGACCAATTGGATTCGCAGCTGAATTCCTCAACGTACGTACAAGGTACACCAAGTCTCATATATAATCCCGTAGCATGTACCATACCGTGTTTTTTCACGTTAACGTCAACATACGTCCGTAGTCCGAATATATATATATATATATATATATATATATATATATATATATATATATATATATATATATATATATATATATATATATATAATGGATTTTTTCAATGAGAGCTATATGTATGTATGAGAATACTCTGAAGCGGATTTATTGAGGGATTTTCCTCGCTAATTAGCGACGGATTTAGTGAGGGATTTCCGTCGCTAATCATGGGAAATGCGCCACTCTGACTGTTGGTGATTATTGAAGACTGGACCACATTTAGCGATGGAAATCCCTCACTAAATCCGTCGCTAAATGTCAATTTTTTTATTAACCTGAATTCTTTCTTTCCTCTTTCATTTCTTCCTCTTTCCTCTTTCATTTATTCTTCTTCTCCGTTTTAATTTCCTCTTACCTCACGAAAAGCCATCTCTTTCTCACAAACATCTCTCCCTTTTCGCCACCACCGCCACCATCATCTTCTCCATTTTCTCTCTCTCTCTCTCTGTAACCGTCCCCCTCTTCCTTTTGACCACGACCACAACCACAACCTCTCTCTCTCTCTCTCTCTCTCTCTCTCTCTCATATTACTAGCATCTCTCTCCCTTTTCACCACCACCACAACCACAACCACTCTCTCTCACTGGAGCTCTCCCTTCACCACCACTGAGCAACCACAAATGGAATCAGATGATGTCAATGTACAAATTCATGCTGTTAAATTGGTGGCCAACATAACAGCAAAAGCTAGGTTGAAGCTAAACAACTCTTATTAAGGAATTTTGGACATTTATTTTTCTCCATGCTAAAAGAATTCTGCACAAAACTAGTAACATGGGAAGCAATTTTTTTTTAAAAAAAACTTGATTAGCGACGGATTTAGTGATGGATTTCCGTCGCTAATTAGCGCCGGATTAAAATCCTGTCGCTAAATTCATTAGCGTCAAGGTTTTTAGCGAGGGAACCAGTTTGTAACACACCAAAAGATAATTTAATTAATTTAATTAATTTGATAAGTTGAATTATTAATTTTTAGTTGAAGCGTGATTTAATTAAATTAAGGGGAAAATATCATGTTTTGTGTAGGAGTGGGATCGAGTAATAGCGGGGGTGTAGCGGTGGGCCCAACGCGTGAAAGGCCCACAGCTTAAACCCAAGGGTATGCGAAACTCCCACTCTCATTTTCCACTTGAGAGAAATCGAAAATTGAGAGAGGGTGAGAAAGAAGAGGGGCGCGGCGAAGATAGGGTAAGAAGGAAGGGGTCACGGCGAAGATAGGAGGAGGAGAAGAAGGGCTTCGAATTCTCAAGGTTTTGGCTCGTTGCGTTGCGGTGGTTTTCGTGGTGCCTTCAATCGTCTTCCACGGATCATACATTTAAGAGGTAAGGGTGAGCGTTTCAATTGAATATAATTGGGTATGTGGTGGGTTTCATGGGGTTTTGGTGTTGTGATGTTTTAGAGATGTATATGTTAAGATGGATGAAAGACTTGATTAATTGTGATGTTATTTTGATGATATGCGATTTGCCATATGATGTAATGAGGTGAATTTCGATTTTTGGTTTTGCAATGATTTAGAGATGTATATGTTAAGATGGATGGAAGATTTGATTAATTGTGATGTTATTTGATGATTTGTTGGTGTGGACATGCGATTTGCCCTATGATGTGATGAAGTGAATTTCGATTTTTGGTGAATGTGGTGTAGTTAGTTTCGATTTCATGTGTATAGGGATGAGAATCTATGAATGGGTAAATTGGGATTGAAATAGGGGATGTTATAGTTTAATTGAGAATATGAGACTTAGGAGGTGATTGAGTGATACGATTTTAATTAATTGAATGATACCAAGAAATTGAAAATAGAAAATGTTGCTGTCCATAAAATGATAGTGTGGCTGTATGCAGTTTTTTTTAAGGAAAATGTTGCTGTCCAGAATTTTAATAGTGTTGCTGTATGCAGTTTTATAAAAAGAAAATGTTGCTGTCCAGAATTTTAATAGTGTTGCTGTATGCAGTTTTATAAAAAGAAAATGTTGCTGTCCAGAATTTCATAGTGTTGCAGTATGCAGTTTTATAAATAGAAAATGTTGCTGTCCAGAATTTTAATAGTGTTGCTGTATGCAGTTTTATAAAAAGAAAATGTTGCTGTCCAGAATTTCATAGTGTTGCAGTATGCAGTTTTATAAAAAGAAAATGTTGCTGTCCAGAATTTAATAGTGTTGCTGTATGCTGTCTATCAAAGAAAATGTTGCTGTTTGCTGTTTATCAAAATAAAGTAGGCTGTTTGCTATAAAGTGTTGCTGTCTACCAATTGATAGTGTTGCTGTCTGCTGTTATCTTTAAATAAGTGTTACTCGAATTTTTTTTAAAAGATTGTCACTTAAATTGTTAATATATAGTTACTTAAATTTAAATGGTTTACTACTTAGACTTTCAATGTGTAGTTACTGAAATGTAAATGGTTTATCACTAAAAATTTTAATGTGTTGTTACTTAAGATGTAAGGATGTTGTTACCCCAATGTTGAATGTGATGTTTATGAAGAAGTTGTGATATTATTATGGTGACTATGACGAATACACTCTACGAGTGTTCTATGATGACGACGACGAGTACTCCGGGTGAGTGAATTGGTGATTGCACATGTGTTCCATAGTGTCTCATAGCATGTGCATATTATGACGAATAGGCTTCGGCCTCTTATTGACGAAAACCAGTGACGATGTGCCCTAGTGGCTGACTTATGACGAGTATGGTACCATCATGCATATGCCCAGGTGTGGGTTGCATTTTCATGCGCATACATGTTTATGACTGGTGATATGAATTATGACTTTGGTTTGCGTTTAGTGACGATGAGATTGATGATAATGACGATGTTGTATGATGTTTTGCTCATATTACTCTACTATATGCTTGATTATATTTTGTTGAAAATTCTCACCCCTTCTGCTTGGAATGTTGCTCTATTGTGGCAACGCTGCAGGTAACTGCGAGTGAAGGACATGCTGCCTTCCTTTATAGCCATTGGGATGTCTGTCGAGTCGCTCTCTGATACTGTGACACCTAGGGGGACGTGGTTGAAATTGTTATTTAAATAATAAATTGTTTAGTATTTGTATTGGTGGTGTGAGACGTGTTTGAGTGGTATTTAGTGAGTGTTGTTTTATTCCGCTGTGACGTAACTCTTGGAGTTTAATTTTATGACGGGTGATGATGTTGCGCAAATTTTTAATGAGTGCAAGTTGACGTTCTTTTTGTTAATGACGATGTGGCATTTCCTTTCTATCAGTTAAATTAAATTTTGCGAAAAAGATTTACTCTGATAAGTGACGTGTAAATTATGGGGTAGAAAGGGGGTTACTCTGATAAGTGACGTGTAAATTCATTAGCGTCAAGGTTTTTAGCGAGGGAACCAGTTCGTTGCTAATTAAATTCGTCGCTAATTTCTATTAGCGGGGGGAAACAACAGTTAGCGAGGGAAAAATCTGTCACTAATACCTTTTTTTGTAGTGTCTCTCGATCCAGTTAGGGATGATTTCTTTGACCTTTGCAAGCACAGTTTGACTATTTTTGGTCTCCAGATCTCCAGATTAGCCAACTCTTCCTCAAGTCTAGGAGCTGCCACATAAATTTCTTCAATCTCAAGGGGGTGCCAAAATGCACAGAGTAGAATGTTCCAGCAGCCATAACCTTGTTGAGGCATTTTCACAAACACTTCAGCTGCAACAGCACCGATAAAGCAAAAAGTGGAGATTAGGGAAAATGCAAAACCATCGGAGGCAAGTTTTGCTAGGGATGAAGTAGTCTCGCAGAAGCAGGGCCACAGTGGTTTAGGAGGTGGACGAATGGTTGCCGGAGACGACAAAGGAGAGGCTGCCACGGAAAGTCTGAAGTTTAGGGGGTTAGCAATGGTAACAAATTCCCGCAAACCCTTCTCACTTCTCGATGGTGGTGGTTCTGTCGGTGGTCGCGCTGCAGGGCGAGCGGAGAGGACAGAGACTCGCTTTGGAGAGAAGAGATCTCCCGTGAGAGAGCTAAGACCCAAACGGAGAAACAGGCTAGAGGATGGAATGTCGTCGACAGTGGCGGTAGACCGGCCATGGTAGATCTGGGGGAGAAGCTCCTTGATTTGTTGGCGGTGAAAGCCTCTGGTCGCAGATGAGCAGTAGGTTGTGGCGATGGGAGGTGGAAACACGGGGAATGGGAGGTGGTGGGCGATTCAAGTGGGGCTATGGAGGGGTTTTGGTGGTGACACGGGGGAAGGTGGAGGAGGAAGTGAAGGTTCTGGTTAGGAACCCCAATGAATGGGGGAAAGGACAACCTCCACAAAGGGAGGAGAAGACCTCCACGATGGGAGCGGAAAGCCTCCACCAGAGAGGAGAAAACCCTAGGAGAAGACTTCCAATCTTAATTGTATGTGTACTTGTATAAAAACAATCCAAAATTATTACTTACATGATGTTTCACTTCATTGTAAGTTGTATCCTTTATAAAAAGACCAAAATTCTTATGTATTTACATGGATATATGTATAACTCTGAAGCCCGGATACGCCAAAAATGAAGAAATACCCGTATCAGACACGTATCTGATACCGATATGTGTTGGATATGTCTGGATACGTGCCGGAGAGTATCCAGAATATTTTTATTTTTTTTAAATATTAAAAATACCGATACGGTAGAGACGCGACTCTGATACGTCGTAGACACGGCTCTGATACGTCGTGTTGACAAGCAGCGACACAACTGGAAAATGCTGCTGAGGAGTTCAGCCAAAACAGTAAGCTAGGAGACAGAGATTCTCGTTTCTGCATCTCTTGTTTATGCGTCTTCGTCGTTGGCATGAGTTTATGGCAACGCGTGAGGATCTCTCCTTGCCGCAGAAGTTCTACTCTGGCTTTCTCTTGCTTCGGGATCTGCTTTTGAGTCTATCTTTTCTAACAGAGGCCGCAGCAACAAGCTAGTGAAGGGGATAGAAAGGTTTTGTCACTTACGAGGCCCAAATATCTTTCAAACTTCTAACTGCATTCTCTTTTTTGATTGCAGCCTGCGTTCTTTTTAGTTTAAAAAAGGCTGCCATTTTTTTAAAAAAAAATGGCTTCCGTTATATTATAAAACTTGGGGTATTTTTTGGTAGAGGAAGATAAAAATTAAAGGGACCTAAATACTAATTTGGGGTATCTATATATATATATATATATATATATATATATATATATATATAACAATCTTTTTTTGATACGTATATTTAAATAGTAATTGCAATAAAAAATTTCATAATAATATGATAAACTAAATAATAAGAATAGTGATTTGTATATATTGTTTAAAATGTTTATAAATTTTTATATATATATATATATATATATATAATTTTTTATTGAAGTATCCTGATCGTATGGTATCTTGATTTTTCAAAATTTTTCGTATTTGTGTCGTATTGTATTCGTATCGTATCACGTATCTGGGCTTCTTAGATATGTAACTATCACTCTGATTTTTAACTAACACGGGTGCATCACAAACCCTGATAGTCGTAGTTGAAGAAGAAAGGAGCGCAAGACCTCCGTTTTCCATAGACTAAAGGCCTAAAGGGGAAAGGGTGAACCTTTTTTCTTTTTTATGAAGGAAAGGCTGAACATTATATGTGAATGATCAAATGTCTCTATCTATTGATACCCCACATATCTCAGTCCATAGCACTAGATGCCTATTCCATCTCTCTATCATTGTTAGTCCTTTTCAGTTCCCTGTTGGTTAAAGAAGCTATCATCATCGACACCTCCTCCCAACCCCACTCTCCAACTATTGTAATCATTTCAATCTTACTTGGAATTCATCTTAACATATCAAATTATTAGCAACACACTAATTGCCAAATTTGCTTGATATGACATACTATGATCTCACTAATCATATCTTATAATTATTAATTAATGAGATACTTTTCCTGCTACCAAACCTCAAACAAATATGCACTTAGGCAACCGACACCGTTTGTCGAACGGCTTAATCTACTTTGGAATACGAGGGGTTGACCCGGTGTTTCCGGTTTCGATTTCTGCAGTAGATAAATTCGGTGTTGGCCAGTACAAAATTTGATCCTAAGCACGAGCAGATATTAGTCTTTCGTTGAAACCGTTGGGACACTCCGTAGGTAGCTAGCAATAGTCCATAAAAAAAAAATATGTACTTACGCAAAACCACATAGTTAATCAATGCACTCCATCAAAAGACATTGATCCAACTATTAGAAAAATTTATGATCGGTCTTTACCACCCAGTTGACGTTAAATTTGTTTAGAACCTCTTTTTGCCAAAGTACTGCAGGTACCTAAAAGCGTGTGTGATTAAAAAACAACTAAATCGTAAATTATATGTGCTCCTATATATATATATATATATATATATATATATATATATATATATATATATATATATATATATATGTTCTGTACCGTATCTCTGGACTTGTACCGATCTTAGACACAAGGTCCGATCCGAGATAGTTGGTAGGGGTTGGTCTTGATCAACTGAGCTCCGCTTCCGATCCGGGGCAGGTGGTACCTGCGGGGACACTCCGACGCTCAAGTCAGCCAGAGAGCTAATTAGAGGTGAAGAGTAGGAAAGAGTGTGTACCTTTAATGAAGCATTCAATGCTTATTTATAGAGTTTGGTGGTGTTAGACCTGATGAATCAGGACCGTCCGATCTTGCGTTGCGATCTCAACCATCGGTTGATGGATCTGCATTTGGTGTTGGGCCTCATTATTGTGGATTGGGCCAATCCATAACAGTTGCCCCCCAAGTCGGGTCGTCTTGGGGCGAGCTAGACTTGATGCCTTATATGGACTTTGTGAGAGTTTTTGAAATTGAGGTCGGACCTTCGTGGCGACCTTCTTCAAGGCCGGGCTTATAGCTACAAATAGGGCTGCCCCCAGCCTCAGAGTGCCCGAGATACGGGTCTTGTCAAAAGATCTTCGAGGCCGGGCTTATACCAACGAGGGTGTTTGCCACCAGCCTCGGCAATGTTAAAAACGTGACCACCTGAGGGACTCGTGGCGTCAATTTAAAGTCGCCTTCAGGGCAGTTTACCGGGACTCGGCCCAGATCGAACTCGCCCTTCAGGGTAATGGCAAACTCGGCCATTTAAAACGTGACCACCTGAGGGACTCGAGGTGTCAATTTAAAGTCGCCTTCAGGGCAGTTTACCGGGACTCGGCCCAGATCGAACTCGCCCTTCAGGGTAATGGCAAACTCGGCCATTTAAAACGTGACCACCTGAGGGACTTCGAGGTGTCAATTTAAAGTCGCCTTCAGGGCAGTTTACCGGGACTCGGCCCAGATCGAACTCGCCCTTAAGGGTAATGGCAAACTCGGCCATTTAAAACGTGACCACCTGAGGGACTCGAGGTGTCAATTTAAAGTCGCCTTCAGGGCAGTTTACCGGGACTCGGCCCAGATCGAACTCGCCCTTCAGGGTAATGGCAAACTCCGCCATTTAAAACGTGACCACCTGAGGGACTCGAGGTGTCAATTTAAAGTCGGAGGATCTCTGTGGGCAAAAGCGCCGACGTTCCTGCCTCGGGAATTTTTCCCGGCTTCTGGAACGTCGCTTTCGAGGAAGAGGAAGCTAGAGACAAGCAGGGCCGAGGGGAAACCTCGGATCCGTAGGAATCATCAGGAGTTCCGATCCTAGGTGGAGTTCCGGTTTTAGCGTCAAACTTTAAGGCAATCGCTCGGCCGATCCCAAATCGTTCCATCCAACCTCGGAACTTACTTTTACTTAAGCAATCAGTGAGAAAATCGTAGCCGATCCATATATATTAGATGGTTAAAGATTTACAAAGTCGGATTACATCATGCCCGTAGGCTCATTCCGAGACCTAGGTGAAACGTGACCTTCTTGAGTTAATCCCTTCTTCATGATCGATATACTTCTGAGATCGCTGGAGGAACTCGGCAAGCGACTCGACTTGGTTGACCCCGACGTCTATCTGAAATAGGCTTCCTTCACGAAGGCCAGCCTCCATGAAGTAAAGACGGAAGGAGTCATCGAGGTTCCGGACTTGAGCAGCTTCTCTATTGAATCTCTCTATGTAGTCCCGGAGGGACTCATTTTCTCCTTGACGAATTGCCTGCAATACCTTCCGAGATTTAGGCTTCATCTTCGAGTGGGCGAAGTGTGCAGAAAAGAGCTTGGCCAACTGATCCCAAGAGGAGATTGTATTTGGCTTAAGAGCCCTGAACCAGTCTAGAGCCGCCTTCTCTAGAGTAAGGGGAAAGGTTCGGCACTTTATCTCCTCTGGAATGTTACGGTATTGCATAACCGTGTCAAATTAGTCAAGATGGCGATCCGGATCGCCAGTCCCGTCATGCATTTTCAAACCTTCAGGGGGCTTCTCTAAGTGCTTGGGCACCAGAAAGTAATCGATTTTAGCTGTGAAAGGTCCTTTACGCTTTGCCGACCTCTCAAGGGGTGGAGACCGTCGGTAGCCATACTTGCTGGGGGATCCCCGCGAGCTAGGGCGCTGACGTTTCTGCCTCGGAGACCTCTTCAAATTTCCGGTACGTCGCCTCGGAGAAGAAGAAAACAGGAACGAGCTAGGCCGAGGGGAACCCTCAGGACCATAGGAATCATCGGTGGTCCGACTTGGGGGAGTCGCTGACCCTCGCCCTCCTCTACACCGAGGTGGAGTACGGTGATGGTATCTCCTCCAAGCCGGAGATCGGCGGCGGACGCGGCCATGAGTCGTTCCTCTTGAAGAGTTGTGCAGAGAGGAACTCCGATCCGGGACGTTACGAGCCCGGATCTCAGCAATCTGAGCTTCTAACTGGGCGTAGCGTTGTCTTTCCTGCTGGTCGGCCTCGGCTTGCCGATTTAGGAGCAGAACGAGCTGTTGAACAGCATCGATCGGTACCTGGACGGTCGGAGGGGGAGGTGGAAGCCGGTTCCGAGATGGGCTCCCATGAACCATAGTCGTAGCCGGGCTTCGAGCATGCACCGGGCTAAGGGGTAAGATGACCGCCAGTCCTTCCGAAGTCACCTGCTGCAGGACCGGCCCTTCACCGACATTCAGGACAGTCCTATGACGTAAGGTCGGAGCCATCGTCAATCAAGGAGATGGGAGAGGAACTAGAGTACAAGATCCTCTCACTGTGGTCGCCAATGTTCTGTACCGTATCTCTGGACTTGTACCCGATCTTAGACACAAGGTCCGATCCGAGATAGTTGGTAGGGGTTGGTCTTGATCAACCGAGCTCCGCTTCCGATCCGGGGCAGGTGGTACCTGCGGGGACACTCCGACGCTCAAGTCAGCCAGAGAGCTAATTAGAGGTGAAGAGTAGGAAAGAGTGTGTACCTTTAATGAAGCATTCAATGCTTATTTATAGAGTTTGGTGGTGTTAGACCTGATGAATCAGGACCGTCCGATCTTGCGTTGCGATCTCAACCATCGGTTGATGGATCTGCATTTGGTGTTGGGCCTCATTATTGTGGATTGGGCCAATCCATAACAATATATATATATATATATATATATATATATATATATATATATATATATATATATATATATATATATATATTTCAGGAGAAAATATATAATCAATGATATCTTGTAAAGTTGTAATGCATTAGTCATGACAGAACAATATTAAACTGGACAAGTCAATTATTTGAAACAATGCTGGGTGACAGCATATGTTTCATGGAGATGGAACAAACAAACGTGTTTTAGTTAAAGGTCAAAAATTACAGCTAGAAGTGGACCTAACCTACTTATAATCCAACTAGTTCTGTCCTTGTTGTCCAGCAAATAGGACAATATAATCCAACACTATATATATGTTGTAACTGAATAGTAATACTGCTAGCTAAGAGGGCTAAATTTTTCAAAGTCTTCAAAAGTAAGTGGGTTTTGAACATCTGTATCACATTAACTGTATAATGAGGAAGGACTTTTTATCATCATCATCATCAATCACCTAGCTAGCTAGCTAGATCTTCCGTTAGCTTGACAAATTCTTAGCTAGTGATCGCTACTTGTTAAATGTTTCTGAAAGGATCAATCACTTTCTGTTTGACTAACACACCAAAAAGGGTTTCCTTTTTTCATGATTGTGAATAGCATAGATGGAAAGTTCATATTTTAAATTGTAACCCTCCATATTGGACATAACACATACGTGTACTATATATTTTCTTTGAGTGGGTAATGTCCTAGTGTGAGAAAGAACTCGATAAAATGATAAATAATCATCACTTGTTATATTTTTCTTTAATTTCCTTACGTTTTTTTTGGTATATATATATATATATATATATATATATATATATATATATATATATATTATGGATTAGGCCACTACAGCATTTTGCACTAAAGCTCAATACCAAAGGCAAACTCACTAATCAATGGTGAAGATCAAAGACCTATATCCAATGATTCCCATTGATCCCCGAAACCTATAAATAAGCATTCAATGCTAGCATTAAAGGTACACATTTTTCCCCAATTCTAAAACTTGCAACTGACTCACTAGCTATCTAGAGCGTCGGAGTGTCATTGCAGGTACCACCCCACCTCGGATCGGAGCTCAAGCTCGGGTTGACCAAGAACACCGCTACCAACTATCTCGGATCGGATCTGGTATCCAAAGTCGGATACAAGGCAGGAGATAAGGTACAAAACAGTGGCGACCACAGTGGGAGCATCTTGTACTCTAGTCCCTCCCCCATCTCCTTGGTCAGCGATGGCTCTAGTGTTACGTCAGAGGAACGTCTCAAGTGCTATAGTGAGACCCGATCAACAGCAGGAAACCCCCAGAAGCTCCGCCCGAAATCAACTTCCACCTCCTCCCCAGACTGTCCAGGTGCCGATCAACGCTGTTCAACAGCTCGTCCAGCTGCTGACAATCCAGACCAAGGCTGAAATTGCCGAGATCCGAGCTCGCGACATCCTGGATCAGTCCTCTCCTCAAAACCATCCTCCCAGCAGAAGGACGTCTAGTCAAAGGCGTCACTGATCTCCGGCATGGAGGAGACACCACCACCGTTCACCACCTCGTCGGAATGGAAGACGAGGATCTGGAACTCCCCCAAGCCAGACGCAATACGATAGTTATTATCTTGAGGATTCCTCTCCCCAAAGCTCGTCTTTGGCGCATCCTCTTCTCCGAGGCGGCGTTCTATAAGCCGGGAAAGATCCCCGAGGCATAAACGTTGGCGCCCTCACTCTCGAAAGTCCCCTTTTAGGCACCATAACCACCGATCTCCTCCGGGACTATATTAAGAGGTTCAATAAGGAAGTCGCTCAGGTCCGGAACCTCGATGACTCATTCCAAATTTAATTTCTTCATGGAAGCCGGTCTTCGTGAAGGAAGTCTTTTCCAAATCGATATCAGAGTAAATCAAACTGAGTCACTTGCCGAGTTCCTCCAGCGATCTCAGAAGTACATCGACCACGAAGAAGGAGAGGTTGCGAGAAAGTCGGACGCCGACCCTGGAATGTCCAAGCCTCGGAATGAGAAGGAGGCCCAGAACGATAGTAAACCCAGGTCTCGCAACCGTCACCAGCATTATTCTGATCTTAACGAAACAAAAGCTAGAATCTTAACAGAATGCATGAATGCGGAATTTAAGGAAGTCAAGTACTGTTGGTATCACCGAAGTAAAGGACATGACACCAATCGTTGCAATGCTCTGAAAGACGACATTGAGGATCTGATCAAGAAAGGGAAATTGAGTCAATACGTGGCCAAAGAACCTCGGCAGGAAGTAGAGGTTAAAGAAGAAAAGGGTGACCCCAAAAAGAAGGGGAAGGATCCTCAAGAAAGAGGGGATTCCAAAAAGGGAAATTGAAAGTAGATGGGCAAGCCTCAGAGGAGAGGGTTCCCCCCGAAGAAGTAGAAGCCCAGAAGGATTCCAAAAAGAGAAGAAACAGTAGAGCTGCCGAGGTTAATGTCACAGATCTTGATGCGAGGTACGACCCTGACAGCTCCGAAGAGGAGAGTGATGACGATCTTACCCGAGAGATTAAGAAGAAAATCAGGTGACCTCAACCTGATGGTGAATTCGTGCAAATCCAATTGGGAGATGACCCAACCCAAACTATCAAGATCGGATCCGATCTCTCTGAGGAAGTTAAAGCAAAGCTCGCCTTTTGTCTGAAGGCTCATGCCGACCCCCTGGCTTGGTCGGCGAAGGACATGCCTGGGATTCCCCCAGAAGTCGCCTGTCACCAGCTAGCTGTTAACCCTGGGGCTAAGTGGGATGCCCAGCGCAAGAGAGCTCAAAGCAAGGAGAAAGCAGCTGCCACAGCTAAGGTCGTTGGTGATTTAATTAAACCCGATTTTGTAAAGGAAGTCAAGTATACAATTTGGCTTTTCAACCCTGTACTTGTCAAGAAAAGTAATGGAAAATGGCGAATGTGTGTTGATTATACCAATCTTAATTAATGCATGTCCAAAGGACGCCATTCCTGTTCCTAGCATTGATCGTCTCGTCGATATCGTTTACTATCATTTATGGATGCCTATTCCGGATATAACCAAATTCCGATGTTCCCTCCCGACCAATAAAACCCGCCTTCATGACTGACCGCGGTAATTTCTATTACCGGGTTATGCCATTTGGCTTGAAAAATGCGGGAGCTACCTATCAAAGAATGATGAACAGGGTTTTCCGAAAGCAGATCAGGCGCAACGTAGAAGTCTACCTCGAAGACATTATCGCAAAAAGCGAGGGTGAGAGCCTCCACATAGCCGACGTTGAAGAGATCTTCGCAGAAATCCGAAAAAACAATATGAGGTTGAACCCCGAAAAGTGCATTTTCGGAGTCCGAGCTGGGAAATTCCTTGGTTTCTACCTCGCATAAAGGGGCATTGAAGCCAACCCGGACAAATGTCGGGCTCTGACAGAGATGCGCACCCCGTCTACCAAGAAAGAGCTTCAGAAGCTTAAGCTTAATGGGATGATCGCCGCGCTATCTCGTTTCATTTCAAATGTTGCGTTCAAATCGCTTTCGTTATTTAAGCTGCTTAAGAAGGAAGCAAAGTTTTAATGGACCCCAGAGCGGGATGAGGCCCTCTCCCAGCTTAAAAAGTCTTTGTCCTAACCACCAATCCTGACTCGGCCAAACCTGGGGGAAACCTTATACATGTACTTAGCAATCTCGGAAGAAGCAATTGGCGCCGTTCTCATTCGGGAAACAGGGACAGGGCAGAGTCCAGTATACTTTGTGGGCAAAGCTTTACATGGATCAGAGGTTAGATACCAGAAAATAGAAAAAATTGCCTTTACTCTACTCATCTCGGCACGTCGCCTCCGACCTTACTTCGTCGCTCATCAGGTCGTGGTGCGGACTGATCACCCGATCCGACAAATCTTACACTGACCTGACTTAGCAGGACGAATGATTAAATGGGCAGTAGAACTTTCTGAGTTCGGCATGACATACGAGTCCAGGCCAGCAATGAAAGCTCATATACTTGCCGACTTTGTCGCTGAAATGACCCCGGTCGACCCTGAAGGCGAATTGTGGACTCTCCATGTAGATGGATCCTCAAATCCAAAGGGGAGCGGTGCAGGGCTGATGCTTGAAAGCCCGACAGGCGTTGTAATCTAGAACTAGGTATCCCTCACTTTTGGTTTCCCAACTTCAAACAATCAGGCAGAATACGAGGCATGCATAGCAGGACTCCGACTTGCCATAGCCCTCCGAGTTACTCGGCTCTCGTTGAACACTGACTCCTTGTTGGTAGTCTCGCAAATCAGAAAGCAATACGAAGCCAAAGATCCGACCTTGCAGAAGTATTTAACTCGAGTGCGGGAATTTCTTGCCTATTTCGTGTTTGCAGAGGTTAAGCATGTTCCCAGAGCGCAAAACATCAGAGCGGACGTTCTTTCCAAGCTCGCCAGCACCAAAGTTCCGGGAAATCACCGATCAATAGTCCATGAAACGCTAAGCAAACCCAGCGTCCTCCCCAACCCGGAACTCGCTTTTTCCATCAATGTTGTTGAGGAAAGCAAAGGTTGGATTTCACCAATAATGGAGTACATCAAGTCAGGGGACGAGCCTCCGGACTCCCGTGAAGCCAAATTAATCAGGAGGAAGGCCTCATCTTTCTCCGTAATCGGCGGAACACTCTACATAAGAAGCCTCTCTACGCCATTATTAAAATGCGTTGAAGGAGAGGAAGCAGATTATGTCTTGGCCGAGATCCACGAGGGGATCAGCAGACAACACCTTGGAGGTCGGTCTCTAGCTCGGAAAGCCTTAAGGGCAGGATATTTCTGGCCAACCTTGGAAACCGATGCAAGAAGTGTCAAATCCATGCCAAGGTTCTTGTAGCACCTCCTGCCGAGCTCACTAGTCTCACCTCGCCAAGGTCTTTCGCGTGGTGGGGGATAGATCTCTTAGGGCCATTCCCAACTGCCCCCGGCCAAGTCAATTACCTAATAGTGGCCGTGGACTACTCGAAAAACGGATTGAAGCCGAGCCTTTAGCCATTATCAGCGCAAGGAACTGCATTAAGTTCTTCAAAAAGAATATTATGACCAGATTCGGGATCACCGAGGTAATAATCACTGATAACGGAACCCAGTTCACTGACAAGGGCTTTAGGAAACTGATGTCCGATCTTCAGATTAAACACCAGTTTGCTTGGTAGAGCACCCCCAAACTAACGGATAGGCAGAGGCCGCTAACAAGGTACTCCTCCAGGGATTGAGAAAGTGGCTTGATGAAGCCATGGGAAAATGGGTTGAGGAATGTTGTGCGAAAAGTAGTTGTGCAAGTATACACAATCGCAACAAGTAATATAATGATAAATAGATATCGTTCCCACAGGGATTGGAATTAATTTAAGAGTTTAAGGATCTTAACAACTTAGTGAAACATGTCAAGTGACAAATAAAAATTTGGAGTTGTAAACACAATGAGTTGTGATAAAACAGTAGTGAATTGAAAGTATTTAAGAGTGAGTTGTATAGCTCATTCGTTATGTAAATTCCCAAGAGTAGAGTTCTATAATATTAGACGTTGTAGCGTTAAGCGCTGTAGCGGTATGGCAGCGTGCCTTTCAGTCACTGTCGCCAGGGTTATGTTACAAGACTCCTATGTCTAGGCTCTAAATAAGTTTTACCCCTGTATAATGAAGATCTTACAGCATGTGCCTTATGAACAATTACTCCCCTATGTCTAGGGTTAAGTACAAGTCATTTAAATGTCTTTAATTGACCTTCCATTCATATCAAACCTTGAAGTCTCTTCGTGAACCATGTCTGTACCCACGAAGTCCCTTATTTTAGTTGATCATTCCCAAAACAATTTTGAAAGCATTATAACACAAGGAATGAAACGCAAACATCATAATATTATATAAAAGCTACTCAAGGTTCATTACAAACTAAGAAAAATCCAACTACAAAGTGGTTAGCTCATAACAAGCTTCATCAACACAATATAAACAAACAAGCTTATATTACGGTAGGAAGACAAGAGGAGAATGGTTGCAAAAGATGCACTCCAAAAATCCCAAGTCATATACGATGGATGAAGCTATGGCGTGAGCAACCCTTAAGTGAAATCTAAAAACTATACTAAAAATAAAGGCTTTAAGAGTGGAATAACAATGGAGGAAGACTAAAATGTCAATATAGTTTTGTCTCTTGTTAAAACTCTCTCTGTTAAAACTCTCTCTTTCTTCGAGTGAGTCTAGCTAATGAATATGAAGGACTAGATATTCTCCTCAACAGATATTATCCTAATTAGATATTATCCTCATTATCCATAAAGCTACTTTTACAAAAAAGGGTGATGATTAAAATCATCACTAACTATCACATGGGCTTCAGTTAGGAGGCACCAAGTTTATTATTGCATCCACTTGGAGGCTGAAATGTCATGCTGAGAAGAAGAAGATCAGATTGATGACTCATCACTCAGCAAGTTGTTTCACAAATATCCAAGTGGTCAACGCTCCATAACGCTGTAACACATATAAATATGAGTTATCACACCCCCAAACTTAAACCATTGCTTGTCCTCAAGTAATGACACTTGAATAAGACAAGTAGACAACTTGACAAGTAAGCTTAAAAGTATAACTAGCTGCAGCTTTTAAATTAAATAGGATTTCTCAAAAATTTACTCATGCTAGGCTATCACTTCAAACTATTCTGAACATCCTCACATAGCAATGTGTTTTTATAACAAATAGAATGAATACTGCTCGAATGTGAGTGTGTGATTTCAAAGCTTAGCTCAGATCCTAGCTAGTTTCAGCATTTCTCTTAGGCTTTGGATAGAGTAGCCTTCTTTTGGTGTAGGCAAAGAATTTTTTCAAAAGAGAGAGTGGATTTACAATTTCACTTAAGTAATGGGGGGCTTCAAAGCACAACAAAGGGCTTTAATTAGGTATTTCAGATATTCAGTCAGTGCACTAAGTTTTGATTTGGTGCTTTCTTACCGCTGTAGCGCTTAGACGCTACAGCGCTGGTGGTTTGATGAACAAAATCAGTTACTGCCTTTATTGCTGAACTCCTTATTTGCATTCTTTCTTTTGATTTTTCTTTTCTTTTTCTGCATTTTGGAATAGTTCAGCATTATATTTTTCTTAGGCACTTTGCAACAATTGTCATGACCATTTTTTTACACTATTTTAGATCTTATTGCACTGACCTACTATCATCTTAATACTTAGCCTTAACATAATCGATACAACCCCCAAACTTAGCTTTAAAAACAACTCTCACTTTTTAGTCAAAATTTGACTATCCCTTGGTTCACTAGGACTAATTTCAGCTTTGAATGATCTCTAGCTAACTAGGTTCTTTGCATAAGTTTGGAGTTTAGTGTAAAAGCAGCAATTAAAACTATTTCATTGAAAACACAAGGCTACTTTACTCAAAAACATCCAGTCATCACTTAATTTAGCTACATAAGTTCAATTTTTGTTACTATAAAATTTAAAAAGTGCAGCTACTCATCTCTTGTATTTAAATAAACAAAACATGGCATAACATTAATTAATTATAATAAAACATTATTGTACTTAACAAAACAGACTTTCATATCCATAAGGTCCTCCCCCAAACTTTAAACTTTTAGTAGTGTCCTCACTGCTTTATGCATGGTAAAATGAAGAGGCCTTAAACAAAATACAATACAAAATACAGCATCAGGCTTGAACAGCCAAAAACGCTTGCCTTTTTAGGCCTTCTTGAGCCTTTTGCTGGCTCTTGAGGGAACTGGGACTGCTCTTGTTGCCTTTTTCTTCTTGGGGGTTGGGGGTTTTTGTTTTTCCACCGCTACAGCGGTAGACGCTGTAGCGCTTGTTGCTTCTTCTCCTCTTTCTTTCTGCTCTCCTCCTTCTTTATGCTCTTTCATTTGCACCAACTCTTCAGCAGCCTCCTCTTCCATAGTCTTCTTAGTACCTTCACCTTCTTCTGTGGCCACCACTGGACTTGCGTCTTTAGACGCTGCAGCATTAGCCGCTGCAGCGTCTACTGGCAGAACACCTTCTTCCGGGTATTGTGCCAACTTGACACTAGTGTTTCTTCTGGCTTTGTGGTATGATTGATAAGTTTTCTTGGGTTTCAGAGTTTGAGTTTCAGGTTCTTTTTCTTGTTGTTTGGGTTGTTGTTGGTCAGCTTCCTTTTGTGGGGCTTGTTTTGTGGGTGATTTCTGTGGTTGCTCAGTCACTTCATCTTGGGCTTTCTTAGATGGGGATTTGCTTGGGGATTGATGGTCTGATTCTGGGATGGGAGAGGGGCTTGTTGGGGGTGTGATTTGAGCTGAGGTGGAATGGGTTTTAGGTGGGGATTTGCTGGGGTTGGGGTTATATCTCTGTACACCTCTTCTGCCTAAGAACTTGTTTCTTCCTCTTGGGATGATTCTTCATCCTCATCCTTCTGCATTTCCTCCATTACAGACTTAGTCTCTTCCTCATCTTCCTCACTAATTCCTTCCATTTCCTCAGAATCCAGACTTTCTTCCTCTATAATCAATTTCCTCACTCTCTTAGCAGGGCTTTGTTTTAACTTCTTTGCTGGGCTTTCCACAGATTTATTCTTCTCAGTTTTGCTTTTCTCTGCTTCCACCCTTTTTGCAGGCTCTTCGTCTATTAGCCAATCAGGGAATTCAGGGGGTGGAACAGAGGTTTTACCTTTGGAGATCTGAGCATACATTGCCTTCTCCCATTCAAATGTGTCTTTAACAAAACGATAGAGAGACTGCTGTTTCAGCGCCAAACGCTGTAGCGCTACAGAGTCATCAGACGCTGTAGTGGCAGGCTTCGGCTTTGCCTTAAAAACACAGGGGAATGCTCCCTGAGGGGACCTCCTTTCTTCTTTCTTCTCCACCTCAACATCAACATTCAAACACAGATCAATTATTAAGCAGGGAAAGTAGATATTACCTCCCTTTTTGATCCTGCATTTCTCTATCTCTTTTTCTATCAACTTCCCTACGTCTATCTTCTCACCAGCCATGATTGCATCAATAACTATCAGCCTTTCTTTTTCCACAAATGTTGTGTGAGAGGTTGGCAACAGGGAGTGCTTAATGAAGCTACACCATAAGTTGGCCTCCTCGCACATATATGCTTTCTTAATTTTGTATTCTGCACCAAACTTCTCCCATCTGGCTCCTTCAACACAAATTCTTTCTCTGACTCCTTCCATCTCTACATTTCCCCAGGACTGTACCTTGTTTACCAGCGCTTTCCCATGATACCCAAGGTGAAAAAGATCGTTAATGGTCCTTGCGTTGAAGTTCATTGTTTCACCCCTAACCACTGAGTAGGTTTGGGGCTTTCCATCTTTGGGTTCTTCTATACCAGCATAAAATTCCCTAACCAATGAAATCAGGTACTCCTTACGGTGTTTGATAAAATTTTCCCAACCAAGCGCTGTGACGATGTTTGTGAAAGCCTCAGGAGCCTTTTCTGCTTTGAATCCCTCTCTGCTATGAACTCCATCTTCCAAAATCTTTGAGAATCTAGGGTTGCTTTGGTCGGTTTTGAGGTTTCTGGGCTCATATTGGCTCCCTTACCAGTTTTCTTTGCAGTAGTTTGCTTTTTAGTCATGGCGTTGTGTTTGGTTTCAAAAACGCTGAGTATGGACGGTTAGGTTTTTGGAAAACGCTGGGTTCTGCGTTGGAAAAAGAGAGAAACGAGAATGGTGGGTTACGAGTGGAGTCGTGAGGACGGTTAGAAGGGCGAAGAAGAGAAACGAGAGTAATTGATTGCGTGGGGGAGGTGTTATTTGAGAAGTGACCGTTGTGTGAGTGAAGTGGGAGAGAGAAAAGGTAAAGTGGTTGAGTTGACAGTTCACTGATGCAGGAGCAGTCTAGGATAAGATTTAAAAAGAAACTGCCACGTCACCCATGAGTGAAGATATTTATTTTTTTTGTTTGACCACGTTCAGCTTTGCAACAACACCACTATAGCGCCTTTGCAACGGCAAGCGCTGCAGCGTTTCTACTGATATCTAAAACTCTTACTGATTCTTCTTACTTCTCAGGTGAATTTATGCAAAAAAGAAAGACTCAACACAAAAATTGTTAAATTCCTTGGGGTGCCTCCCAAGAGCGCTTGCTTTAAGAGTCTGCAGCCAGACTTCCTCTTTTTATTATAGGTCTTTCAATTCAATTGTGGTTTTGTTTCTTACCACATCTCCACCAAGGTATTGTTTGACCCTTTGACCATTTACTTTGAAGGTGGTGTTAGTTACTTCATCATAGAGGTCCACTGCACCATGGGTGTATAGTTTCACTAACTTGAATGGGCGTGACCATCTTGACTTCAACTTACCTGGGAATAATTTAAGCCTTGAATTGAACAGCAACACTTGCTCTCCTTCAATCAGCTCTCTTCTTTGTAGTTTTTGGTCATGCCATACATTGGTTTTTTCTTTGTAGATTGCTGCATTTTCATAGGCAAAGTGCCTAATTTCTTCCAATTCATGTAATTGCAGCAATCTAGAACCTCCTGCTTCCTTGTAGTCAAAATTGAGTTTTTTCAGTGCCCAATGGGCTTTGTGCTGAAGCTCAATTGGCAAGTGACAGGATTTTCCATAAACCAGCCTATAGGGTGACATCCCTAGAGGTGTTTTGAAAGTTGTCCTGTAGGCCCACAATGCATCATCTAGATGTATTGCCCAGTCCTTTCTTGTAGGCCCAACCATTTTCTTCAGCATTCTCTTTATCTCTCTGTTGGATAACTCAGTCTGACCACTAGTTTGTGGATGGTAAGCAGTGGCAATTTTATGCTTGACTCCATATTTAGCCAAGAGAGTCTCAATTAATTTATTACAGAAATGAGAACGCTCATCACTTATGATGGCTCTTGGAGTTCCAAACCTTGTAAATATATTTTTCAACAAAAATTTGCTCACGGACTTTGCATTATTGTTGGGTAGAGCAACAACCTCTACCCACTTTGAAACATAATCCACAGCTACTAATGTAACACCCCGAAATTAATTAAATAGTTATTTAGTATTTAGTTAATTAAATTAAATAGGAGTTGGTGATAGAAATAATAATAATAATAATAATAATAATAATAATGATGATAATAATAATAATAATAATAATAATATTGGGTGGTTTTAGTTATTATTATATTATTTTATTTATCTGAAGGGGGTGGCGTTGGTACTTCGGAGGTGTTATGATTGGCCCAGTGCGCCAAGCCCAAGCCCGTAGACTTGAGCTGCTAGGCGCTAGGTTAGTGAAGTGGTGCCTCATTTGTGAAAAAAGAAAAGAAAGCGTGAGTTGAGAGAAGAGAAAGGAGAGAGCGTGAGAAAGAAAGAAAGAAAACGCAAAAGGAGAGAAAGAAAGAGAAGAAAAATAGCGCAAGGGAGAGAAGAAAGAAGAGGAGAGGGGTGCGACTTCCGTAGGAGAGGAGAGGAGCTCGGTTGCTGTGGTTACTCGGTGTGCTCGTGGAGGGATCTCTATCTTCGGTGAAACTAAGGTAAGGGTGGGTCTTGCCTTATAATAGGGGTCATAATGGGATGTATGTAGGGGTTAGGATCTATGTCGTTTTTGTATTGATTTTGATATTGATGAGTTGTATGTATGTATTGATCACTATATGGCTTGTTGATGTTTTGCGAATTGTTCATATAAGTGATGAATTTCGAATTGCGTACTAAGTGCTCGAATAAATGTATAAATGATAATGTTGGGCTTAATTAATTGAGTTTGGAGTAATTTTGTGGTGTTTGAAATAGTTGGTGATGATTGAGCATTTGGTACTCATGTGTTGTTGTTGGTGAATTTGATGTTTTGGGTGTTATAGGCGCATAAGGCGCCATTGTAGTATTTTTAGTGTTGCTGGAAATTGTTGTCTAGGTGCGGAATTAGGCGCTCTTGAGTCGGGTGCCCCGCGCCAAGTATTGACGTTGTCGGAATTTTGATCATGGAAGTAGGCGCCCTTGTGCTAGGCGCCCCGTGCCAAATTATTGTGTATTGGCTAAGTGTATTTTGTGTGTGTTGGTGTGACATATGCTAAGTGCATCTTATGATATGTTTGTGTGCCAAGTGCCAAGTTAGTGTGTGTGTTAGTGATGCTTTGGTGCGGGTGTGTGTATAGGTGCCATGGTGATGGTAATGATGGTTGTCCATATGATTTTGGTGATTTCAAATAAAATTGATTTTTGGGTGAGTGAGGATTTTAGAGGGTGGAAGAGAAATATAATTTTGATGTTTTAAAATTGAGAAAAATTGATGTTTGGGCTGAATTTGTGTAAAAATCTGGTTTTGGCAGTGTGCTGGGCGCCAGGTGCCTGTGCTGGGCGCCAAGGGCGCTGTGTGTGTGTGCTGGGCAAGTGTGGCGCGCGCCTGGGCGCTGGGCACCTGTTGTGCGTGCGCTGTGTTGCGCGCTGGGCGCTGGGGGCCTGCTTGCGTGCGTGTGTGTGTGTGGCGCGCGCCTGGGCGCTGGGCGCCTGTTGTGCGCGCGGATGCGCTGTGTTGCGCGCTGGGCGCTGTTGTGCGCGTTGCCTGGGCGCTGGGCGCCTAAGGCGCCAGTTTCCAGCAGCGTTGCCTAATTTTTCCTAAATTTGTTTTTAACGTAACTTTTGACTCGGGTGTCCGTTTTTGGTGGTTCAAAGTGCGTTACGACGCTCATTTTATTGTCTATCTGTTTGTCCAGGCCAAAACCGAAATTTAATATTTTTCCTCGGTCGTTTCTGAAAGTCCCAAGTGACTGTGTCCTAGTTGTTGTTTGGTTTGGAAATCGCTACTGTTCCTCTTTAATAAAATGTTGGTGTTCTTCATGAGACTAAGGTGCTGTTCCTTGTAATTTTAAATGGTGCTGTCACGGTGAAAATAATGTGCTGTGTAATAGTGTGGTATGCAAATATATATATATATATGGTATATATTATTATTGGTGAATGGGGTCTGTAATCCTCTTTTGATGTGTTGGTGATTATGCTATGGCATTATTTATTTGGTGATTCTGGTGTGTGATGCATGGTCATGGTGTCGCATAATCATATGCATGATTTTGGTGAATAGGCTTCGGCCTTATTATAAATTTTGGTGAATGCCCTCAAGGCTCATTTTTGGTGAATGGATCCACATGCATATGCCCAGTGGAGTTTTGGGTTGCATCTCATACATTAAACATACAGTTGGTGAATGTTTTAGTGATTATTTATTTGGTGATATTCGGTGAATATTTATTTGGTGATTACTTGGTGATTATTTTATTTGGTGATTACTTGGTGATTATTTTATTTGGTGATCGTTTGGTGAATATTAAGTTGGTGCTGAACTGGTGATTAAAGTGATTATTGCTGTGTTTTGATGTAGTCCTGTATCTGTATATACTACTCCTTATGTACTTTATTATGGGGTTTGAGACTCACCCCTTTTGTTGATTTTACTTTTCAGGTAACCGTACTTGAAGGCTTTGACCTTCATTCCCTTGAGTTTGAGTCGCTCTGATACGTAGCACCTGGGGGGCGTCTTATTAGATAGTGATTTTGTCTTGTACGACTTGTTGGATTTTGTTTTAACGTTGTAACTGTATTTTTGAGTAATGGCCGCCCATGATGCCACGTAATGTTTTTAATTGAAGTTAAACAAATGACGTGTTTTTGAAGTAATTGTAGCATTCCGTTTCAAGAAAAAAATAATTTGTGCACTCTGATAATTGATATAAATGAAAGGGGTAGAAACGGGTGTTACAAGTACGGGTGTTACAAGTTGGTATCAGAGCAGTTCGGTCTGTCCGGCCGGTAGTCGAGTCGTCGTGTTGAGTAACATTGAGTTTGTTACTCGTTTCTGAATTCTGTTTTCTATTGCAGTGCTAGAATGGCCAGACGGGACGATGCTGCACTTGCTGCTGCCTTGCAGGCTATAGCCGGGGCGATGGGTAATATACCCGGTGTTGTTAATGACGGGACGCGCAATTTGGCTACATTCCAGAGAGAGAACCCACCCACCTTTAAGGGTCGGTACAACCCGGATGGGGCGTTGTCATGGCTGAAGGAGATAGAGCGGGTCTTTCGTGTCATGGAGTGTACTCCAGCTCAGAAAGTGAAGTTTGGAACTCATATGCTAGCAGAGGAAGCTGACGACTGGTGGTTGGGAATGCTGCGAAGATTGGAAAATGCTGGTGAGGAAGTGACTTGGGAGGTTTTCACAAGAGAGTTCAAGAGGAAGTATTACCCTGAGGATGTGCGAGCCAAGAAAGAAGTGGAGTTTTTAGAGCTGAAGCAGGGAGACAAGACTGTGGCTGATTATGCCGCCAAGTTTGAGGAGCTGGCTCAATTTTGTCCTTATTATGCTAACGATGCCAATTCTGAATTTTCCAAATGTGTCAAGTTCGAGAGTGGTCTACGTCCTGATATAAAGAAAGCAATTGGATATCAAGAGGTTCGGGTTTTCGCTAGATTGGTTGATAAGTGTAGGATCTATGAGGAAGACAGTTCTGCTGCTTACAAGGCGGTGAAGGAGAAGAGAAATTCTCAGTTTAGGGGGAAGCCCTATGATGTTTCAGGTGGTAAAGGAAAGGGAGAGGAGAGTTCGGGCAGGAAGCCAAGTGGGGGAGACGCTACTGCGGACATTGTGTGTCACAAGTGTGGAAAGCCGGGACATAAGAGTCCCGATTGCATGACCTTCAAGTGTTTCAAGTGTGGCAAGGAAGGCCACGTAGCTGCTAAGTGCGAGAAGAGAGACGTTGTTTGCTACAACTGTGGGGAGATGGGACATATTAGTACTAAGTGTTCCAAGCCGAAGAAAGAGAAGTCTAGTGGGAGGGTGTTTGCCTTGGTGGGCACTGAGTCCTCTGAAGAATGATGATCATTTCGGAGGTATGTGTTTCGTTAGAGTTTTCCGCTAAATCTATTGTCGATACTGATGCCGCTCGTTGTTTTAATACTGCTGAATGTTGTGAATGCTTAAGTTTTGTGTTGTTTTCTCTGATTGGTCTTATGTTGTTTGGTGTGTTCTTTGTGTCCCTTGTCGATCTTCGACAGAGACCTTGTTGCGAGTTTTGTTGTTTGCTGTTGGGTGAATTAATTGTAATCGTGGGTACGGACTAGTTAGAGCATAACCGTGAGGATGTCAATTGTCGTAGCCAGCCGGTGAGTTAAGGAGATGTTGATGCGAATTTTCGAGGACGAAAATAATCTAAGTGGGGGAGAGTTGTAACACCCCGAAATTAATTAAATAGTTATTTAGTATTTAGTTAATTAAATTAAATAGGAGTTGGTGATAGAAATAATAATAATAATAATAATGATGATAATAATAATAATAATAATAATAATAATAATATTGGGTGGTTTTAGTTATTATTATATTATTTTATTTATCTGAAGGGGGTGGCGTTGGTACTTCGGAGGTGTTATGATTGGCCCAGTGCGCCAAGCCCAAGCCCGTAGACTTGAGCTGCTAGGCGCTAGGTTAGTGAAGTGGTGCCTCATTTGTGAAAAAAGAAAAGAAAGCGTGAGTTGAGAGAAGAGAAAGGAGAGAGCGTGAGAAAGAAAGAAAGAAAACGCAAAAGGAGAGAAAGAAAGAGAAGAAAAATAGCGCAAGGGAGAGAAGAAAGAAGAGGAGAGGGGTGCGACTTCCATAGGAGAGGAGAGGAGCTCGGTTGCTGTGGTTACTCGGTGTGCTCGTGGAGGGATCTCTATCTTCGGTGAAACTAAGGTAAGGGTGGGTCTTGCCTTATAATAGGGATCATAATGGGATGTATGTAGGGGTTAGGATCTATGTCGTTTTTGTATTGATTTTGATATTGATGAGTTGTATGTATGTATTGATCACTATATGGCTTGTTGATGTTTTGCGAATTGTTCATATAAGTGATGAATTTCGAATTGCGTACTAAGTGCTCGAATAAATGTATAAATGATAATGTTGGGCTTAATTAATTGAGTTTGGAGTAATTTTGTGGTGTTTGAAATAGTTGGTGATGATTGAGCATTTGGTACTCATGTGTTGTTGTTGGTGAATTTGATGTTTTGGGTGTTATAGGCGCATAAGGCACCATTGTAGTATTTTTAGTGTTGCTGGAAATTGTTGTCTAGGTGCGGAATTAGGCGCTCTTGAGTGGGGTGCCCCGCGCCAAGTATTGACGTTGTCGGAATTTTGATCATGGAAGTAGGCGCCCTTGTGCTAGGCGCCCCGTGCCAAATTATTGTGTATTGGCTAAGTGTATTTTGTGTGTGTTGGTGTGACATATGCTAAGTGCATCTTATGATATGTTTGTGTGCCAAGTGCCAAGTTAGTGTGTGTGTTAGTGATGCTTTGGTGCGGGTGTGTGTATAGGTGCCATGGTGATGGTAATGATGGTTGTCCATATGATTTTGGTGATTTCAAATAAAATTGATTTTTGGGTGAGTGAGGATTTTAGAGGGTGGAAGAGAAATATAATTTTGATGTTTTAAAATTGAGAAAAATTGATGTTTGGGCTGAATTTGTGTAAAAATCTGGTTTTGGCAGTGTGCTGGGCGCCAGGTGCCTGTGCTGGGCGCCAAGGGCGCTGTGTGTGTGTGCTGGGCAAGTGTGGCGCGCGCCTGGGCGCTGGGCGCCTGTTGTGCGTGCGCTGTGTTGCGCGCTGGGCGCTGGGCGCCTGCTTGCGTGCGTGTGTGTGTGTGGCGCGCGCCTGGGCGCTGGGAGCCTGTTGTGCGCGCGGATGCGCTGTGTTGCGCGCTGGGCGCTGTTGTGCGCGTTGCCTGGGCGCTGGGCGCCTAAGGCGCCAGTTTCCAGCAGCGTTGCCTAATTTTTCCTAAATTTGTTTTTAACGTAACTTTTGACTCGGGTGTCCATTTTTGGTGGTTCAAAGTGAGTTACGACGCTCATTTTATTGTCTATCTGTTTGTCCAGGCCAAAACCGAAATTTAATATTTTTCCTCGGTCGTTTCTGAAAGTCCCAAGTGACTGTGTCCTAGTTGTTGTTTGGTTTGGAAATCGCTACTGTTCCTCTTTAATAAAATGTTGGTGTTCTTCATGAGACTAAGGTGCTGTTCCTTGTAATTTTAAATGGTGCTGTCACGGTGAAAATAATGTGCTGTGTAATAGTGTGGTATGCAAATATATATATATATATATATGGTGTATATTATTATTGGTGAATGGGGTCTGTAATCCTCTTTTGATGTGTTGGTGATTATGCTATGGCATTATTTATTTGGTGATTCTGGTGTGTGATGCATGGTCATGGTGTCGCATAATCATATGCATGATTTTGGTGAATAGGCTTCGGCCTCGGGCTTCGGCCTTATTGTAAATTTTGGTGAATGCCCTCAAGGCTCATTTTTGGTGAATGGATCCACATGCATATGCCCAGTGGAGTTTTGGGTTGCATCTCATACATTAAACATACAGTTGGTGAATGTTTTAGTGATTATTTATTTGGTGATATTCGGTGAATATTTATTTGGTGATTACTTGGTGATTATTTTATTTGGTGATTACTTGGTGATTATTTTATTTGGTGATCGTTTGGTGAATATTAAGTTGGTGCTGAACTGGTGATTAAAGTGATTATTGCTGTGTTTTGATGTAGTCCTGTATCTGTATATACTACTCCTTATGTACTTTATTATGGGGTTTGAGACTCACCCCTTTTGTTGATTTTACTTTTCAGGTAACCGTACTTGAAGGCTTTGACCTTCATTCCCTTGAGTTTGAGTCGCTCTGATACGTAGCACCTGGGGGGCGTCTTATTAGATAGTGATTTTGTCTTGTACGACTTGTTGGATTTTGTTTTAACGTTGTAACTGTATTTTTGAGTAATGGCCGCCCATGATGCCACGTAATGTTTTTAATTGAAGTTAAACAAATGACGTGTTTTTGAAGTAATTGTAGCATTCCGTTTCAAGAAAAAAATAATTTGTGCACTCTGATAATTGATATAAATGAAAGGGGTAGAAAACGGGTGTTACAACTAAGATGTACAAATTTCCATGAGAAGGGGGGGAAAGGTCCCATGAAATCCATTCCCCAAACATCAAAGAGTTCTATCTCTAAGATGTTTGTTAATGGCATCTCATGCTTACTTGATATGTTCCCAGTTCTCTAGCATCTATCATAGCCTTTCACAAAGTCCTGAGCATTCTTAAAAAGTGTAGGCTAATAATAACCGGATTGCAATACCTTAGCAGTAGTTCTAATCCCACCAAAATGCCAACCACATGGTGCAGAATGGCAGTGCTGTAGAACTTGGTCTTGCTCTTCCTCTGCAAGGCATATCCTCATCAATTGGTCTTGGCATTTCTTGTAGAGAAAAGGTTCATCCCAGTAATATTGTTTCACTGTTTGGAAGAACCTCCTCTTTTGCTGATAATTCATCTCAACAGGTAACACCTTGCTAACCAGAAAATTTACAATGTCAGCATACCAAGGTGTTGAAGGTTCAGGCGCTGCAGCGTCTAGCGTGATAGCGCTAACCGCTGCAGCGGTTGATGCTTCAGCAGCTATTGCCAATAGTTGTTCATCTGGAAAGTGCTCCCTGATCTCTCCTCCTGCTGTACCTGCATTTTCTCTTTCTATTCTAGATAAATGATCAGCAACTTGGTTCTCCACTCCCTTTTTATCTTTAATTTCTAAATCAAACTCTTGGAGTAGGAGAACCCACCTTATTACCCTTGGCTTTGCATCTCTTTTAGTGATCAAATACTTGATGGCAGAGTGGTCTGTAAAGACAATCACTTTAGTGCCCACCAAGTATGATCTAAACTTGTCAAATGCAAAGACAACAGCCAAAAGTTCTTTTTCTGTCACTGTGTAATTCAATTGAGCTTCTATTAGTGTTCTGCTAGCATAATAAATTGAATGAAAAATTTTATCATACCTTTGCCCCAGTACAGCTCCAATGGCAAAGTCGCTTGAATCACACATAAGCTCAAAATGCTTACTCCAATCAGGAGCTATAATAACTGGTGTGTTATTAAAGCTTTCTTCAGTTTCGGGAAGGCTTGCATACATTCTTCATCAAATATGAAAGGGACATCATGCTGCAACAGTTGGCACAGAGGCTTGGAGATTTTTGAAAAATCTTTTATGAACCTCCAATAGAATCCAGCATGCCCCAGAAAACTTCTGATGCCCTTGATGTTTGTTGGTGGAGGTAGCTTCTCAATGACCTCTATTTTTTCCTTGTCCACTTCCAGCCCCTTCTTGGATACTCTGACCCAAAACAATTCCCTCTTGCACCATAAAATTGCATTTTTCCCAATTTAGCACAAGGTTTGTTTCTTCACACCTTATTAGAATTTCTTCCAAGTTGGACAAGCATAGATGGAATGTTTCCCCAAACACAGAGAAGTCATCCATGAATACCTCCATGGATCTTTCAATGAAGTCTGAGAAGATTGCCATCATACATCTCTGGAAAGTGGCAGGCGCATTACACAATCCAAATGGCATCCTTATAAATGCAAAGGTGCCATATGGACATGTGAATGTAGTCTTTTGCTGATCTTCAGAAATTATTGCTATTTGATTATAACCAGAATAACCATCTAGAAAGCAATAAAATTCTTTACCTGAAAGCCTATCCAGCATTTGGTCAATGAAAGGCAATGGGAAATGATCTTTCCTTGTAGCTTTGTACAACCTCCTGTAATCCATACAGATCCTCCTTCCCGTTACCTTCCTGGTTGGCAACAGTTCATTCATTTCTTTTGTGATCACTGTTACCCCTCCCTTCTTTGGAACACACTGCACAGGACTAACCCATGCACTGTCTGAGATAGGATAAACAATACCTCCATCCAACCATTTGATGATCTCTTTCTTCACCACCTCTTTCATGATAGGGTTCAGCCTCCTCTGCCCTTCAATGCAGTTCTTGGAGTCTTCTTCCAACACAATCCTGTGCATACAGATGGTGGGGCTTATTCCCTTAATATCAGACATCTACCACCCAATTGCTCCTTTATGTCTGTGCAGTGTACCAATCAAATCCTGCTCCTGTTCTTCAGAAAGATCATAGGCTATTATAACTAGCAAAGTGCTATTTTCTCCCAGATATGCATACTTGAGATGGGTAGGCAACTCCTTCAGCTCTAAGGTAGGTGGTTGTTCAATGGAAGGCAGATTCTCTTTTATGTCAGAGTGTTCTTGTTCAAGAGATTCATACTTCCTAGCCCAAACTTCCTTCACTTCTTCTGCAAGTTGTGTCAGATTCTGAATTTGCATTGCTGTTCAGTAACTGCTCCAGATGATCAGTGCTTTCCTGAAAATGATTCTGAACAACTTGGTCAAGAGCAGTCACAAATGAGCATTCAATAGTATTGGGGTCTGGAAACTTCATGGCATTAAGGACATTAAATCTGACTTCTTGGTCATTGACTCTCATGGTCAATTCTCCTCTTTGCACATCTATTAGTGTTCTTCCAGTAGCTAGAAATGGCCTTCCCAATATTATAGGCACTTCTTTGTCTGCTTCAAAATCCAGAATCACAAAGTCCACAGGGAATACAAATTTATTTACTAGCTAATTGTAGAGTCACTGATGTAGGTCTGCCAGTTCCTACTCCTAATTGTGTGTATATGGACTTTGGCATTAGATTTATGCTAGCACCCAAGTCACATAAGGCACGGCCAGAGTAGAAATTCCCAATGGAATAAGGTATAGTAAAGCTGTCAGGGGTCCTTTGATTTCAAGGGTAGTTTGTTTGGCATAATCATGCTACACTCCCCAGTCAATGCTACTGTTTCAAATTCCCTAAGTCTTCTCCTTTTGGTGAGCACATCCTTCATAAACTTTGCATAGTTTGGCATTTGTTGGAGGGCTTCCACCAATGGAACATTAATGTGCAGTTGTTTAAGGACTTCCAGGAATTTGTTGAATTGTTTGTCTTCCTGAGCCTTCCTAAGCCTCTGAGGATATGAAGGGTCGGGATATGTTGGAATAATTTTGGGTGGTGGTATCTGGGCAGCAACAGGCGCTGTAGCGTCTGGTGCAGAATTTTTTTTTATCAGATTTTGTATTTTTTTCACCTGAAGCAAGTGATGGCCCTTGCAAATGTTTCCACTCCTTAGAGATATAACTTTGACATGCTCCTTCCCTTGGGTATTAGAAGTTGAAGCTTCAGTAGTGGATGGCAATGATCCACTTGTTCTTTGGGTAAGAACATTAGCTATTTGCCTCATTTGTACCTCCAGGCTTTTGATGGAAGCTTCATGAGTTTTCAAGGTTATCTTACAGTCGCTCATGAAGCTTTTTAACAGACCTTCCATGGAATTATCAATAACAGGGGCATTTTGCCTTTGATAGTTTTGAGTAGGGAATCCTGGTGGATTAGCTGGAGCACTATAAGTTGGTGCTGTAGCATTGTTGGCTCCCCATCTGAAGTTGGGGTGATTCTTCCAACCAGGATTATAAGTATTTGAGTAGGGATTATTATTCTTGTTGAATCCCACGTAACTCACAGAGACAGGATTACCTGGACATTCTTCATAAAGATGCTCACCTCCACAATATACACAGCTTGTTGAGCCTGGAGAGGCTTGCTCAATGGCTGCTACAGCTGGTTCAACTGGCGCTGTAGTGGTAACCGCTACAGCCTTTGAAGTGTTCATGGCTTTTATCATGTTGGTGAGAGAGGCAACCTGGGCAGACAGAGCAAAAACTTCACTTATCTCATGCACTCCAGCAACCTTCTTTTGCAGAGCTAACCTTTCAGTGGGCCATTGGTAGCTATTTGTAGCAATGTCATCTATTAACTCACAGGCTTCATTATAAGAGGTTTTCAGTAGTACACCCCTAGAAGAAGCATCTAGCATTAGTCTGGTATGAGGATCCAACCCATTGTAGAAGGTTTCCATTTGGATTATTACTCGTATGCCATGATGAGGACATCTCCTTAACAGTTCCTTCCATCTCTCCCAGGCTTCAAACAGTGTTTAAGAGTCTTTTGGTCTGAATGCAGTAACTTCATTCCTCATTCTTGCATTCTTACTTGGTGGAAAGTATTTTGCTAAGAATTTCTCAGCCATTTCATTCCAAGTATGGATAGAGTTAGGCTCTAGAGAAGTTAACCAGGCCTTAGCTCTATCCTTCAAGAAATCAGGAAAAAGTTTTAACCTGAATGCAAACTTCCAAAAAATTGCTTCAAATGTAAATATGGGTCCTCTTGGGGAGAACCTCCAAACTGACCTACTGTTTGGAGCATCTGGAACATCATGGGCTTGAATTCAAATTGAGCTATTTGAAGAGTAGGCCTAGCTATGCATGTCTCCATGGTTAGTGGGTCAAATACAGCATAGTCCCTCATAGGTCTGTCCCTGTCATTTACCATGTCAGCAAAACCTTGATTTATGAATTGTTGTCTATACCAGTCTTCTTGATCATGTAATGTAGGGGTGGGTGGTGTATTTCCCCTACGTCTACCTCCTGGATCATATCTTCCTCTACCCAGTGTGGTACCTCTACCTGAGTTTGTTCTGCCACTGTGTTCAGACATTGTGGGTCTAAGCTGTCTTAGTCTCCTGAATCTTCTTTCTGGTTCTGGGTCCAACTCAAATTCTGGTGGTTGGGACCTGGGCATGCACTGCAGCGTGTACCGCTGTAACATCAAGAAACAACACACCAGCGTAAAATCTTCACTAATATTGCTATAAACTTTAAACAATAAAAATTAAATGCAATCCTCGGCAACGGCGCCAAAAACTTGTTGTGCGAAAAGTAGTTGTGCAAGTATACACAATCGCAACAAGTATTATAATGATAAATAGAGATCGTTCCCACAGGGATTGGAATTAATTTAAGAGTTTAAGGATCTTAACAACATAGTGAAACATGTCATGTGACAAATAAAAGTTTGGAGTTGTAAACATAATGAGTTGTGATAAAACAGTAGTGAATTGAAAGTATTTAAGAGTGAATTGGATAGCTCATTCGTTATGTAAATTCCCAAGAGTAGAGTTCTATAATATTAGACGTTGTAGCGGTATGGCAGCGTGCCTTTCAGTCACTATCACCAGGGTTATGTAACAAGACTCCTATGTCTAGGCTCTAAATAAGTTTTACCCCTGTATAATGAAGATCTTACAGCATGTGCCTTATGAACTATTACTCCCCTATGTCTAGGGTTAAGTACAAGTCATTTAAATGTCTTTAATTGACCTTTCATTCATATCAAACCTTGAAGTCTCTTCATGAACCATGTCTGTACCAACGAAGTCCCTTATTTTAGTTGATCATTCCCAAAACAAGTTTGAAAGCATTATAACACCAGGAATGAAACACAAACATCATAATGTTATATAAAAGCTACTCAAGGTTCATTACAAACTAAGAACAATCCAACTACAAAGTTGTTAGCTCATAATAAGCTTCATCAACACGATATAAACAAACAAGCTTATATTACCGTAGGAAGACAAGAGGAGAATGGTTGCATAAGATGCACTCCAAGAATCCCAAGTCATATACGATGGATGAAGCTATGGCGTGAGCAATCCTTAAGTGAAATCTAAAAACTATACTAAAAATAAAAGCTTTAAGAGTGGAATAACAATGGAGGAAGACTAAAATGTCAAGATAGTTTTCTCTCTTGTTAAAACTCTCTCTGTTAAAACCCTCTCTTTCTTCGAGTGAGTCTAGCTAATGAATATGAAAGACTAGATATTCTTCTCAATAGATATTATCCTAATTAGATATTATCCTCATTATCCATAAAGCTACTTTTACAAAAAGGGGTGATGATTAAAATCATCACCAACTATCACATGGGCTTCAGTTAGGAGGCGCCAAGTGTATTATTGCATCCACTTGGAGGCTGAAATGTCATGCAGAGAAGAAGATCAGATTGATGACTCATCACTCAGCAAGTGGTTTCACAAATATCCAAGTGGTCAACGCTCCATAACGCTGTAGCGCTTACTGCTGGCCTACTGCTGCAGCACTCAGGCAAAACATCAACATATTCACAAAGGCACCTATTATGCCCAATATTTTAGGAAATCAAGTCTAAACCTATATTGATACATTCAATCACATATTTACATATTAAAGCACTAAAATTACTTGAGAACACAGTTTGATTTACGTATTAAGAGCATAAATAACACATATAAATATGAGTTATCAAGGAACTACCTTATGTGTTGTGGGCCTACAGAACCACCCCACAGAGTTCGACGGGGGAGACCCCTTTCCGACTCTCATACGGGAGCGAGACTGTAATTCCTGTTGAAATCAGAGAGCTTAGTTGGAGGACTCTTCACCCAAAATCGCTTGAAGAAAATGACCAGGCTCTAAAGGAGAACCTCGACCTCATCGACGAGGTTCGAGGGTGAGCCTCTCTCAAAGAAGCATTGATCAAACAGAGGATAGCAACCCGGTACCACACGAAAGTTGTCTCAAGGGATTTCGAAGTCGGTGGCTTGGTGTTCCGAAGGGCCGACGTCGGCTTAAGGAATGCCGCTCAAGGAAGGTTCGCTCCGAACTGGGAAGGACCTTACCGGGTCGTATCTAAAACCGGTAACGGCGCTTTCCAATTGGAAACTTTAGAAGGAAAAGCAATCCCAAGAACTTGGAACGCTGCCAAGATGAAGCAGTATTACAGTTAATTTACGCTTTAAAAAGCATTATGTATGCCGATGTATGAACATTTTGCATCTAAAAAAGATCTTCATGACTCTTCATTATGGTCACTAATTTGAAAAATCCGGCGTTTCGAGGTTAAAGGGAGCCCCTCTGAGAGCGGTCTAACGATTACGCGCGAGGCCCCTTTTTATAAAACCGGAACCCGGTGCCCAGCGTTTAATACAACCTCTAAGCGAAGTCGTCGCACACTCTCCTTGAACGAGTTCGATCTGGGCCGAGTCCCGGTAAACTGTTCAAGGAGCCGTAGAGGTCTTTGGGATGTCGATCGCGAAGATCGATGGCCGAGGCTGCCATCACCCAAGACTGATGGCCGAGGCTGCCATCACCCTTAAGGGCGAGTTCGATCTGGGCCGAGTCCCGGTAAACTGCCCTGAAGGCGACACACGTTAATTGAGCAAAGAAAAACGCAAGTGCAAGAAATAAAACGCAATCGAGGTAAATAAAAACCGGAAATGCGAGCAACTAAAATAAAGCAAAAGATTACAGACCACCCCGGATACGGCTGGGTCCTCAAGTTCAAAAAGGCTTTCAAAAATTACAAGGTGAAATGCCGGTTCCGCCTGGAACCCGAAACCTTGGTCAAACCGGTTCCACCCGGAACCCTGGAGCCATCTACCCCCAGTCATGGGCTAAGCGTCGGATGGGCAAGAGTAAATGATCACAGGCTCCTTGGAAACGGAGTCGGTCTTGACGATCTCATCCCCCTTCACGAAATGATCAACGCTCAACATCTCTTTATTGATAGGCAGCGAAGGGTGAATCACGACAACTTGGGCAAGAGCTTTGTTAAGGCCTTCCCCCGCCATCCCAAGAGCCATGTCCGCTATATCGGCAGTTTCAAGTTGGGCCTTCCTGAGGCTCACATGCTCCCATCGCTCTTTAGACCCCTGTCATACCCCAATTTTGTCCGGCTTAGGTCCAAACCCTAATTTTCCACACAAAAATAAATTATGCATTTTGGATCCTAGAAACCATCCCAGAGTTTTTGAAATCATTTTTAGGGTTAGAATGCACGTTCTGGGAAGTTAGGGTCAAAAAGGGCATTTTTGGTCATTTCTCACAAAAGGGTCTATAAAAATAATTTTTGCAATAAGCCTCATGCATCAAATTAGGGTTTTTGAAAATGTGTTATGCATGCATGGCAAGTTTTGAAAAATATGTTATGCATGCATGGCAAGCTTTGGAAAATATTTCATGCATGCATGGCAAAGACTTAAAAACATTTTTGTGGAAAGCAAAAAGACAATTTCTATTTTGTTCCAAATGACCAAAAATCGATTTATACAATTTATATAGGCTATGAAATCGATTTTAGGCTCACCTATAGGCCAAGAATCGATTTCCTTATCCTATGTTGGAAACAAAGAATCGATTCACACCTATACATAAGCCAAAGCCATGAATCGATTCTTACTATTTTGCAAAGGCATTAAAATCGATTTTTAAGCTCTCCTAAAAGCCATGAATCGATTCTTACTATCTTGCAAAGGCACTGAAATCGATTTTTAAGCTCTCTTAAAGGCCAAGAATCGATTCCCACTTACTTTAACTAAACATGAAATCGATTCCTACCTATTTAGGATGTCTCAAGAATCGATTTCCTTCTTTTTTAAAACACAATGAAATCGATTCCCACCTATTTTGGATGTCTCAAGAATCGATTTCCTTCTTTTTTAAAACACAATGAAATCGATTCCTATCATTTCAGGAAGTCCAAGAATCGATTCCCACTAATTTCTAAAGCCCAAGGAATCGATTCCTATGTTTTCTAAAAGCAAAGAATCGATTATACTATATTTTGCCTTCATCAAACAATCGATTCATCCTTGCAATAAATGTTTTTTAAAATTCCTACGCTTTCCTGAGCCTATAAATAGGCAGCCTCAAGTCACATTTTGAGACAGACTTCAGGAGAGGAAAAAGGACAGATTTCACGAGATCAGAGAAAAACAAGATTTTCTTTCACGAGATCAGAGAAGACAATTTTCGCAAATCTCACTTCCAGAAACTCATTTTTTGCGAAATCCCTCTTTAGAAAGAAGAAACTCTTCTACGCTTTATTTTTGCTCTATTCATCCCGCTGGTCCGTCTGAGCTGATCTTCCGCAAGAGTTAGTTGGGGCTGTGTTCTTCAAAGTTGTAATACCTGCCTTCATTAGAGGTATTTCAGTCCTTACATTTGTTAATATTTAATTATTGTGATCTGTGCCAAAATTACCCTTATGTGATTTAACTTAGCTTTAGCGTTTATTGTTGATGATGAACCATATGATTCCCACTTATGCCTAGTGCATCATGTTCTAAGTGGTGAAGATGGTTTCAGATGATTCAACCCCCCCCTTTTAACTTCCTAATGAATAAAAGATAGTTAGGTTTGTGGTTTAAGGTCCATGGGGTATTGCAAAGGATGGGTTTCCCAAAACCTTGATGCTCCCTCCTCTTTGATTGTGTTATTAGCCTCTGGGCACTTATTCATAAATGCAAAGGATAGGCTTACCTTAGCCTTGATGCAATTTCCCCCCTTTTTTTGTTCATGTTATTGAGAAATCGTTGCTCATATGTTCCTCGGTTTAATTAAGACCATTCTATGCCTACGATCAATTGCTTGCTTGTTTTGATGCACTTTAAAGTCTTGATTCAATATGTCATTCCATCCATGTGTATGACCTCCTAATGAAGACGTAAGTCTACATGCCTGTTGTAGCATAGGGTCATTAGGGTAAATACACTCCTTCCTACATACACACACTTGCTTTGAGAACTCTACCTTGCATTCCTGATAAGTGGGTCTTTTGATCATGTTGGCATGTTTAGTCTTGATTAATGTTCGACATACGCATGATTTCGTGATTATTGAACGTGTTTGAACTTTTATAATCAATCATTGATAATACCTTCACCCTTTCTTCCAAAAACCTTTCAAGCCTTTTTCCAATTAACGCGAGTTATTAGCGACTATCACTCAAAGCCTTGGCTTGTTTGATTGTCACGAATGCTATCAAGGGTTATTAGTAATGATCACTCAAAGCCTTTGCTTGCTTGATCGTTATGAAAGCTCTTCCCCTTTCAAACCCCTTCAAAAACATTTTCATTAGAACTACGTCGCTTTGATTCCCATTTGGGATACGTAGGAGCGAGTCACGTACTCGTCAAGCGCAACAAATAAAAATCCTTTTCGCAACCATAAACAAATCATTTTCATAAAACAAGCAAAAGAAGTCATTTTCAAACCCATTGTTGCTAGTAGCTCATCAGAGCCTTTGTTCGTTTAGCTATTAGTGACAATGTCCTTTTCTCATAAGAATAATAAACGGTGATCCATCATAACCTTTGTTAGTTTGATCATCGTGCAAACCAACCTCTTTCGAAAATCACTTTCAAAAAAGATAATAAAAAACGAGTTGTTATCAATAGTCCATCAGAACCTTCGTTCGTTTGACTAGCGGTACAACTCTCTCTTTTGAGTATTTAGTAAGTGATTCATCATAGCCTCTGCTAGTTTAATCATTCACTAATGCTCGTCCAATTTCAAAAACTCACCAAAAAAAGATAAAAAACAAAAACTTTTCAAAAAAGACAACCTAGAACTACGTCGCCTTTGATTCTCCACCCGGAGATACGTAGGAGCAGGGCCACGCCCCTGTCAAGCGCAAAAATAAACAATTTCTAAATTAAAAAATACAAACACATCTCTTTCATAAAACAAAAATCAAAAAATCTCATTTCCAAAGTAGGGGATTAAGTCGGTCGTACGGCCGGGTTAGTCATCGTTTTAGGATAAGTGAACTGTGGTCCTTCAGAGCCCCAGCGCTCCTTCAGCCCTCAGCGGCCCTTCAGAGCCCCAGTGCTCCTTCAGAGCCCCAGTGCTCCTTCAGACCCCTCATGGTCCTTCAACACAGATCACACAGTCCTAAAACCCCTATATTAAAAAACACCAACCAACAAACATTTTTCTACCAAGAACTACGTAGCTTTGAATTCTTCATCACACCGTGAGATACGTAGGAGCGGGCCATGTCCCATCAAGCACTTTTCCTAAAAAACCTTTTTTCCCCCTTCCTCGCCAAAAGTAAAATTTTCATTAAGCTTTCAAACAAGAAAATAGGCAAATCTAGGTATTTTTCAAATCAAATGTTAAAACCACACATTTAATTAGAGGTTCCCTTTCGGTAGAAAGGACGTGCGCGGTGCTAACACCTTCCTCGCACGTAATCGACCCCCGAACCTATATCTCTAGTTTCCAAAGACCATCCGCCTTGTCCAAAAGACCTTTTTTCAATGTTTTGGTCTTAAAATTAAAATATTGGTGGCGGCTCCAAAAAAATTTCCACGTTGTACATTGAGAAACCCAAACCGGGGATTTTTCGGGGTGCAACAGCTGGCGACTCCACTGGGGACACTTTTTAAAAGGCGAGGGTCAAGCCTAACTAATTAAAATGTGTGGTTTAATGTATTTGATTAATACCTTGTTTGCCTTTCTTTCTTATCATTGATTGTAGGCATATGCATTTGTCTTCTTTGTTGTTCTCTATCTCCTCTTCTAGTAATCCTTTTCTTTTTATATGTTTATGCTCATGCATTCTTCCAACCCCCATGTTCCCTTCTTTCTTTGCTCCTTTTCTTCAAGGTAAGCTCATGCATTTTTCCCCAATTCTATCATGTCCCTTCTTCTCAGCTCCCTTTCTGAAATAAGTAATGTGTTTGTTGTTGGTACCCTAGGCTAGTTGTATTTGAATGATATTAAACCCTAGGGTAGACGACATGCTATTGTCTGGATTGTCTGGATTTTCATTTTCAGGTGGGGTAGTTTTGAGGAAATGCCCTTCGCACACACCACTTGTACCATGAGATTATATGATTAGAGAAATAGACCATAACCCAGGTCTGTTAGGATACCATAGGATGAGTGGATTCGAGTAGTGGGAGCCCATCAGGACCTTTGTCCGTTTGGCTACTCGCGAAAGTTTCAATTAGAGTTGTGCTCTTTCATGATGCTTTGTATCTAGCAGTTTGCTGCATTTACAAGGAATTTCGTGAAAGAGACTGTGGCTCTGATGACCTTTGTGAGGGTGTGAATAGAGCCACATGAGAAGATTACCCCTAAAATGACTTAGATCATAGGTTTCTTTCCTTTTAGGTCACAAGGGCTTTCCAAATTGTGTGTTGCATCGTTGCATTCAGTTCAATCAATTTTTCCTTCAAAATTTTTGAAAATCAAAAAAGATATGCTTTCCCTTTTTAATAAACGCCTATATGAGGTGGCATATAGTGTGAAAATTTTCAAATCACCACCTGTAAATATCCTCTTTCTGCAAAAACACAAAAAAGAAGCATCCTTACATCATCGCATCATTGCATCACTGCATCATTGCATCATTTGCATTGCATAAAATTCCAATTTTGAAAAAAACCATTCATATTGCATTCCCTTTCATTACATAAAGATAAAACAAAAAAAAAACAATTATCATCTGCATAGCATAAACATTTCATTTATAATCATGCAAAAAATCCTCGTCAAGTTCACTCAAAACATGGCATTCATGCATAAGCATTATTTCAAAAAAGACACAGTAGAACTACGCAAGCTTTGATTCCTCATTACAATGGGGATACGTAGGAGCGGGTCATACCCCGTCAAGCACATTTTTCTAAAACCTTTTTTTCAATAAATCATTTGCATCTCCAAATAATTTTCAAAATCATGTTCCAAAACTAAAAAACAAAAAAAAGAAAATCATTGTGAGTATCATGCATTTCATTGCACAAAAAAAATGAAAACAAGAAAGCATCTCATTCATAATCATGAATAAAAATCATCATCAAGTTTATTCAAAATGTAGCATTCATGCACCATTTCATTAACCTCATCACTTTAGTACATCATTCCTCCATACATGCATCTCTCAAAAAAGGAAGGGGCGTTGGCATTTCATACTTTGCCTTGCCTCTAAAAAAATCAGCATTTAGAAAAAAAGCATCCTTCCTGCATCTTTCATCATTCAAAAGAAAAAGGGGGCACTGGTATTTCGTACCTTGTCTCGCCTCTAAAAAAAAAAAAAATAAAAAATCAAAATCAAAAATCATTTTGAAAAAAAAGGGGCATCATTCTTGCATCATTCACATTGGCTTCCATATTTTGTCTTGCATTAAAAATAACAAAATTATTTAGAATAAGCCACACTCTTCGAGTGGTCATTCTCCACGCATTTGCATCATACTTGCATATCATAATTTGTTCATTTATTCATTGCATAAAATAAGAGTTGTGATGAGAAGCGAGACGTTCTTGCGAAACAATCATCCTTTTTGAAAAAGTTTATCCTTACTTGGCTGCAAACTCAAGGTGTTCCAAGGCACTCAGTTTTTCAAATCAATAGCTCATTGGCATTTCTTTCAAAAGCACTGCATCCCATCCATTCTATGACAAAAGACTGAAATAGTGTATCAAAGAAAAAACAAATTTTTAACTGATGTTAACTCTCTGTGAAGCATTCTTCTAATGAACGTGCATGCTAAGAGTACATTCTCTTTGTTTGTGTCCGTTGGTTTTCCTCCCTTACCACAGTTTCCCGTCCAAGTCTAGTCCCGCCCCGTCCACCCATAAAGTGCATATTCTCCCCATCAGTGCGTATTTGACTTTTGGTTCATTCTAATGCTTTAAGTCCTCCATGCTGGGGCAAGTCTGTGATCATTAATTAATATCATATTCCTTCAGTGCAAGTCTCTCAAAAAAAAAACAATAATAATATAATAAACAAGAAAACAAGCCCGCTAGGTTGAAAACCCGCAAAGGGCGGCCTAGGCAAAAAAAAAAGAGCGCCCGGTGGATTGAAAACTCGCAAAGAGCGGTCCAGGCAAAAATTAGGGCACAAAAAGGAAAAAAGAGCAAACACATGAAGATAGATAAGTTATTGTTCTAAAGTTAAGTCTTATAGAAATAAGCAATCGGGATTTGAAATGAAGTTTGGCCATCTCCTCAAAAACCCAAAATCCCAGAAAGTCCCTTTCCTACCCACCTTGAGCCAAGAAAAACCAAAATCCAAAAATCACCCTAGACAAGGATCACCCCAAATAAAAAAAACAGTACATCACTTTTTATCAGCTCACCCGAGTCAAAGAAGGAAAAGAATCATAAAACAGAAAAGAAAAAAAAAAGAGAAAATAAAAAAGGGGGATTCAAAAATGAAAATCCCAAAACAAAATACAAAAGAAATGTAAGTGGTGAGCTGGTACATGTTACCACAAAATACATGAGATCCTTGTCTAAATAAACCTTCAAACACTTCATCATTCCAACACCTGGTTCCATAAACCTTCAAACACTTCCTTTGGCCTCAACATCAAACCCCTTAGTCATTCTACCATTTGCTTTAACAGAGCCCAAACAAGCCCAATAACCATCTTCCTCATATACCATTAACCGTCAATCAACGCCAAACAAAACTCATCCTCTCATTAGCCTCAAACACTTCATTAAGCCTAACCCTCCTTCCTCCACAAAACACCACAATCCCGAAAAGTCCATTCCGATCAATGACCGTGTGCTTTTGTTCACTCAAATTTTAATCTTAGGACGAATAAGCTTATCTATGTACAAAGTGTTTGCTCAAAAGAAAAACAAACGATCAGAAAAAAGAAAGCTGATCAAGAAAGAATAAACCCTCAGAAAAAAGAGAACTGAGGAAACAAAAACGAACAGTCAGAAAAAAGAAAGCTGACGAAATAAAAAAAGAGGGACTTGCACTCCAAAACACATTCAAGATGCATTAAAACAAGGTTTAGTGATCACCAGGTAAGGATTCTTTCGCACCAAAAGTCAAGACATCAGTAGAGAACCAAAAATTTGCATTGAGAATACCACTCAGACCCAAAAGTTGGGGCATTCTCTTCACCACCCACACACCCTAGTCTTGGGAAAGTCTGTTCAATGCCCATCCCATGTCACTCCAGTTGTCAATGTCATTCCAAAGTGGGGCAAGTGCATTCCCATTCCTTCACCTCATTCATTCCCATAAAAACCTTACCGGGGCAATCTCTCAACTCACTATCCCAAACAAGACCTTGTCATTCTGATTGGGGCGTGCTTTGTCCTTGTTATGACGAGGGCAACATCAAATTCCGTGGGTTGAAGCAAAACCCCTTTCATTCCAGCTTTCATCCCAAGAGCCGAAGTGTTCCCAATTCATCATCTTCTACACCCCTAGTTGTTGTCACCACTAGACAAGGGCAAGTTATTCACTCGTCAAAGACCTGAATTGGGGCAATCTTGTATCTCTTGGTCCCTCAAAAGTTTCGGCAATAGCCATGTCGGTCATTCCTTCAACTGCCATAAAAGTCCAGGCCCTAAACCAATTCCAAGTTAACGGACTCACTCATTCACATTTGCACCCCTATGCATGCTTACTAGATAATGCTTCAAAGAGAGAGAACACAAGTTAGTCATGCGATACTTAAGATTCAGTCGTCATTGGAAGGAAGAGAAAACAAGTGAGCTTGTTTGTAAATAAAATCTTGAGAACACCGGAGTTTGAATCAAATTCCATTTTTTCTCAACAAAGTGGTCAATAATCATCTCAATTCCTTGCATTCAAAGTCTTACAGCTCATCATCACAAAAATGTTTAATCATTCTATTTTTCGCCTCATGCATTTAGGCGTTCCATTTTGTTTATCATAGTTTGCATCGTGACAACATCATCATTTCATGAAAGGCAACAAAAAAGAAGCAACGGATAAAAGCAAGAAAAAATCTTCCATCTCATTCCATCGAGCATCAAAGCATTGCATCATAAAAGCAAAAACACGTCATCCCGTGTCATAACATTTGCATCCAAGCATTTCATTCACATCATATTCACATTCGCATTTCATGCATTCATCGCATGTCATCCAAAATGCCTATGTTTCCCAATCAACCATTTCATATCATTACACTATGCATTAGCATCCAAACATTTCATTTGCATTCATCCCATATGCCTATGTTTCCCAATCAACCATTTCATATCATGCATCAAAGTATTGCAGTTGCATCCTCACATAGCAAAAAGAGCAAATGAAAAAACAGATGATCAGAAAAGAAAGTTGATAAAGAAAAAACAAATCAAAAGGAAAACCTCAAGAATGTTTCACCACATTCATCATCACACCAAAATCATGAGCATTGCATGCATCCGCATAACATGCCCTTGCATAACATGCACCCTTACTCCATGCACCATTCCTTGCATCAACTAACGTATGCAGGTACCTCAATCTAATACAGCAGCATCGGTCATTTCAAATCAACCAATCAACAGAATTTGAGAGCCCTCTGTGCTCATCCTGAGCCCTCTGTGCTCATTCGGAGCCCTCTGCGCTCATCCTGAGCCCTCTGTGCTCCCCCCTGAGCCCTCTGTGCTCCCCCCTGAGCCCTCCGCGCTCATCTTGAGCCCTCTGTGCTCATCCCGAGCCCTCGGTGCTCCTCCTGAGCCCTCTGCGCTCATCCTGAGCCCTCTGTGCTCCTCCTGAGCCCTCTGCGCTCATCCTGAGCCCTCTGTGCTCATCCTGAGCCCTCTGTGCTCCTCCTGAGCCCTCTGTGCTCATCCTGAGCCCTCTGCGCTCATCCTGAGCCCTCTGTGCTCCCCCCTGAGCCCTCTGTGCTCCTCCTCAGCCCTCTGTGCTCCTCCTGAGCCCTCTGTGCTCCCCCCTGAGCCCTCTGTGCTCCTCCTGAGCCCTCTGTGCTCATCCTGAGCCCTCCGCGCTCATCCTGAGCCCTCAGTGCTCCTTCTTTACTGCGTTCTTTACCGCTTTATTTCCTGCTTTTGCACGCCTAGTGCCCATTTACCGCTTTCTGCACGCCAAGTGCCCATTTTACTTTTCTGTTTGCACGCCAAGTGCCCATTTTACTTTTCTGTCTGCACGCCAAGTGCCCATTTACTTTTCTGTTTGCACGCCAAGTGCCCATTTTATTTTTCTGTCTGCACGCCAAGTGCCCATTTTACTTTTCTGTCTGCACGCCAAGTACCCATTTTACTTTTCTGTCTGCACGCCAAGTGCCTATTTTACTTTTCTATTTGCACGCCAAGTGCCCATTTTACTTTTCTGTCTGCACGCCAAGTGCCCATTTTACCTTTCGGTCTGCACGTCAGTGTTCATTTACTGTTTTCGCATCAACACGAAAGTGTCTATCTTTCCAAAAAAAAAAGAGCATTGAACATTTCAATCAATCAACAAGATTCGTGAATCCCTTCAGGACCCAAGTGTCCCTTCAAAAGCAGACTTCACCTCGTATTTGAGCTGCGGGTAAGTCCTTCAGACCCCGAGTGGTCCTTCAGACTAGTTGTGTCAGCCTAAGACACAATGGACGTCCTTCATGGTCAACATATCAGTTCCGGATCTGATCTTGACCCATCATGGCCGCTCGGAGAAGGCCACTCCCCCAAGCAGACCGTTTTACTAGTACCGTTGCTAGTTTGCGCTCCATCAGACCCATTGGTCCATCAGGCTTAGGCATGCCCATCAGACCTCGTCGGTCCTTCAGTTTAACTCCCATCAATGCGCCAAGCATCGACTGCGAATTAGACCTTCAGAGCCTTAGTGCTCCTTCAGACTCTGAGAGGTCCTTCAGAGCCTTGGTGCTCCTTCAGACCCTGAGTGGTCCTTCAAAGCCTTAGTGCTCCTTCAGACCCTGAGTGGTCCTTCAGAGCCTTAGTGCTCCTTCAGATCCCGAGTGGTCTGTCATTTTCTCTCTCGGTTAATGCGCCAGGTGTTAACCGTTCCCCGTTTGTTCTCAAGCCCATCTATTCAAAAAAAAAAAAAAACATAGAAAAAGAAAAAGAGGAAAATTCGGGTTTCCCCAAGTGGACAAAATCGGTATGATTTCTGAATTCTTTATCTTCATTTTTCCTTGAAATATGTTTCAGCCAATTCATATTCCTCGTTAAAATTCAGATAAAGAGGGGCAGCTGTCATACCCCAATTTTGTCCGGCTTAGGTCCAAACCCTAATTTTCCGCACAAAAATAAATTATGCATTTTGGATCCTAGAAACCATCCCAGAGTTTTTGAAATCATTTTTAGGGTTATAATGCACGTTCTGGGAAGTTAGGGTCAAAAAGGGCATTTTTGGTCATTTCTCACAAAAGGGTCTATAAAAATAATTTTTGCAATAAGCCTCATGCATCAAATTAGGGTTTTTGAAAATGTGTTATGCATGCATGGCAAGTTTTGAAAAATATGTTATGCATGCATGGCAAGCTTTGGAAAATATTTCATGCATGCATGGCAAAGACTTAAAAACATTTTTGTGGAAAGCAAAAAGACAATTTCTATTTTGTTCCAAATGACCAAAAATCGATTTATACAATTTATATAGGCTATGAAATCGATTTTAGGCTCACCTATAGGCCAAGAATCGATTTCCTTATCCTATGTTGGAAACAAAGAATCGATTCACACCTATACATAAGCCAAAGCCATGAATCGATTCTTACTATTTTGCAAAGGCATTAAAATCGATTTTTAAGCTCTCCTAAAAGCCATGAATTGATTCTTACTATCTTGCAAAGGCATTGAAATCGATTTTTAAGCTCTCTTAAAGGCCAAGAATCGATTCCCACTTACTTTAACTAAACATGAAATCGATTCCTACCTATTTAGGATGTCTCAAGAATCGATTTCCTTCTTTTTTAAAACACAATGAAATCGATTCCCACCTATTTAGGATGTCTCAAGAATCGATTTCCTTCTTTTTTAAAACACAATGAAATCGATTCCTATCATTTCAGGAAGTCCAAGAATCGATTCCCACTAATTTCTAAAGCCCAAGGAATCGATTCCTATGTTTTCTAAAAGCAAAGAATCGATTATACTATATTTTGCCTTCATCAAACAATCGATTCATCCTTGCAATAAATGTTTTTTAAAATTCCTACGCTTTCCTGAGCCTATAAATAGGCAGCCTCAAGTCACATTTTGAGACAGACTTCACGAGAGGAAAAAGGACAGATTTCACGAGATCAGAGAAAAACAAGATTTTCTTTCACGAGATCAGAGAAGACAATTTTCGCAAATCTCACTTCCAGAAACTCATTTTTTGCGAAATCCCTCTTTAGAAAGAAGAAACTCTTCTACGCTTTATTTTTGCTCTATTCATCCCGCTGGTCCGTCTGAGCTGATCTTCCGCAAGAGTTAGTTGGGGCTGTGTTCTTCAAAGTTGTAATACCTGCCTTCATTAGAGGTATTTCAGTCCTTACATTTGTTAATATTTAATTATTGTGATCTGTGCCAAAATTGCCCTTATGTGATTTAACTTAGCTTTAGCGTTTATTGTTGATGATGAACCATATGATTCCCACTTATGCCTAGTGCATCATGTTCTAAGTGGTGAAGATGGTTTCAGATGATTCAACCCCCCCCCCCCCTTTTAACTTCCTAATGAATAAAAGATAGTTAGGTTTGTGGTTTAAGGTCCATGGGGTATTGCAAAGGATGGGTTTCCCAAAACCTTGATGCTCCCTCCTCTTTGATTGTGTTATTAGCCTTTGGGCACTTATTCATAAATGCAAAGGATAGGCTTACCTTAGCCTTGATGCAATTTCCCCCCTTTTTTTGTTCATGTTATTGAGAAATCGTTGCTCATATGTTCCTCGGTTTAATTAAGACCATTCTATGCCTACGATCAATTGCTTGCTTGTTTTGATGCACTTTAAAGTCTTGATTCAATATGTCATTCCATCCATGTGTATGACCTCCTAATGAAGACGTAAGTCTACATGCCTGTTGTAGCATAGGGTCATTAGGGTAAATACACTCCTTCCTACATACACACACTTGCTTTGAGAACTCTACCTTGCATTCCTGATAAGTGGGTCTTTTGATCATGTTGGCATGTTTAGTCTTGATTAATGTTCGACATACGCATGATTTCGTGATTATTGAACGTGTTTGAACTTTTATAATCAATCATTGATAATACCTTCACCCTTTCTTCCAAAAACCTTTCAAGCCTTTTTCCAATTAACGCGAGTTATTAGCGACTATCACTCAAAGCCTTGGCTTGTTTGATTGTCACGAATGCTATCAAGGGTTATTAGTAATGATCACTCAAAGCCTTTGCTTGCTTGATCGTTATGAAAGCTCTTCCCCTTTCAAACCCCTTCAAAAACATTTTCATTAGAACTACGTCGCTTTGATTCCCATTTGGGATACGTAGGAGCGAGTCACGTACTCGTCAAGCGCAACAAATAAAAATCCTTTTCGCAACCATAAACAAATCATTTTCATAAAACAAGCAAAAGAAGTCATTTTCAAACCCATTGTTGCTAGTAGCTCATCAGAGCCTTTGTTCGTTTAGCTATTAGTGACAATGTCCTTTTCTCATAAGAATAATAAACGGTGATCCATCATAACCTTTGTTAGTTTGATCATCGTGCAAACCAACCTCTTTCGAAAATCACTTTCAAAAAAGATAATAAAAAACGAGTTGTTATCAATAGTCCATCAGAACCTTCGTTCGTTTGACTAGCGGTACAACTCTCTCTTTTGAGTATTTAGTAAGTGATTCATCATAGCCTCTGCTAGTTTAATCATTCACTAATGCTCGTCCTATTTCAAAAACTCACCAAAAAAAGATAAAAAACAAAAACTTTTCAAAAAAGACAACCTAGAACTACGTCGCCTTTGATTCTCCACCCGGAGATACGTAGGAGCAGGGCCACGCCCCTGTCAAGCGCAAAAATAAACAATTTCTAAATTAAAAAATACAAACACATCTCTTTCATAAAACAAAAATCAAAAAATCTCATTTCCAAAGTAGGGGATTAAGTCGGTCGTACGGCCGGGTTAGTCATCGTTTTAGGATAAGTGAACTGTGGTCCTTCAGAGCCCCAGCGCTCCTTCAGCCCTCAGCGGCCCTTCAGAGCCCCAGTGCTCCTTCAGAGCCCCAGTGTTCCTTCAGACCCCTCATGGTCCTTCAACACAGATCACACAATCCTAAAACCCCTATATTAAAAAACACCAACCAACAAACATTTTTCTACCAAGAACTACGTAGCTTTGAATTCTCCATCACACCGTGAGATACGTAGGAGCGGGCCATGTCCCGTCAAGCACTTTTCCTAAAAAACCTTTTTTCCCCCTTCCTCGCCAAAAGTAAAATTTTCATTAAGCTTTCAAACAAGAAAATAGGCAAATCTAGGTATTTTTCAAATCAAATGTTAAAACCACACATTTAATTAGAGGTTCCCTTTCGGTAGAAAGGACGTGCGCGGTGCTAACACCTTCCTCGCACGTAATCGACCCCCGAACCTATATCTCTAGTTTCCAAAGACCATCCGCCTTGTCCAAAAGACCTTTTTTCAATGTTTTGGTCTTAAAATTAAAATATTGGTGGCGGCTCCAAAATTTTTTCCACGTTGTACATTGAGAAACCCAAACCGGGGATTTTTCGGGGTGCAACAACCCCTCCTCGTGCCATCTATTTATTTCAAATAAGAAAGGGAACAATTTAACGGAGATCGGCCTCTCCAGATGAATGCAAATCAGCTCAAAAGCCCGCATGAAGGCCCAGGCATTGGGGTGAATTTGGGTAGGAGCGAGGTTCAGTCTTCCCAAAACCTCCTGCTGAAAGGCGGTGAATGGAGGTTGGAGGTTCATAGTGACAATTGTTACCTCGTACATCATGAACTTGAGGGCCGTGCCCAAACGGCGACATGCTGACCTTCTCCCATGCCTTCCGCTCTCCATATATCTCCTCTCCTCCCGTCGATTATTTTAACGATGTGGCTTATATCATCTCCGGCCTTATACACAGATCGGATCGCCCTCAACGACTCCGACACCCAGGAATATTCCCGTTGGGTACTTAAAGGCAACAGTAGGGGGACATCGACCAAACCGACCCCAATGTTGGGGTACTTGTTGGAATCACCTTCAGCAAAACCCTACAATTCGATTTCAACTTTGGCCTCACTATCATCAGAGCTCCAGCGAGAGTTGGTGCTCCCTTGCTCTCCCTCATCTCCATCAGCATCAGACTCATACGACTCAATGACCACTACGTCTTGGAGTGAACTTCGCTCGTGCGACCTTCCTCCACCAATTCATTGTCAGGAATCTCGGAAGAGCGCTCTTCCGCTTGGAAGCTGTTGGGAGCCGAATTAAATCCCTCGTGAACATCGGGCTGGGCCGATCTGAGGTTATCGGTGCGAGCACCTTCCGAGTCTCTAGGATAGGAAGCCATCAGTTTGGCTACGTTTGGACGATTCATATCGATAACCCGACGGGTTTGTTTTGTTCTAGCCAGATCGCACCTGCAGAAATTGGGGCATGCCAAGTCAAGTTTAAGCACTAAACAGTGGGTCCACAACCAAGTCGGAACCCGACCTGACGACCCCCACTCTATTTATGAAAACGTGCAAACAGGAATACCGGCTAAAACATAAGCAAAAAGAAAAAGAAACAGTGGAAGCACACTAACCTTGGAAACCGGAAGCTCAGCGAAGCTGAACTTGTTCGCGCACTCTGACGACCTCAATAAACTGAAAGGTAGAGACCCTCGCCACAGTAAGTGGAACGGAAAGCTCGAAGATCAAGGCACAGAATAACGATGTTAAGGTCGGTACCCGGAGCAATTTGCAAAAACCAGTGCAAATAAGTGAGTCATTCACACATATTTATAGTGTTCCAACGGCTACGAACTGGGCCTGGGCCTAGACAAGGCGTCCAATCAATAGAACCTAGTCAGGGCGCGTGAATTGATGCACCATCATTACGCCACTCCCCATCGAACGACGGGCCCCATCAACAACATTGATGCCAGCGCTGGAATCAAGGCGTCGGCATAAAGAGAATACCTCGAGTCACTCGGATTCGCGTTCTCTGGCCCTCGGAAGGTCGCCGCGTATATTAGGCATCCAAATGCGAGCTCTTGCAGAGCACCTTAAGCTCGGTTTTCTAAAAAGGAGTACACGGCCCGAACCTCAAAGTACTCTGAGGCTGGGGACAAAACACTGACGGTAGTGTAAGCCCAGCCTCGGAAGCTAGGCGTGTATTTCGGACCGACAAGACCGGTTCGGTCTCAGAGGGTACCTCAAACCCGGACAAGGCATCAAGTCGAGCTCGCCCTAGGGCAAACCGACTTGGGGGGCAACTGTTATGGATTGGGCCACTACAACATTTTGCACTAAGGCCCAATACCAAAAGAAAACCCACTAATCAATGGTGAAGATCAAAGACCTATATCCAATGGTTCCTATTGATCCCCGAAACCTCTAAATAAGCATTCAATGCTACCATTAAAGGTACACATTTTTCCCCAATTCTCAAACTTGCAACTGACTCACTAGCTGACTAGAGCGTCGGAGTGTCATTGCAGGTACCACCCCACCTCGGATCGGAGCTCAAGCTCGGGTTGACCAAGAACACCGCTACCAACTATCTCGGATCAGATCTGGTATCCAAGGTCGGATGCAAGGCAGGAGATAAGGTACAGAACAATATATATATATATATATATATATATATATATATATATATATATATATATATATATATATATATATATATATATATATATATATATATATATATATATATATATATAGAGGGACTCAGATTCTACAAGGATAAAGAAGTATAAGAAGTTACTTATGGAAGAACTAGGTTTATTTTGGCTATTACACTTCCCTTTTTCCTTTGGGCTGGGGATGGCTATTATATAGTGCGTAGGAAATGTTTTCCTTTGCCAGGATGGTTATTAAAGAAAATTCTATCATACCCATTAAATTTTTTAAGTATGATACCTTGTAGGTAAAATTAGGACAATATTTAAATTTATTTTAAAATAACTAAATACAAAAAATTAGGTGTCATTGAGTGATTGGGTGTCGGGTATCAAAACAAAACTCAATGGATATGGGAGTCTTCACCGCTTATTAATACAGCTCGCAAAATTAACTATACAGTGCACACCGAGCTACGACTACGAGTTTTATGCGCAAGGACAAAAAGCTACGACAAAATATAGGCTCTAAACTTATTAAACAAGCCCAGCTATATATACGCGAGCCAGAGGCTTTTCATGCCGACCCGTGTATCTTTTATTTAAATAGTAATATTTTAACAGAATTTAAAAACATTTTTAAAAACTATATATATATATATATATATATATATATATATATATATATATATATATATTGTAAAGGAAGCTTGAGTCCTATTTTAGATGTGTAGCCAGACTATTGCCCGTGCGATGTACGAGAAAAAAGTTGTGGACAATAAATTATTCTTTTTTCAGAGAATTGTACGATGCTTGCAAAAAAATTATTGTATTGGTACTTTCAAAAAATTGTATACGTCATTAATTCATTAGAAAAAAAAACCATAGGAGAATTACACAACAATATTAGAGGGAACCATAAGAGTATTGGCACTTGATTGATACATTAAATTATTGTATAAGAGAACATGAATAACATTCAAAACTATGTTAGATGTATATGGATGAAACATCAAAGAGCAATGTGGTAGAACAAATGAAACCCGAATACATGCAGATGAAAACTTGTAAAAGAATGTGTTTTTCCATTTGTCTTTCGATTTCCAGCTATCTCCATTTGCCATATACCAAAATTAGCTAACATTATTGTTGTGCAAAAACGTGTGCAAGTATACACAGCCAAACAAGTAATAAAGTGATAAGAAAGATCGTCCCACGAGGATTAATGTTTAATTACTAACTCTATTTGATACCACTTGAATTAATGAGTAAAACGTAAAAGTAAAAGCATGGTAAAAATTCATTGTTGTGCAAAGATTAAGGTAATTGGATGAGGATAGGAAAACTGTAAAATAAAGCGGTAGAATCAGAGAGATGAGTATAGCCAAGACAAGGATCCGTAATTAATCACTATTAATGCAATGCTGTGATTGATGTTATGACAGCACTCAGTGTGCAGAATGAATATAGATATTCCTATCTCTGTGAAACGAAATGTTGTCAAGGTTTCCTTATTCCTAAGCTCCCATGAGGTTCATTCCGTAGGTTGAAAAGCATTTTTCAGTTCTGTTGTGCAAAAACGTGTGCAAGTATACACAGTCTAACAAGTAATAAAGTAGTAAGTAAAATCGTTCCCACGAGGATTAAGGTTCAATTGCTAACTCTATGGAGTAGCATTTGATTCAATGAGTAAACGTAACCAAATAGTAAAGTAAGGTTTATTTAGCAATAAGTAACGTAATAAAAGTGAGAGTCACAAGATATGAACGAGTAAAAATAAGAGAGGTGGTAATAGCCAAGACTAGGGTCAATAATCAATCACTCATAGATGCGGTGCTGTGATTGATGCTGTGGTAGCATTCAGTGTGCAGAATGAAAGTGGATATTCCTATCACTGTGAAACGTAATGTTTTCAAGGTTTCCTTATTCCTAAGCTCCCATTGAGGTTCATTACGTAGGTTGAAAAGCCTGTTTCAGTTCACACTATAGCCCTAACTTCATATTCCTATTCTTCGCTAGGAAAGAATAATATTCCTATTATTCTTCAAACTATATTGACTTGAGAAATCAGCGCGTTAATTCTTTCCAGATATTAAAGCACGTTACCCTAATCAAAGTGATCAAGTTCGAAAAGAGTTTATAACAATGGAAACACACAAGCTAATGAAGGACCACATATCAATCACATTAAGGCAATCTGAAAGATCATGTATATATCACCATCGTCTTGACTATAAAAGGATTTAGCTCATGATGAGCTTAGACATGATAAAACAACACAAAGTTACTGTAAACAGATTCATCAACATTGTAAAACCACTTAGAGATCGAGTTACACCAATGAGCATGAAGGCGTTACACAACTACCAATTGGCGATGCTATCGTGATGCTGGTTGCTCTGGTTAACGACGATCTTGTATCTGAGAGTGGAGGTTGATGGTTGCGAATGGAGAAGTATGGCGTTATAGTGGAGGTAGGTATCTCGTACTCTCGGCTCGGTCTCTCTTTTTCTCCAACGGAATTCTCCTTTGTCCCTAGGGTAAGCTGCCTATTTATGGGCCTTCGTAGCACGGCGCGCCTCTCTTGGGCCTTTTGCATTCGGTTTGTTGTAACAAACCCTAGAAATCGAGCTGGCTTGTTTCTTACGGTGGTGCCTTGCTCGCTAGAAGATAAAGCTTCCTTTTCTGTTGCGCTCAATTAGGCGCTTCGCCTAGTCACACTCCTATCCAAATAATCGCTATGATGCTGCCGCGGCACCCGTCGTAGCAACTGACTTAGCACTGAAATACTTAAAAAATATCCTGCACACTGGGCACATAAATTAAATTCCACCAAATTGGCACTTGCGTGCCCAAAATATAATTAACATCCATGAATTCTTTAATGTCTAATATGAGGATATCAACTACATTTTAAAGCATACTTTACTTATGGATCAAGATAATTCTTATTTGAATGAATGTAAATAACTCACATTTCTGTGAGTTATCAAGTTCACACCATAGCCCTAGCTTCATTGTCCTATTCTTCACTAGGAAAGGGTAATACTCCTATTACTCTTCAAACTATGTTAATATGCGAATTCGGCACTTAAATTTCTTTCCAAAAATAAAAGCATGTCATCCAAATTAAAGTGATTAAGTTTAAAACGGATGTATGGCATTTACTCACGCAAATTAATGAAGTGTCAAGCACTAATCACATTATACTTCAATAGATCCTAATTACATCACCATAGTCTTGACTATAAAGAGATTTAGCTCATATCGAGCTTAGACATGACAAAATAGCACCTAACTACCATTAAAGGAGCCATCAAAACAATCACAGCACTGAAAACAGAGTGTACAGAAGAATGCAGAATTATACAAACAAAATGAAGCTTAAGACAAGCTTCAGATGCTGTAGATCTGCTCCAGAGCTTCTGTGCTGCGAGAATGAAGATATGTGCTGCTGATTCTGAGTTTCCAGCTTCAACAATGGAGGTTCAGCATTGAAAATGTGGAGAGATGGCTGGGGAAGACGAAGTACAGTGATGGAAACAATGGAACAGTACTCTCTGACCTAGGGAATTGTGGAGGCTGCTGCTGTGTACAATCGGTCATACCCTTTCTAGATTATAGTGCCTTTTTATAGGATATACTCTCACTTGAAGTACCAATTGGGCCAATGCAAATCGGGTACAGTGCTCCCAACCCAAAAATCAAGGACTGTTTGTCTTTTAGTGGCCCATTAATGCGCTGTCATTCCAATGCACATGCTCACAAGAGACAAAACACCCTTTTCTTGCTTGTACCACCTGAGATGCCTTTAATTTTGTTTCTATCACCAGCTGTGCACGCTGCTACCATAGCACTCACCACAGCACTAGTTCACTAAAGATCCTGCACGCTAGCACACAAGTTATATCCCACAAAATGGCACTTGCGTGCCCAAACTTATAATTTTCACAACTAAATATACTCGTGGCTATTTCTGTATGATTTCCGCATTTATTCACCTAAATTACTCTTGGATCAAGATAATTCTCGCTTGATTGGGCATAAATAACTCACATTTCTATGAGTTATCACACCCCCAAACTTGAACCATTGCTTGTCCTCAAGTAATGACAGCACTAGCCAAAACACTTAACAGCACAGAATCAAAACATACACAACAACATAGCACTCAGCACACCACATATGAAGCACTCAAAACAGGTTTTTAATTTAGCTTTTATTTTCTCAAGGCTTTCGTCTCAGACTTAACACTTTTAGAACCCCTAGCAGCATATGAAATCATAGCTTTTGCCCCTAGCTTAAGTGTGTGTGTGTGTGTGTTCTCTTGCATTCCTTCTATAGGAACCGACAATTACTAGGCTTGGCTTCGGATCCTACCTAGAATTTCCTACATTACCCTTCCTTCTCAATAGCTGCAAGCAAAGTTTACAATGATTCACACAAGGGTAGCCCTCTTAAAATTGTGCACACTAAGGCATATAATCTTGATTACAATTGATAACAGAGGGGTGCACCTCTTTTTTTTTATTTCGGTTAGCTTGACCATTGCTTCGATTGAAACTGTAATGGTGTTGCCATAAAACAGCCTCCCTACACAGTGACCAAACCAACCTTGTTGCAAGAGAGCAACTTATTTGATTTTGAACTTCTATTTGTTTTGCAAAAGTGCACCCTCTTTTTACATATTTGATTTTTATAACATTCAGCCTTACTACTAATAGACTACCCCCAAGCTTGACTTTTACCCTACATGCAGTTTCTATCAAATTCTAGGCAGTTTCGGTCCTTGCTAAGTTTTCACCTAACTTCCACCTAAGTAAATCCTTTCACCTATTTCCAAAATGCAGGAGTTAAGGGTATACTATAGGGGCTAGGCTATTTCATTCAAAGCTCTAAGTCCACACCAATTCTGGTTATCCTCACTAGGTTCAGCCTTGGAGCATTTTTTTAAGGGGTGCTACCACTACTGCTGTGCTAGCACTACACTCTGTCAGCAGCTGCACACTATATCATAAAGAGAGACAGAATGCAGTAAAAATATCAAAATGAACAGAACTTAACAGCAATGCATTAAAATTGGCAACAACTGCTCCACCCCCAACTTAATCAATGAGAGTGTCCTCACTGTCAAGTGACTAAGTCAGAGATGAGCACTGACTAACAAAAATAAAAACATCAACTAAAACATAAACTAAAATAGAAAATAGCAAAGGGGTGGGATCACTTCTTCTTTTTATTAGGGTGGGGTGCAGAAGCATCTTCTTCCTCTTCCTCTTCTTCTTCTTCCTCAATTAAGATTCTTTTTCTTCTCTGGGGTCTGACAGCACACATTTTTCTTCTCGTCGAAGTTGACTTGGGCGGCAGCTGGAAGGGCACAGGCTCAGGGGTAGCATCAACAGGCTTCTTTCTTTCTAATTCCCTGTTGAAACGACATCTTTCAGTGCTACCAGCAATGCTACCAGATACCAAATCAGTGCTACCGTTACAGAACACTAGCGAAGTTTTCATCTTTTAACTTTTTCACTACTTTTCCACTCAAATCCAATCATCAATCACACACATTTATTCCTGAAACTCAAAATAAACACTAAAACAGGAAGGGTTAGCCTCTGGGTTGCCTCCCAGTAGCGCTTGGTTTAAGAGTCCTCAACCTGACTAAATTGCATTTAACAAGGAGAATCACTCAAGGGGGTGGATGTCTTTGTGTTGGGCACTGTAACACCCCTTTTCTACCCGTTAATTTAATTGGAAAATATCAGAGTTTTCAAAATTTCTTTTCATTTCAAAGGATGTTACACTTACTTCAATAAAACCACACTTCTCAATAGAACAGCTCAAAACATAATAACTATGTATTACGTAGCACATCACTAAAAAGGCGAATCTCAACACCACAGTTATCATCACAATAAAACTTAACGTCAACAAAATCAACTACGCAGCGGAATAACAAATAAAACAGAATTGTCAACAAAACATAACAACCAAAATCATTTATAATATTAAGTTCGTCCCCTCCCCCCTGAGTGCTACGTATCAGAGCGTGACGACTTGACTCGAATTAGAGAAGGTACCTAGTCCTTCACTCGCAATCACCTGCACGTTACCGCATGGGGGTAACATTCAAACAGAAGGGTGAGTCCAATTCAATCCATATAACAAATCATATGATAAATAATAAGTCAAGTCACAGCTCTAGATTAATCACAACACAATCATCAGTCACATCACTACATAAACTCATCATTATGTCATGCCGGCATATGAAATGCAACCCACTCGCGGGCATATGCATGAGGTACCTTTTCACAAAACGTCGCTTAGCCATTATGGCCTCATCGTCACTTAGCCTTTTGGGCCTCAAAACGTCACTGGGTTTATGCACATGGGATGCATGAGACACTATAACATGCACCACGCACAAATCACACAATCACGGTCAACCAGGTGACCTGTCACTTACCCGTTTGTTCACAAGAAACACAGCACCTGTCAATTCACAACTTACACGACAACATCACTTAGCCATTTAGGCCTTAACATCACTTAGCCATTCGGGCTTCAAACGTCACTGGGTTTCATCGTCACTTACACATCATTATAAATAATATTAGCCACCAAGGGAAAAACAGTCATTCACACGTCATTATAAATAATATTAGCCACCAAGGGCAAAACAGTCATTTACACGTCATTATAAATAATATTAGCCACCAAGGGCAAAACAGTCATTTACACGTCATTATAAATAATATTAGCCACCAAGGGCAAAACAGTCATTTACACGTCATTATAAATAATATTAGCCACCAAGGGCAAAACAGTCATTTACACGTCATTATAAATAATATTAGCCACCAAGGGCAAAACAGTCATTTAACTAGCCACTAGGGGCATCATCGTCAAAATCATCATTTTTGACACTAAATCGTTAAAACCACTGGTCATACGCAAAAGAGAATTTTTAAAGACACCCAAAACATCTTTTCATTGTCACAGCAACGATCACCGGGAACAGCCACTTGGGACGCCCCAGCAACCTTCAGAAATAATAAGTTTTTATTTTTAAAAATGGGGCACGCAGATAGACAACTGAAAATGCTTCACAACGCTTTTTGAAACGTTCAAAATGGATGTCCGAGTCAAAAGATATAGCGAAAACAGTTTTCGAAAACATTTTGGGACATCCTGAAAAACTGGCGCCATGGGCACCCAGCGCCCAGCGCCTAGCACAATGCAACACACGCACACACACACCCGGGCGCTCAGCGCCCAGCGCCTTGGCGCAACACACAACGCACGCACACGGGCGCTCAGCGCCCAGCGCTGGCACCCAGCGCCCAACGCTACACACGCACACACACACACGGGCGCTCAGCGCCCAGCGCTGGCACCCAGCGCCCAGCGCCTGGCGCAACGCTGCACAGCGCACAGCACCCATGGGCGCCCAGCGCCCAGGCACTTTCAGCAACAAAAAATTTTGCACAAATTCACCTACACATTATTTTCTTCAAAATTTTCACATAATCCATCATACCCATATTACAAGCACTCCTAATCACATGTAAAATCATCAAAGCCACCTATCAAACAATCGAAATTCACACATCCTAAGCACAACATAGATCACGCATATACAACAACAAGACATGAATTTGCCAAACATCATCATGATCATAGTTAACTCTAGGCCATCACTACTTAGGATCTATCATAGGAATCGTTATAAAAATTGATAGAACTCCCCTTACCTCGAATTTGAAGATTAGAAACCCTAAAGACGGTCACGAACGGAACCACGGCAACAAGATCACGCCTCTTCCTCCTCCTTGCTCGCGGCCTTCTCTTCTCTCCTTTCCTCTCTACGGCGCTTTCTCTCCTCTCCTTTCTCTTTTTCTCAATTTCGCAAATGCTAACAACAAACCCTAACCCCTAGGCGCCTTGTCCACTTCGCATATGACATGATTCATGGGTTGGGCTTCTCACTTAAGCCCAAGTCCATCTAGTTTGGCACCTCCACCTCCTAATACAACCTACACAATGTTTAATATAATTTCAAATAATTAAATTACATCCAATTAATTAAATCAAATTCCTAAATACTTAATTAAATAATTTAATTAAATATTTAGGGTGTTACAACTCTCCCCCACTTAGAATATTTCGTCCTCGAAATTTACCTGATCAAATAACTCTGGGTAGGACTCTCGCATCTTGCTCTCCAGCTCCCAAGTCATACTCTCACCGGCAGCTCCTAGCCAGACCACTTTTACTAATGCAATCTCTTTGCCTCTAAGCACTTTCACTCCACGATCCTCAATCCGTACGGGCATCGTCTCTACAGTGAGATTATCCCGCACCTCTACATCGTCCATATGGATCACATGAGATGGATCCGAAACATACTTCCGAAGTTGCGACACATGAAACACGTCATGCAAATTCGAAAGATTTGGCGGTAAAGCCACTCTATAAGCCACATTTCCGATTCTTTCAGAAATCTGATAAGGACCAACAAATCGAGGAGTGAGCTTCTTCGATTTCAACGCTCGACCGACACCGGTAATAGGAGAAACCTTCAAGAACACATGCTCACCCTCCTGAAACTCTAAATCCTTCCTCCGCTTGTCATGATAACTCTTCTGACGACTCTGCGAAGCCTTCATCTTTTCACGGATCATCTTGATCTTCTCTGTAGTCTCCCGGACAATCTCCGGTCCCAACACTACACTCTCTCCCGACTTATACCAACACAATGTCGTTCTACACTTTTGACCATACAATGCTTCGAATGGTGCCATCCCGATACTAGAATGGTAATTGTTGTTATAGGTAAACTCAATCAACGCAAGGTAGGAATCCCATGAACCTCGTTGTTCCAATACACAAGCCCTCAACAAATCTTCTAACGACTGAATTGTCCTCTCTGACTGACCATCTGTCTGAGGATGATATGCTGAACTCATTTTCAGCTTTGAACCCAGTTCCTTCTGCAAACTCGTCCAAAACTCAGAAGTGAACCTCGGATCCCTATCTGACACAATACTCTTCGGAACACCGTGCAACTTCACGATTTCTTTGACATAGACCTCTGCCAACCTCGACACCGGATAAGTGATATTAATAGGAATAAAGTGAGCAGACTTCGTTAACCTATCAACGATCACCCAAATAGCGTCATGACCCCTAACCGTATTCGGCAATCCCGTCACAAAGTCCATCGCAATGCTATCCCACTTCCACTCTGGAACCTCCAACGGTTGCATTGACCCTGCAGGCTTCTGATGCTCGACCTTAGATTTCTGACAGGTCAAACAGGCATACACGAACTGTGCTACATCTCTCTTCATACCATACCACCAAAACATCTTTTTCAGATCTTGATACATTTTCGTCGCTCCAGGATGGATACTCAACTTGCTACGGCGACCCTCCTCTAAAATTGCCTTTCTCATCTCCTCATCCTCCGGAACACAGATCCTACCCCGGAACCTCAACACACCACTGGAATCCAATTTGAAATCTTCATCTTCAGATTAACCAACCCCATTAATTAAATCTACTAACTTGACATCTGACTTCTGAGCCTCTCTGATGCTGCCCAGGAAATCATTATCGATCTTTAACATTCCCAGCTTGACACTGCGAGGTGTCATTTTACAAACCAAACTCAAATCTCTGAATTCCTCAATCAACTGTAATTCTTTCACCATCATTGCCGACATATGCAAAGACTTTCTGCTTAAAGCATCAGCCACGACATTAGCTTTGCCGGGATGATAATTCAAACCAAAGATATAATCCTTCAAGAGCTCCAACCACCGACGCTGTCTCATATTCAACTCTTTCTGATCGAACAGATACTTTAGACTCTTGTGATCACTGAACACTTCAAACCTCGAACCATAAAGGTAGTACCTCCAAATCTTGAGCACAAATACCACAGCAGCCAATTCCAAATCATGCGTAGGGTAATTTTTCTCATGAACCCGCAACTGCCTCGACGCATACGCAACGACTTTCCCATCTTGCATCAGCACACCCCCAAGACCTATCTTCGAAGCGTCACAATATACAACAAACGGTTCCTCCGGATTAGGCAACGTCAAAACAGGCGACGTTGTCAATCTCTTTTTCAGTTCCATAAAACTTTCCTCACACCGAGCATCCCAAACAAAAACTTTACCCTTACAAGTCAACTGAGTCAACGGAAGGGCCAACTTGGAAAAACCCTCGATGAACCTCCTGTAGTACCCAGCCAAACCCAAAAAGCTTCTAATCTCTGTTGCGGACTTCGGAGCCTCCCACTCTAACACTGCTTCTACTTTTGCCGGATCAACCGCAATACCTTTACCAGAAATCACGTGCCCAAGGAAACTCACCTCTTTCAGCCAGAACTCACACTTTGATAACTTAGCATACAACTTTTTCTCTTTCAGAACTTCTAACACTGTCTTCAGGTGCTTAGCATGCTCTTCCTCTGACTTAGAATAAACTAGAATGTCATCTATGAAGATCACCACAAACCGATCTAGGTAATTATGGAAAATACGATTCATATATTCCATAAATACACCAGGAGCATTGGTCACACCGAACGGCATCACTGAATATTCATAATGCCCATACCTTGTCCTGAATGCTGTCTTCTGAACATCCTCATCCTTCACTTTAATCTAATGATATCCGGACCTTAAATCAATTTTGCTGAAAACACGGGCTCCCACTAACTGATCCATCAGATCGTCGATCCTCGGAAGCGGATACTTATTCTTGATAGTTACCTTATTCAACTGACGATAGTCCACACATAACCTCATGCTCCCATCCTTCTTCTTTACCAACAATACCGGAGCTCCCCACGGTGATACACTCGGTCTTACAAACTTTTTCTCAAGCAAATCTTCGAGTTGCGTCTTCAACTCAGACAATTCCGACGCCGACATCCTGTACGGTGCCATAGACACAGGCCTCGTACCAGGTACAAGATCAATCGAAACTCAACTTCTCTTTCCGGTGGCACACCCGGAATTTCATCAGGAAAAACCTCAGGAAACTCGCGTACCACTTTCAGTTCTTCAATAACAGCCTGACCCTCAGCAGACAACGATGCCATCAACGCAAATAGCTGAACTCCTTCTTTCTTCAACTTCTTCAACTGACCAGCAGATACCAAAACAGAATCTTCTTCCCCGAAGCTGACCGACTTGCTACGACAGTTGATATGAACGTGATTATTCTCTAACCAGTCCATGCCTAAGATGACATCCAGACCTCTCAACGGTAAGCAAACAAAATTCACAACAAAGTCCCTGTCGAAGATCGACACGGGACACTGAGAACACACCTGGGAAGTAATCACCGACCCCTTCGCAGGAGTATCGACAACCATATCCCCACACATAGCAGATAAAACAAGACCCAATCTTTTACAACAATCAACAGATATAAAGCAATGGGTAGCACCAGTATCAATAAGAGATTTCAGAGAAGTACCATTAATAAGACACGTACCTCTAATCAGACCATCCTTCTCATCAGGCTCCTCTCCTGCCAATGCGAACACCTTCCCAGTACACCTTTCCTTCTTCGGCTTTGTACACTTTGTACTGATATGCCCAGACTCCCCGCAGTTGAAGCACACCACATCCTTAACCTTACACTCGGCCGCCATATGACCCTTTTTACCACAACGATAGCAAACTCTCTCATCAGACCTGCATGTAGTACTCTTGTGGCCAGGTTTGCCACACTTATAACAGACAATGCTAGCAGGAGCATCTCCCCCACTAGAATTCTTACCCCCAGCAGACCTCTGATAACTCTTACCCGCAGGAACCTCATACAGCTTGCTTCGACTCTGAAACTTACCCTTTTTCTCAGACGTAGCTTTGTAATGAGCAGTGTTGTCCTCCTCAAAGATTCTACAGCTGTCAACCAGATCAGCGAACACACGAATTTTCTGATAACCAATGGCCTTTTTGATATCAGGCCTCAAACCATTCTCGAACTTGATACATTTCGAAAACTCAGCTGTAGCCTCACTGTAGTGTGGATAAAATTTTGCCAGTTCCACAAACTTCGCCGCATAAGCAGTCACAGACATACCACCCTGCTTCAGTTCCAAGAACTCTATCTCTTTCTTTCCTCGGACGTCTTCAGGAAAATATTTTCTCAGAAATTCCCTGCTGAATACCTCCCAAGTAATCTCTTCCTACACAGCCTCCAATCTCTGCCTAGTAGCCAACCACCAGTCGTCGGCCTCCTCGGCCAACATGTGGGTACCAAAACGGACCTTCTGCTCAACAGTGCAGTCCATCACCCTGAATATCCTCTCGATCTCCTTCAACCAAGCCATAGCACCATCTGGATCATATTTGCCCTTAAAGGTGGGCGGATTCTCCCTTTGGAAAGTAGTCAGACTCCGAAAACCAGCGTTGTCTCCAGCATTCTGCTGACCTTGCACAGCCTGAGCCATAGCCTGCAATGCAGCAGCAAGAGCAGCGTCATTTCTCCCAGCCATTTCCGAACTATCACTGCAGCACAAACCAAAAATTCAGAACTAATCTATTGTCATAAGACACTATGACAAGACGACATTGGCCGGACAGACCGAACTGCTCTGATACCACTAATGTAACACCCCTTTTCTACCCGTTAATTTAATTGGAAAATATCAGAGTTTTCAAAATTTCTTTTCATTTCAAAGGATGTTACACTTACTTCAATAAAACCACACTTCTCAATAGAACAGCTCAAAACATAATAACTATGTATTACGTAGCACATCACTAAAAAGGCGAATCTCAACACCACAGTTATCATCACAATAAAACTTAACGTCAACAAAATCAACTACGCAGCGGAATAACAAATAAAACAGAATTGTCAACAAAACATAACAACCAAAATCATTTATAATATTAAGTTCGTCCCCCCCTGAGTGCTACGTATCAGAGCGTGACGACTTGACTCGAATTAGCGAAGGTACCTAGTCCTTCACTCGCAATCACCTGCACGTTACCGCATGGGGGTAACATTCAAACAGAAGGGTGAGTCCAATTCAATCCGTATAACAAATCATATGATAAATAATAAGTCAAGTCACGGCTCTAAATTAATCACAACACAATCATCAGTCACATCACTACATAAACTCATCATTATGTCATGCGGGCATATGAAATGCAACCCACTCGCGGGCATATGCATGAGGTACCTTTTCACAAAACGTCGCTTAGCCATTATGGCCTCATCGTCACTTAGCCTTTTGGGCCTCAAAACGTCACTGGGTTTATGCACATGGGATGCATGAGACACTATAACATGCACCACGCACAAATCACACAATCACGGTCAACCATGTGACCCGTCACTTACCCGTTTGTTCACAAGAAACACAGCACCTGTCAATTCACAACTTACACGACAACATCACTTAGCCATTTAGGCCTTAACATCACTTAGCCATTCGGGCCTCAAACGTCACTGGGTTTCATCGTCACTTACACATCATTATAAATAATATTAGCCACCAAGGGCAAAACAGTCATTCACACGTCATTATAAATAATATTAGCCACCAAGGGCAAAACAGTCATTTACACGTCATTATAAATAATATTAGCCACCAAGGGCAAAACAGTCATTTACACGTCATTATAAATAATATTAGCCACCAAGGGCAAAACAGTCATTTACACGTCATTATAAATAATATTAGCCACCAAGGGCAAAACAGTCATTTACACGTCATTATAAATAATATTAGCCACCAAGGGCAAAACAATCATTTAACTAGCCACTAGGGGCATCATCGTCAAAATCATCATTTTTGACACTAAATCGTTAAAACCACTGGTCATACGCAAAAGAGAATTTTTAAAGACACCCAAAACATCTTTTCATTGTCACAGCAACGATCACCGGGAACAGCCACTTGGGACGCCCCAGCAACCTTCAGAAATAATAAGTTTTTATTTTTAAAAATGGGGCACGCAGATAGACAACTGAAAATGCTTCACAACGCTTTTTGAAACGTTCAAAACGGATGTCCGAGTCAAAAGATATAGCGAAAACAGTTTTCGAAAACATTTTGGGACATCCTGAAAAACTGGCGCCATGGGCACCCAGCGCCCAGCGCCTAGCACAATGCAACACACGCACACACACACCCGGGCGCTCAGCGCCCAGCGCCTGGCGCCCAGCGCCTTGGCGCAACACACAACGCACGCACACGGGCGCTCAGCGCCCAGCGCTGGCACCCAGCGCCCAACGCTACACACGCACACACACACACGGGCGCTCAGCGCCCAGCGCTGGCACCCAGCGCCCAGCGCCTGGCGCAACGCTGCACAGCGCACAGCACCCATGGGCGCCCAGCGCCCAGGCACTTTCAGCAACAAAAATTTTTGCACAAATTCACCTACACATTATTTTCTTCAAAATTTTCACATAATCCATCATACCCATATTACAACCACTCCTAATCACATGTAAAATCATCAAAGCCACCTATCAAACAATCGAAATTCACACATCCTAAGCACAACATAGATCACGCATATACAACAACAAGACATGAATTTGCCAAACATCATCATGATCATAGTTAACTCTAGGCCATCACTACTTAGGATCTATCATAGGAATCGTTATAAAAATTGATAGAACTCCCCTTACCTCGAATTTGAAGATTAGAAACCCTAAAGACGGTCACGAACGGAACCACGGCAACAAGATCACGCCTCTTCCTCCTCCTTGCTCGCGGCCTTCTCTTCTCTCCTTTCCTCTCTACGGCGCTTTCTCTCCTCTCCTTTCTCTTTTTCTCAATTTCGCAAATGCTAACAACAAACCCTAACCCCTAGGCGCCTTGTCCACTTCGCATATGACATGATTCATGGGCTTGGGCTTCTCACTTAAGCCCAAGTCCATCTAGTTTGGCACCTCCACCTCCTAATACCACCTACACAATGTTTAATATAATTTCAAATAATTAAATTACATCCAATTAATTAAATCAAATTCCTAAATACTTAATTAAATAATTTAATTAAATATTTAGGGTGTTACAGGCACAGGCTCACCCAAGTAGAGTTTAACTCTCTGGCCATTCACTTTAAATTCATTTCCATTCTCTTCGTTTCTTAATTCCACAGCCCCATAGGGGTAGACTTTAAGAATTTTGAATGGACCAGACCATCTAGACTTCAATTTTCCAGGGAAAAGCTTCAATCTAGAATTGAACAGAAGAACTTTATCACCCTCCTTAAATTCTCTTTTTAGAATCTTGGCATCATGCCAAGCTTTTGTTTTCTTCTTATATAGTTCAGCATTTTCATAGGAAAAATGTCTCAATTCCTCAAGTTCATTGAGCTGCAACATTCTGGCTCTACCAGCTTGTTGCAAATCAAAATTCAGCTTTTTAGTTGCCCAAAAAGCCTTATGTTGCAACTAATTGGGCAAGTGGAAAGCTTTACCAAAGACCAATCTATACGGAGACATGCCAAGAGGTGTTTTGAAAGCTGTTCTATATGCCCAAAGAGCATCATCCAAGTGGATGGACCAGTCTTTTCTTGAAGGGTTAACCATTTTTTCTAAAATCCTCTTGACTTCCCTAAGATAGTTCAACTTGTCCACTTGTTTGCGGATGATAGGTTGTGGCAACCTTGTGTTTTACTCCATATTTGGCCAACAGCCCCTCCATTAATTTGTTGCAAAAGTGAGTGCCTTCATCACTAATGATAGCTCTGGGTGTGCCAAATCTTGTAAAAATGTTCTTTTCAATGAACTTAAGCACCACCCTTGCATCATTAGTGGGGAGAGCAACTGCTTCAATCCATTTAGACACATAATCAACTGCTACAATAATGTATAAATTGCCAAAGGAAGGTGGTAACGTTCCCATAAAATCAATACCCCAAACATCAAACAATTCAACTTCTAAAATATTGTTTAAAGGCATCTCATTTCTGTTTGAAATATTTCCTACCCTTTGGCATCTATCACATTTCCTAGCAAACTCATGAGCATCTTTGAAAATAGATGGCCAGAAATAACCTGTTTGGAGAACCTTTGCAGCAGTCCTTGCACCTCCTAAGTGTCCTCCACAAGGAGAGGAGTGGCAATGCTTCATGATGTCAGCCATTTCTGATTCGGCTACACACCTTCTGAGAAGTTGATCAGGAAACTTCTTATATAAGAAAGGTTCATCCCAGAAATATTGCTTTGCCAAATGAAAGAACATTTTTCTCTGCTGTGATGTGAATTCTTTTGGCACCACGTTGATAACCAGGTAATTTACAAAGTCAGCTTACCAGGGGGCCTCCGCAACAGAATTGGTAGCATCTGCAGCTGCTGATATGGCCAGCAACTGTTCATCTGGGAATTACTCTTTGATTTCAAATTCAAAAGATGGAGATTCAACATCCGGAATCCTTGATAGATGGTCAGCAACCTGATTTTCAACTCCCTTTTTATCTCTGATTTCAAGATCAAATTCTTGTAGGAGTAGCACCCATCGAATTAACCTTGGTTTGGCATCTTTCTATGCAATGAGGTATTTGATAGCAGAGTGATCAGTGTACACTACCACCTTAGCTCCTATGAGATAGGATCTGAATTTGTCAAAAGCAAACACTACTGCTAACAGCTCTTTTTCAGTAGTTGTATAATTCAATTGAGCATCTACAAGAGTTTTGCTAGCGTAGTGTATGGAATGGAACACTTTGCCATGCCTTTGACCCAATACAGCTCCTATAGCATAGTCGCTAGCATCACACATCAGTTCAAAGGGCTTACTCCAATCTGGTGCTACAATAACTGGTGCTGTCACCAGTGCTTCCCTGAGTTTGTTGAATGCTGCCAGGCATTTGTCATCAAAATCAAAAACAGTGTCATGTTGCAGCAGCATACACAGCGGCTTAGAAATCTTTGAGAAATCTTTGATGAACCTTCTATAAAACCCAGCATGTCCAAGAAAGCTTCTGATTCCTTTAACTGATGTGGGGGGTGGCAATTTTTCGATCACTTCAACTTTTGCTTCGTCTACTTCTATGCCTTTCTTTGATATCTTGTATCCCAAGACAATTCCTTCTTGTACCATGAAATGACACTTCTCCCAATTGAGGACCAAATTTTTTTCTTCACATCTTCTCAAGATATCTTCAAGATTTAGCAGGCATGCTTGAAAGTTCTCTCCAAAAACAGAAAAGTCATGCATAAACACTTCCATAGATTTTTCAATGAAATCAGAAAAGATCGCCATCATACACCTCTGAAAAGTAGCTGGAGTGTTGCATAACCCAAATGGCATCCTTCTAAAGGAAAAGGTGCCATAAGGGCAGGTGAAGGTGGTCTTCTCTTGGTCCTCTGGGGCAATAGCAATCTAGTTGTAACCTGAGTAGCTGTCAAGGAAACAGTAAAATTCCTTCCCTGCAAGTCTGTCAAGCATTTGATCAATGAACGGGAGAGGAAAATGATCTTTCTTGGTGGCTTTGTTGAGCTTCCTGTAGTCCACACAAATTCTCCATCCAGTGACTGTTCTGGTGGGTATTAGCTCATTCTTTTCATTCTGAACTACAGTGACTCCTTCTCTTTTAGGAACACACTGAACAGGGCTCACCCAAGCGCTGTTTGCAACGGGATAAATTATTCCAGCATCCAGCCATTTAATTATCTCTTTTCTGACCACTTCCTTCATTATTGGGTTCAGCCTCCTTTGTGCTTCTATACTATTTTTGGAGTTCTCTTCCAAACAGACTCTATGCATGCACAAAGTAGGACTTAACCCTTTAATCTCAGACATCTGCCAGCCAATGGCCTTCTTGAACTTTTTCAGGGTACCAAGTAATTCCTCCTCTTGGGTGGCACTCAAACCAGCAGCAATAATCACAGGGAGGGTATCTTTGCTCCCTAGATAAGCATACTTCAAGTGTGGAGGAAGCTGTTTCAACTCAAGTTTAGGCGGTTTCTCAATGGAAGGTATGTTGTCTTTTCAGAAGTTAGCTCCAAAGATTCGTACCTTTTTGCCCATCTTTGAACCTCTGGTTTATCCATACTGAGTTTTGATAGCCCCTCTGCTTCAATTCTTTCAATTTCAAGTGCCTAAGCTCTTGTTTCAGCACATCATGTTGCAGCAACAACTGTTTCTGAACTAAACTGTCAATAGCAGAGACAAAGTTGCACTCTGCAGTACTGGTGCTGTCTTTTGGGTACTTCATTGCATTCAACACATTGAATAAGACCTCTTGGTCATTGACTCTCATAGTCAGCTCCCCTTTGTGAACATCAATCAAGGTCCTACCTGTAGCCAAAAATGGTCTTCCAAGGATAATTGGCACATCCTTGTCAGCCTCAAAATCAAGTATTACAAAATCCACAGGAAATACAAATTTATCAACTTTAATTAAAACATCTTCAATTTTACCTTCAGGATACACAGTTGATCTATCAGCCAATGAAAGGGTTACTGTGGTAGGTCTTGCTTCGCCAATTCCTAACTTTTGAAAAATAGATTTGGGCATCAAATTGATGCTAGCACCCAAATCGCACAAGGCTCTACCATAGTAATTACCTCCAATGGAGCAAGGAATTGTAAAGCTACCTGGATCTTTCAGTTTCTGGGGAACCTTACTCTGCAACAGCATGCTGGTTTCTTGGGTCATGGCTACAGTTTCAAACTCGCTAAGTCTCTTTCTTTTAGTTAAAACACCTTTCATGAATTTGGTGTAGTTTGGTATTTGTTGCAGAGCTTCCACCAATGGAATGTTGATGTGGAGTTGCTTGAGGATCTCCATGAACTTCCCGAATTGTTTATCTTGATTGGCATTCTTTAATCTTTGAGAAAAAGGTGGAGGTGGCCTGTCAGGAATCAACTTCTGGGGTATAATCACTGCTGGAGTGGCAGCATCTGCTGTAGCATCAGAATTCACCACAATAGGCTCTGCACCAGTGCTGGTAGCATCTGGAACAGCACCTGTATTAGTGACTGTTGGTAAGGCAGCAGTTTCCTTACCACTTCTTAGTGTAATGGCCTTAATTTTCTCATTACCAGGTGGATTTGCTGGCTCAGTAGTGCTCGGCAAAGTACCACTTGGCCTAGCTGTAATTGCAGTTGCAATTTGACCAATTTGATTTTCTAAATTCTTGATGGCAGCTCCTTGGCTCTGGTACTGGGATTTAGTTTCATTCATGAATGCTTTGAGTGCCTCAGCCAAAGAGTTGTCAGCATTAGGCTTGAGAGTAGGTTGTGCAGGAAATCCTGGCGGTGTAGCAGGTTTAGCTTGAATGGGTGCTGCATTTGTGTCTCCCTTGTCTTTCCATGAGAAATTTGGATGGCTCCTCCACCCTGGATTGTATGTGTTGGAATAGGGGTTATTGTTCTTGTTGAAGTTCCCAATATAATTGACGGAGACAGGATTCCCTGGGAACTCTTCGAACAAATGTCCCCCATTGCAGTACACACAATTTGGTGCATCAGATTTCTCTGCAGCTGCTGTTTCTGCAGATGCGGAAGCAGCAGCAAAAGTGGCAGCAAGTTGAGTAGGAGGAGTACATAGACTCTTCATGAATTCCAGCAACGTTCTTGGCAGCACTGACTCTGGCAGTGGGCAAATGATAACTGTTGGCAACAATTGTTTCCACCAGTTCATAGGCTTCATTATAGGAATGATTCAGAATAGCACCTCCTGCAGAAGCATCTAACAACAGCCTAGATTGAGGAACTAGACCATTGTAAAATGTCTCCAGTTGGATAGCAAAAGGAATGCCATGGTGTGGACACTTTCTGAGCACTTCCTTGAATCTCTCCCAGGCTTCATATAAAGATTCATCCTCTTGTTACCTGAAAGATGTGATATCATTCCTCATTCTTGCATTCTTGACAGGAGGGAAATACTTAACTAGAAATTTCTTAGCCATTTTGTTCCAACTATCCACCGAGTTGGGTTCCAAAGAATTCAACCACGCCTTGGCTCTATCCTTTAAAGAATAAGGAAATAGCCTTAGTCTGAATGCATCCTCAGTCACCCCTGGCATCTTAAAATTGCTGCAGACCTCAAGGTATTGTCTCAAATGCAAGTGAGGGTCTTCAGTGGGCCCTCCAGCGAATTGTCCCACAGTTTGCCGCATTTGAAACATCATTGATTTGAATTCGAAATGGGCATCATTAATAGCAGGTGTCACAATGCCAGTATCCATGGTGGTGGGGGTCAAATACAGCATAATCCCTCATGGGCCTCTCCTTATCATTAGCCATCTCAATGTTTGTTGGTGTCTGAACAATAATTTCATGCCCTTCAGGATCTACCTAGATCACAGGTATCACTTGAGGAATTGGTTCTTGATAACTCTAATTTATATAGAGTTATTTATACTTCTAAACGTAACAAATTGCTTGAAACCCAAGTACAAAGTGTGTTAAATATAGTGGTATTAGTAAAATAACATTCTAGGAATTATGTGATGAATAAAGCATTATTTGTATATATATTGGTATGTTTGATGTGTTTGTTCAGTTTTCCTACAGATGATGCTTCTGCACCATGATGCTTCTGCACCATGATGCTTTTGCACTTAGTGCTTCTGCACTTAGTTCTCCTGCACCATCCTGCGCTGAAGATTTATAACCCCACAATGGAAGCACCTCAATTCATACCTCTGCTCCAAAACTTCTATGACATCATGCTTTGTCACAATTCACATGGAGCACATGCCCACATGCATAAGGAGGCGCCCACCATAAACATCATCATGAAAGGCTACTCATCTAAAGACATATGGCCTTACACAATTGGACCTCTCCTTATGAAAATGTGCTGAACTCAATCTCCACATCTAAAGATCAGAAAAGCAACCATGGTTAAGCCTCCTTAGGTTAACTTGGATTTCAAGCAAACCCTCAAGCAAAGGAAATCTCCAAGGCTATAAAAAGGGCTCCCACTTCTCACTTGAAGAGCATCGCATATCTCACTTGATAATATGTAGATCATACACTTTACTTATATTTTAGTAGTTTCATTTCTTAGAGTTTTTATAGTAGATCGTTGGCAAGAAGGTGAGGAAGGAATCGACAACTTCTTCCTTCACTTCTTCATCAACTTAGTTAGGTGCAACTGCACCAGGAAGTCAGTGCTTCTGCACTACAGGGCATTTATATGCAAGAGTGCTTCAATCGGTGTAATCTCTACCTTATTGATATCTCTTGTACTTTCATCTATATTAATATGTTTCATTTCATCTATCTTTGCCTTGCAATGCTTATTATGAGCTAAACCTTTTTTTGGTTGAGATCTTCTAACTTTATAATGAACTTTTGAGTAAGTTATTGTGCTTTTTATTGTTGGAAGCATTTTGGGTCTTGTGTTATACTACATCCATCTTATTTTAAGGTTGATCACTTAGAATAAGTAGAGTTATATTCACAGACATGGTTTATAATTAGAAATCAAGACTAATAAGGGTGAGTGTTTTAATGAAGGCTTTGTTAACTTGTGTAATAAAGAAAACTTTATTAAAACCATGTTAAGTCCTAGACATAGGATAACATAGTCCATAGGGTGAAACAATGAGTACTTCAAAGGCAGGAGTGAACTTATTTAGCAAGCCCAGACATGGGAAGCTTGTAACGAAACTCTGAAGAAAGTAGTTGAAAAGCACACACTCATGCAACTGCACTCAATGCTTCTGCACCTTCGGTGCTTCTGCACCTTGGTGCTTCTGCATCACTAATTGCATAGAAACTCTCAAAAGAACATTATTTAGTGAAAACATCTCTACCATCTTTCTCAGCTCATTTCCTTCATATTCTTTTACATATTTGCATTCTATTTTCACTTAATGTAAAAACCCCAAAATTTGTGAGTAGAATAGTAGTACTAATTTATATGCTTTCTAAACATACATAAAGATATTTATAAGCTAGTGCATCTGTGCAGAAACAGGTACAGATGCACTAGCTTATGCCCAGAGACAAGCCACCAGAATTTGAATTCGATCCAGAGATTGAAAGAAGGTTCAGGAGTTTGCTAAGACTTCAAAAGCAAAGAAAGCAAGACTGCTGAAACATGTCTCATCAGAGTGAAGGACAGAGCTCAAGATCAGCCTCAGTTGGAGGAGGACCCGGTTCACAGCATGACACTAAAGAAGGCCACAGAAATCAATTCATCAACATGGGCCCAATAGGTATGATTAATGATAGAAATAGACCCATGAGGGATTATGCTATGTTTAATCATCAAAATATGCAAACAAGTATAGCAAGACCTTATATTGATGCTATGCATTTTGCATTTAAACCTATGATTTTCCAAATGCTACAAACAATTGGTCAATTTGGTGGATCTCTCTATGACGATCCCCATGAGCATTTAAAAAAGTTTTTAGAAGTATGTAGTAACTTTATTCTTCCTGGTATTAGTGAAGATGCATTTAGACTTAAGTTATTTCCCTACTCTTTAAAAGATAAGGCTAAATCATGGTTAAATTCAATGGAGCCTAATTCTATCCATTCATGGAATGAAATAGCTGAAAAGTTCTTAGCAAAATATTTTCCACCCTTCAAAAATGCCAGGATGAGAAATGATGTTACATCTTTTAGACAAAAAGAATTTGAATCATTGTTTGAAGCATGTGAAAGATGGAAAGAACTTTTAAGAGAATGTCCACATCATGGTCTGCCTATCATTATTCAAATGGAAACTTTTTATAATGGTTTAGAACCCCCAAACCAGAATAATGCTTGATGCATCATCTGGGGGTGTGTTATTAAACTTATCTTATAATGAAGCATGTGAATTAATTGATAGAATTGCAACCAATAGTTCTAGTTGGCCTACTGAGAGGGTAAGTGCCCAAAAGAAACCAGCAGGGGTACATGAAATCAGTGATATATCAGCCCTATCTGCTCAGTTTGCCTCTCTGACAAACTTGTTCAAAAACTTCACTTCAACCAGTGCATCTGCACCTAGTGCAGCTGCACCAACTGAAAACACTGCAGCAACCATAGAACAAACCCCCCAGGAGACACAAGTTGTGTGTATTGTGGAGGAGGCCATTTGTATGAAGAATGTCCCAGCGACCCTGTCTCTGTCAATTTTGTAGGATATAATAGGAATAACAACCCTTACTCTAAAACCTATAACCCTGGCTGGAAGAACCACCCAAATTTCAGATGGAACAATACTAGTGCATCTGCACCTAGTGCTTCTGCACCAGCCACACCACCAGAATTCAACTCTCATAACATCCAAAGACAACAACCACCTGCCACTGATAACTCCTTAGAAGCCTTGCTCAAATCTTTCATTAGTGAAACCAGAACAGCTAGGCAAGCACAAGATGCATCTATAAAAAAATTTAGAGAATCTGGTGGGACAGTTAGCAACAGCTCTGTATCAAAGACCAACAGGTACATTACCATCAAATACAGAAGCTACCACATCCCACAGGCCAGGAAAGGAGTAGGTGAAGGCCATTGCTCTAAGAAATGGAAAAGATCTCGCAGATCCAGGTGAGAATCAAGGTGAAGGTAAGAGAGAAAGAAATAAAAATGAAAAAAATACTCAAGATGCAGAAGCACTAGATGCATCTGCATCTCATGAAGTTCCAACTCCAAGGTTAATTCCTGAATACCCTCCTCCTCCTTATCCTCAAAAATTAAAAAAGGCACATGAGGAGAAGCAATTAAGTAAGTTTCTTGAGATTTTAAAACAGATACACATCAATGTTCCCTTAGTTGAAGCACTTCATCAAATGCCTAATTATGCTAAATTTACGAAGGGTGTACTTTTTAAAAAGAAGAAGATTAGGGGATTTTGAAACAGTTGCTATGTCTAAGGAATGCATTCAAATTTTACAAAGCAAAATTCCAAGAAAACTAAAAGATCGTGGTAGCTTTACAGTCCCATTCTCAATAGGAAAATCTTATACAGGTCGTGCATTATGTGATTTAGGTGTAAGTATCAACTTAATGCCTAAATCCATATTTACACAACTGGGGATTGGAAATGCTAGGCCTACAACAGTAACACCTCAACTTGCTGAGAGATCAATAGCTTATCCAGAGGGAATCATTGAAGATATTCTGGTTAAGGTTGACAAATTTGTATTTCCTGCAGATTTTGTTATTCTTGATTTTGATGCAGATAAAGAAGTCCCAGTCATTCTTGGGAGACCATTTTTAGCAACTGGGAAAGCACTAATTGTAACACCCCGGTATTTTTATCGAGTGAAAATACCCAAGTGTACCATCATAAAATAATCCGAGATATCTTTCCTGTTTTAGATATTGAACATAAATAAAACAGCTCATAACCTAGGGTCCAATATCCAAATACCAAGAAATAGCGGAAACGATTTTACAACTTTTACTGATACAAGTTATACAATCGGAAATACAAAAATCTCGAGGGAAAGACAATAACAATGAAAACTAAGTCTTCACCGTCTTCATAAGCACACCACCTAGCTGTGCTTCTTCACCATTTCTTTTTCCCCTGCTTCTCTGTAAAAACCACAAAATATAAACAGTGAGATACAATCTCAGTAAGTTCTACCGAGACCCCTACTAACACTCGCGGTCCAGTTTTAAAACGTTTTTAAGGTTTGACACAACACCAACCGCAATCCACTTGCTAATCCCGGTGAATCATACAATAAGGCTTCGATCTAATAGGACACCGACCGCAATCCACTTGCTAATCCCGATGAACTAACATCTTAGGCCTTTCTACGTACCACCGACCGCAATCCACTTGCTAATCCCGATGAACGTAGTACAAACTTTTGACACAACACCGACCGCAATCCACTTGCTAATCCCGGCGAACCCCATTACCAATAGTGTTTCCTAATGGCACAGAGCCTAGGGTAAGGGTTCATGCCTTCCCCGCCTAGTATGTCAACATGGGTCGTCACCCAAACTCGATATAATATATATATCTACAATCATATGAACATTTAGTTCATTTACATTCAGACCAATAATTGAACATAACACCCGCATCGGGCCGTTTCCCATAGTCGATATAATATATATATCGTGAATCGTAGACCGTTTTAGACAATAAATAATAATTATCTCGCGTCAGTTATACCGTACCACGTAGGACTCATAGTCCGCTTTATTATTAATAAACATATCCGCACACGTGTACTATTATTCGGCTTTTCGAAACTATTTGAACTTCAAAAACAGTTCTTTTTACCTTTTTAAATTGTATGATTAGTTAGGCCTCGGAATAAGCTTTCAAACGCATCTTAGAACACCTCAATCGGGTTCCCGGATCAAAAGTTATTGCGAAAACAAAATCAGTGAAAAACTGTTGAAAATCTGCAAAGCTTCGCGACGCGAACTGCTTCCGTCGCGACGCGAAAAGTGACAGAAACTTTTTGCGTAACAAAACTGGGCCAGGTCGCGACGCGAAGGGGACGGGTCGCGACGCGACCATCTGCAGAAAAGTGCAGGTTTTCCGTTTTCTTGCGAAATTCGCTATTCCGCTCAATTCCGATTCTTGTTCCGATTGAAAACAGTTTTGACAACTATAAAAACAGTCTCAATCAAAGTCACACAATCAATCAAATCAATCAAAAACTCATTTTAAACGAATTGTATCAAAACGCGACATATTTTCCAATTAACGGTTTTTAAGTCAAAATCTTTCGAAATCAAATCACCAAAAATTCCATTTCAACACGACGCAACTCGAGACTCGCTCCGATCGATTCCTAACCCGAAACAGACAATATCAAGTAATATTCCAGACCAGCGAAAGCGATAAAACGATCAATCAATTAATTCGAAAAACAAAAATCCTAAACGTGAGTAGAACTCACCCTTGACGCGTGATCCACGGTCGAGCCGAAATCACCGAGTAGCCACATGAACGTTCCCCGCTCCGGCGACACCCAATCCGCTTCCAAAGCTTCCCAATCGATCACGAAACCTCTTTTGACCGAAATACCAAATTCCTCGAAATCCTCCATGGACACTATTCATCATCTTCAACCTCCAAAACTACTATTCATCCATAACCCCAATCTTTGATTTTCAACTCCAAATCACCCAATCGATCTTCAATACTCGAGTAATCCACCTTGAGCTCGCTCCTAAACATCATCCTGAGCTTTCCCTTGAGCTACAACCATCAAAACTCCAATTTTCCTCTCAAATTCGAAAATGGCAAAGTGAGAGAGAGTGAGTTGATGATGAAGATCTTGGTACCAAATCGAAGAGGAAGTAGCGCTGAACGTTTTTCGTGTTGGAAGGAAGTCGTTTTGATGAGCGGAAGTACCCCCTTTTTCCTCTTCTTCTTCCACACCATTCTTTCTTTTTCTCTTCTTTCTCTCATTTCTCTTCACTGTCTCTCGCTTCTTTCTTTCTTCTTCTCTTTCTTTTATTTAGTTTTTTTTCACTTATACACACACACACATACGCATATACATATATTTTTTAATATATACGTGGTAACGTGGTCCAATTACCATATTGATCTAAATCTCTTATTTCGATTCCAAAACTTCCTTGACCCGTATTATTCGGTTAACGATCCAATGACCACCAATAAATAATTTTAGCACTCGGTAAATTTACCCGTCAAGTACTAAATTAGTTTAATTGGGTTAACACCCAAATAATTTTACTAATTATTTTGAGGGTGTTACACTAATTGATGTGCAAAAAGGAGAACTGACCATGAGAGTAAATGATCAAGAGGTGAAATTCAATGTGATGAATGCTCTGAAGTATCCTGCTGAGGAGAGTGAAGAATGCTCAGCAATCGCCACCCTTGACCATTTGGTGCAGAAGCAATTCCAGAAACAATATGATTATCTCACCAGTGCACTAGCACCAGATGCTTCTGCACCTCCTGAAGAAGAAATATTGGAAAAATACATTTTTTCAAGAAAAGCACCAGCACAAAAGGTATGGTCTAGAACTTTTGAATCTCTTAATTTAGAAGACCCTAACCTTAAAAAGAATTTACCCTCAACTGAACAACCTCCTAAGTTAGAATTGAAAGAACTGCCCAAACATTTGAAGTATGCTTTCTTAGGGGAAGATTATGCACTTCCAGTGATCATTGCCACTGACTTAACAATAGAGCAAGAACATGATCTCATTTGTACCTTAAGAAAGCATACAAAAGCTATAGACTGGCAAATGGCAGACATAAAAGGAATTCGCCCTTCTATATGATGCATAGGATAAATTTAGAAGATAATTCTAAAAATTATATAGAAGGGCGAAGAAGGCTAAATCCTATAATGAAAGAGGTTGTAAAGAAGGAAATCATTAAGTGGCTAGATGCTGGAATCATATACCCCATATCTGATAGTGCATGGATAAGAGCTATACAATGTGTTCCAAAGAAAGGGGGTATGACAGTAACAGCCAATGAAAGAAATGAATTGATACCAACAAGAACTGTTACAAGTTGGAGGATTTGTATGGATTATAGAAAACTCAATAAAGCCACAAAGAAAGATCACTTCCCTTTACCCTTCATTGACCAAATGTTAGATAGGTTAGCAGGTAAGGAATTTTATTGTTTCTTAGATGGTTATTCAGGGTACAATCAAATTGCAATAGAACCTAAAGACCAACAAAAAACTACCTTTACATGCCCCTATGGAACATTTGCATTTAGAAGAATGCCTTTTGGACTCTGCAATGCACCTGCAACATTCCAAAGGTGCATGATGTCCATCTTTTCTGACTACATTGAGCAATCAATGGAAGTATTCATGGATGATTTCTCAGTCTTTGGAAACACATTTCAAACATGTTTATCAAATTTAGAGAAAATTCTCCAAAGATGTGAGGAAACAAACTTAGTGCTTAATTGGGAGAAATGTCATTTCATGGTACAAGAAGGCATTGTGTTAGGTCATAAAGTATCAAAGAAAGGTCTGGAAGTGGATCAAGCCAAGATTGAGGTCATTGAAAAACTGCCACCTCCAACAACTGTCAAAGGAATCAGAAGCTTCTTAGGCCATGCAGGCTTCTATAAAAGATTTATCAAAGATTTTTCAAGACATCCAAGCCATTATGTACACTCTTGCAAATTGATGCACCTTTTAACTTTGATGAACCATGTATGGAAGCATTCCAAAAACTCAAAAAAGCATTGGTGACTGCACCAGTGATTGTCACACCAGATTGGAGCAGGCCCTTTGAATTACTATGTGATGCTAGTGACTTTGCTGTAGGAGCTGTCTTAGGGCAAAGGTATGACAAAATCCTTCATTCTATTTATTATGCTAGCAAGACATTAATTGAAGCTCCAATGAATTATACTGTAACAGAAAAAGAGTTGTTAGCAGTGGTTTTTGCATTTGATAAATTTAGATCTTACTTGGTTGGCACCAAAATTATTGTCTATACTGATCATGCTGCCATCAAGTATTTAATTTCCAAAAAAGATTCAAAACCAAGGTTAATAAGATGGATTCTCCTCCTTCAAGAATTTGATCTTGAAATCAGAGACAAAAAGGGGGTGGAGAATCAGGTTGCTGACCATTTGTCTAGACTTGAAGGTGAAAGAACAGGTACACAAAAGGGAGAGATCAAGGAAAATTTTCCAGATGAAAAATTGTTAGCAATAACTGTAACAGCATCCAGTGCTTCTGCACCTGGTGCAAAAGCACCTAGTGCAGCTGCACCTTGGTTTGCTGACATTGTTAACTTTCTTGTGAGCAATGTGGTGCCAGTGGATATGACTTACCAACAAAGAAGGAGATTCTTTCACATACTCAAAGACTATCACTGGGATGAACCATTGCTCTACAAAATGTGTCTAGATCAATTAATGAGGAAATGCATCCCCCAAGAAGAACAGCAAGCAGTGCTTCTGCACTGCCATGCCGCACCATATGGAGGTCACTTTGGATGCAACAGAACAGCAGCTAAGGTACTACATTCGGGTTATTATTGGCCAACTTTATTTAAAGATGCATACTCAATGGTCAAAACTTGTGACAAATGTCAAAGAGCAGGTAATATCTCTGAAAACATGAAATGCCTAGAACCAATATATTAGACATTGAACTTTTTGATGTATCGGGCATGGATTTCATGGGTCCATTTCCACCTTCTTTTGGCAAACAATATAATTTGGTAGCTGTTGACTATGTATCCAAATGGGTAGAGACAGTAGCATTGCTTAATAATGATGCCAAATCTGTTAGCAAATTCCTTTTGAAAAACATTTTTTCAAGGTTTGGCACCGCAAGGGCAATTTTCAATGATGAAGGATCACATTTTTGCAATAAACTCATTGAAAATCTTCTTGCAAAATATGTGATTAAGCATAAAATTGCTACAGCCTACCACCCACAAACAAGTGGACAAGCTGAGCTATCAAATAGGGAAATTAAAAGAATACTTGAAAAAATGGTTGGACCATCAAGAAAACATTGGTCTTTACATTTAGATGAGGCATTATGGGCATACAGAACAACATTTAAAACACCATTAGGTATGTCCCCCTATAGATTAGTCTATGGCAAAGCATGCCATCTGCCTGTTGAGTTGGAAAACAAATCTTATTGGGCTATGAAAAAGCTAAATTATGATCTCAACAAAGCAGGAGCACAAAGTTTTTTAGAGTTGAATGAATTAAATCAATTTAAGCAATTCTCTTATGAGAATGCAGAAATTTACAAAACAAAAACTAAAGCTTGGCATGACAAAAAAATCCAAAGAAGAGAGCTTAGAGAAGGAGGAATGGTCCTGCTATACAATTCAAGGTTGAAGTTATTTCCTGGAAAATTGACATCAAGATGGTCCGGGCCATTCAAGCTAATAAAAATTTACCCCCATGGTGCAGTTAATTTATATGATGCAGCCACAAACACCACTTTCGAAGTAAATGGCCAGAGAGTCAAAATGTACTATGGTGAACATGTGGTGAGAGATAAACTCACCACCCATTTTCAAAATCCCTAAGAAAATGAGATAGTCAGGCTGAAAGACTCTTAAAACAAGCGCTTATGGGAAGCAACCCATGTTATTAAATATTTAGTTATGTAATTTTTATTCAATTTGATGTTTTCAAGTGTTTTGTAGGAACACAGGTTTTTAGTGCTTCTGCACTTAGGTGCATCTGCATCTAACAGTTCCTCAGTGCTACTGCACCAGAAATTTCAAAAAATATACTTGGGTGGAAATTTTTCCAAAAGTGCCAGCACAACAAATTTGTAGTTGTGATCTGTGGCCTAGACTTCGTGTTGTGTCACCTAGCACCCCATGTGTCATCATGCATGCAGTTACACAAACACACCCCTAACGGCTACTAACCCTCATTAAACTCACGCAACCTCCCCAAAGTGACCGTTTCCCTTTAAAAGTAATCACTCTACCACTCACAGAAACCGCAATTTACGAAATCCCTTTCTCTGTCAAGAAAATCCCCAAATTCTGAGAATACCTAGTTCCATCTTCTTACGAAAAGTCCAAAGCTCCTTGCCAACAATCAACAATGGTTCGCAAACAAAGCGCAAACAAAACCTCAGGCAAGAGCAGAGCCAGCACAGTCACCGCAGCACAACAAAGTCCAAAGAAGCAGTCCAGTGCTACTGCACCTGCTTCAAGCACTGTGGATCCTAAATTTGCACATTTTTGGGAAAAAAAATTCCTCCCTGAACGAGGCTACAGTCTGATGAAGGCTAACGCTAGTTTCATGGCAACAGTCTCAAGTCTCAACTGAGATCTGTTCATAAAACACAGAGCCTTCTATCTGGAACAGGTGGTCAGAGAGTTCTACTCTGGGATTCAAGGCAACAAACAAGGTAACATGCATGATCATTCTGTAATAAGAGGTAGAAAGGTTTATTTTAGTGCTGATAGAATCAATACTCACTATAACTTAGTCTATTCTAGGTCTGATTTCAAAGAAAAAGTAGAAAACTATGGAAAGAAAGAGATGGAAAGAATCAAGTCTAGGATTGCTGTGAAAAACTCCAAATGAGATAAGATTTCCAACACTGAATTCAAACTAAAAAATAGATATTTAGTCCCTGAGTTAGGCAATTGGTATTTGTTTATTGATTGTTCCATTTTCCCTACATCCCACACTTACACAGTATCCAAAGATAGGTTGATCCTATTGGATGCAATCTTAGCAAATAAAAATGTGGATGTGGGAAAGATTATCAATAAACAATTCTAGATTGTGCAGTAAGGAAGGAAGGATTTCTGTTTTTTCCATGCTTGATCACTGAGCTCTGTATGAAGCAAGGGGTAGATATCAGTCCTGAAGAGCACAAGCAGAGAAAATATCCTCCAGGCCCACTATCTGCTGAGATGAAAGAAAGAACAAAAATTAAAACTGAAGAAAACACCCTGGTGTAGGAGCACTTAGTGCAGAAGCACCAGGCTGTTTGGAAATTTCAGCAAGAACAGCATGAGTGGCTACAAATCAGATTGATGGAGATATCTCAGGTACCAACTCAAATAGAAACCCAGTGTTTCCTACATGGGTCTTTCAGAATCCAGAAGAAGAAGAAGAGGAAAAAGAGAAAGAGAGAGAAGAAGAAAAGGAAGAAGAAAAGGAGGAAGAGAAGGAAGAGAGTGAAGAGGAAAATAAGAAGAAAAAGATCATGAAAAAAAAGAGGGAGACACAATGGAAGAAGAAGAGAATTGAGGAAGAAGAGGAAGAGCTGCTAAGTGAAGGCCTAGCTGAGACTGATGAGGATGAGACACTACCAAGAATGGTGAAGGAAATGGAGAGAAATGAAGATGAGGAGGATGAGGATACCACTGAGAGTGAAGACAAGAGTGGAGAAGAAGAGGACCAGAATATGAGCATGGAGGAATTAGTGAGGAAGAAGTATGAAGACAGAACCCAAACAGAACCACTCCTCACCCAGTTACTCCACCAACCCACCCCCAGCCAGAAAAATCAACATCACCATCCACAGGAAAAACACCTACCCCACCAAACTCTCAATCACCATCACCTATTCCCCAGTTATCATCCCCACCACCCCTCCACCAAGAAAGCCAACCTGAACAAGAAACAGCCACACAAACCTCTAACATTATTTTTCAAAAACAATCTTTGCAGGTTATTGAGGAAGATCCTATTGAAGAAGAAGGAGAAACCAGCTCTGAAGAAGAAAATGCCAACCCAAATATACCAGCAACAGATGCAACTGCACCTAGTGCAGATGCATCTCTAGGTGTTCCAGTTGTGACAGTCATACCCAAGAACAAAGAAGATACTGTCAAACTGGTGCTGGAAGAGCTGGCACAGAAGAAAAGAGAATAGCTAGGCAACACCCAGAAATTCTTCAAGAAAGCTGTTGAAACCAGTGTGAGGGAAAGTCAAGGACTGGAAAGTGCAGAACACGGCAAGGCACAAGGAGAAGAAGCTGAAAAGGAGGACCCACAAAAGGAGAAAGACCAACCAAAAGAAGCTGAGGCTACATTTGAGCAACCACCAGAACAGCAAACAGAAGACACAACTACTGCTGAACAAATCAGTGCAGAAGCACCTGGTGCATCTGCACCTACAAAACCAGCAACAGAGGAGGTTGGTGCAGCTGCACCTAGTGCAGAAACACCAAAGGCTGAAGAGGCAAAGAAGAAGAAACAAAAAGTCAAGAGTGGAGAAGAAGAGGACCAGAATATGAGCATGGAGGAATTAGTGAGGAAGAAGTATGAAGACAGAACCCAAACAGAACCACTCCTCACGCAGTTACTCCACCAACCCACCCCCAGCCAGAAAAATCAACATCACCATCCACAGGAAAAACACCTACCCCACCAAACTCTCAATCACCATCACCTATTCCCCAGTTATCATCCCCACCACCCCTCCACCAAGAAAGCCAACCTGAACAAGAAACAGCCACACAAACCTCTAACATTATTTTTCAAAAACAATCTTTGCAGGTTATTGAGGAAGATCCTATTGAAGAAGAAGGAGAAACCAGCTCTGAAGAAGAAAATGCCAACCCAGATACACCAGCAACAGATGCAACTGCACCTAGTGCAGATGCATCTCTAGGTGTTCCAGTTGTGACAGTCATACCCAAGAACAAAGAAGATACTGTCAAACTGGTGCTGGAAGAGCTGGCACAGAAGAAAAGAGAATAGCTAGGCAACACCCAGAAATTCTTCAAGAAAGCTGTTGAAACCAGTGTGAGGGAAAGTCAAGGACATGAAAGTGCAGAACACGGCAATGCACAAGGAGAAGAAGCTGAAAAGGAGGACCCACAAAAGGAGAAAGACTAACCAAAAGAAGCTGAGGCTACATTTGAGCAACCACCAGAACAGCAAACAGAAGACACAACTACTGCTGAACAAATCAGTGCAGAAGCACCTGGTGCATCTGCACCTACAAAACCAGCAACAGAGGAGGTTGGTGCAGCTGCACCTAGTGCAGAAACACCAAAGGCTGAAGAGGCAAAGAAGAAGAAACAAAAAGTCAAACACATGCCCAGCAGAACCAGCTCCAGAAAGAAAAGTGGTGCCAAGAAAGAGTAAACTCTTTCATGTTGTTATTTTATAAGTACTTTTTTGTTCTATGGTTATCCCACATGTATTAAACCCCCTCCCCATTTTGGAACAAAAATTACTTTTTCTAACTCAACTTAGAGCATTGGGGACACTGCTCAACTTTAAGTTGGGGGGGGGGGGGAGAAAAACACTTTTATTTACTATATGCATGTGCTGATATATATGCATTTTGTTGTTTACCATATATGCATAATATAGTATAGTTAAATTTCAAATTTTGTGATGCAATCAACAAAATTTCTTTGGAAAATTTCAGAAAATTGTTTTACAAAAACATCAGTTACACAAACTTTGGTTAAGGTGCATCAAATGGTTTCTAAAATTCAAAAATATGATTTGAGAATTTTTGAAGCATGATCAGCTTGAAATCTTTTTACAAAACTTAGCTAAATGCATTCTTTGAACTAAGTTTTAATGATGAAAGAAAGTAAAAGAAAAGACAGTCTTGTTTTCCTCAAAATGACCAATTTTTATTATTACCTTGGCACATCAAAATTGAATTTTGAAAAGAACCTTGCTATATGAAAAACTATCTGATACAAGAAGAATTTTTAGAAAACCAATGTCAAAAACAAATTTTTTACTAAAAATATAGAAGAGCATAAAGAAATAAGTTTGGGGGAATTTCCGTGAATACTAGGGCTAAGTATAAGAAGCTTAGAGGAGTCAATGCAAAAGGTTACCAAAAATACACTACAAAAGAGCCAAAATGTTAAGAGCTAGCCATATTGACCCAAATCATTAAACTGAACCTGTTCTAGTAATGCATTTGGTTTGAAAGAAAAAGAAAAGAAAAGAAGTAAAGAAAAACAAAAAACCCAAGAAAAAAGTATGCATAAGGAGGTCAGTGAGGAGGGCAATACATGCTACAAGCCTTGAAAAGTGCTTCTGCACCGTTACAAAAAGTCAATGCTTCTGCACTTCACAAAAATATTCGGTGCATCTGCACTAAAAGTGCTTCTGCATCAACAAAAGGAACCACCAAAAATAAAGTATAGTGCATAGACTCAAACAGTTTTGGAATGCTCAATCAAAGTCTTTAGATGTACTTAAAGCCCCCCAAGTCTTTAGTTATACTTCTAAACGTAACAAATTGCTTGAAACCCAAGTACAAAGTGTGTTAAATATAATGGTATTAGTAAAATAACAACATTCTAGTAATTATGTGATGAATAAAGCATTTTTTGTATATATATTGGTATGTTTGATGTGTTTGTTCAGTTTTCCTACAGATGATGCTTCTGCACCATCCTGCGCTGAAGATTTCTAAACCCACAATGGAAGCACCTCAATTCATACCTCTGCTCCAAAACTTCTATGACATCATGCTTTGTCACAATTCACATGGAGCACATGCCCACATGCATAAGGAGGCGCCCACCATAAACATCACCATGATAGGCTACTAACCTAAAGACATATGGCCTTACACAATTGGACCTCTCCTTATGGAAATGTGCTGAACTCAATCTCCACATCTAAAGATCAGAAAAGCAACCATGGTTAAGCCTCCTTAGGTTAACTTGGTTTTCAAGCAAACCATCAAGCAAAGGAAATCTCCAAGGCTATAAAAAGGGCTCCCACTTCTCACTTGAAGAGCATCGCATATCTCACTTGATAATTTGTAGATCATACACTTTACTTATATTTTAGTAGTTTCATTTCTTATAGTTTTTATAGTAGATAGTTGGCAAGAAGGTGAGGAAGGAATCGACAACTTCTTACTTCACTTCTTCATCAACTTAGTTAGGTGCAACTGCACCAGGAAGTTAGTGCTTCTGCACTACAGGGCATTTATATGCAAGAGTGCTTCAATCAGTGTAATCTCTACCTTATTGATATCTCTTGTACTTTTATCTATATTAATATGTTTCATTTCATCTATCTTTGCCTTGCAATGCTTATTATGAGCTGTTGCGCCCCGAAAAATCCGGTTAAGGATTCCTCAGTTTGACAACGTGAAAATTTTTGAAGCCGCCACCAATATTTATTTTTAAAGACTAAAACATTGGAAAAAAGTCTTTTGAAAAAGGCGGATGGTCTTTCGAAAACACAGAGATGTAGGTTCGGGGGTCGGTTAGGTACGGGGAAGGTATTAGCACCCCGCACCTCCTTTCTACCGAAAGGGAACCATTAACTTTGATGTGTGGCTTAGAAAAAGTTGACTTGAAATGATTTTTTGTTCTACTTCCTTTCTTTTTATTTTCGTTTGAGAAACGGTTTTATTGAGAAGAAAAGTATTTTTGGTATCTTCGAAAAGCGGAACAAAACAAAGATTTTTAAAAGGGGGCTTGACGGGTTACAACCCGCTCCTACGTACCCTCTCTGGAAGAGGGATCAAAGCTACGTAGTTCTAGGCTTTTTTTGAAAAGTGTGTTTTTGAGTTTTTGGAAATAAGACTCGAGTGTTCATGAATGCCAAACAAGCAACGGCTTCGAGTGGCGTTCATTACTAACTCGAAAGAAAAGAGTCGAAACCGGTAATCAAACAAGCTAAGGCTTCGAGTGACTACAAGTAACAACGTTTTATTATCCTTTTGAAATCGTTTTGAAAAAGGGTGAGCCTCAGTGATAATTATTACTAATAGCTCGTGTTGCTTTTGAAATTTGGAGTTTATTTATTTTTTAGTTAAGGTGTGGGGTCTTTCATGATAGCCAAACAAGCAAAGGCTTCGAGTGACTACCACTAATAACTCCTCATTAGCGATCAAACAAGCAAAGGCTTCGAGTGATGACTAATGATTTATTTAAGAAAATGCCTTAGGTTTTTTTATTAGAAAACATTTGACTTGGGTTTGAAGACTAGTTTTGGAAAAGAATTTGATTTGGAAAAAAGTTTTGAAAGATAAGTAGAACATTTCCATCAACATATCAATTCCTAACCAAAATACAATTCCCTTAATTACACTTCATACAAGCGTTACAAATCAAAGAGATACATCTATACATAAAAGTGGCCCTTGGCCGAATGCTCCTCATGCAAAAATCAACATCGATTTCATGTGAAGGTTCACAAGTTAGCACACAAACACATCACAAGATGTAACCCTATTCCAATCATATGAGACTACAAGACAAACCTCAAGCAAGACATACATTTATTCCAAGCAAAATTGAATCATATAGAGTAATCCTTTCACCTAGATTAAAGTGCCATGGGCACAAGTGAAAATCAACTTACCCTATCATCAATATCTAGCAATGAGCAAAATAGAACACATAAACCAAGAAATTAAAGTTGAATCCTTTCTAGCCATCTTTACCACTTAAATTAAAGTGCACTAGGCACTAGTGGCGATTCACATAGCTAAATCATCAACTTAACAATTACTTGCAAACAAGAGCCCATCAAAACAAACTTGAAGCAATATTTTTAAACACCAATACAAGCAAAATAAACAAGGAAACAACAAAAACCCTAAATGTCTCATGATTTGCAAAACCTCTACATAACCAAACAACAATTTTATTCTCAACCTAAAAATCAATTGTCAACAAAGATTCCATCAACAACTTGAGACAATCACAAGCCAAATAACCAAAAGGTAACAAAACCCTATTTATTTTAGAAACTTGCGAAACATACATATGAATGGAAAATTATTTTTGCAAGTTTTAACATGATTCCAAGCATAATAACACAACAATCAAACATCAATGGCTAGATCAAGTATTATTGGGCAAGGATGAACAAGAAAATTATATTACACATATATTTCACACAACTTGCGAACCAAAATAGCCATAGATCCACAACTTTATTTCACCAAATGCAAAAACATCACAAGAACAACACATAATCAACACATAGTCACAAGAACAATTTATTTGGTGGGTGAGATGCCAACTCTCACCCACAACAGCCCCTAATCTACATTTAGATGATGTTATGAGATGCAAATATAAGTTGAAAAAGGATTTTGATGCAAGAAAGTGGATGAAAATGCAAAGGGTTTTAGGTTATACCTTAGTTCCAAGCTAAACAAGAGTAGAAATGAAGATCAAGAGTAACAAATCACCAACACTCCTCAAAATCAACAACAACAAGCACGCAACCTTGAAGGATCAGCCCCTTTGATGATGTAAATGTGGAATCAAAGATGAAAGGAAGAGGATATATGAATATGGAGTGAGTTTGAGGTGAGTTAGTGGATGGAAGTTGAAAAAAAAATGGAGGAGAAGGAGTGAGGGGGCTACGGCCAAGGGAGGAGGGAGGAGTGCTAGGGTTTTTGAATGGAGAGTGAGGCTAAGAGGGTGTGTGGGCTGGTCATATGAAGGTATATATAGTGCTCACTTATCATTAAGGGCTTCTAGGTCATTTTGATTTCCATTGTGCTCTAGGATTGCATCTAAATTTTGAACCAAGGGTCAAGATCAAATGTCACATGGATTAGGGGCAATTAGAAAGCACAAAGTGAGGAGAGAGAGGGCTGAGGGGCGCAGCTTAAGGAGGTGAGTGAAGGAAAAGTTCAATTACAAAATTGTATTTTTCCATGAAGCTTATTACAAGAGTGCCATTTTAATTCAAATGAAGGGTGAGGATTGCATTTAACACTTGAATGGAAGGCCATGATTTAAACACAAATTGCAATCAATAAAATAAATCAAAATGGGGGAAAAGGGGCTGGAATTCGCAGCCAAGGAGAGAGAGTGAGTGGAATTGCAACTTGTACTATTGTACTACACTTGACCTTTCAAAATTCAAAGGGATATTCCTTATTCCATTCTAGATAATTCTTCTAAATTCTTGCCATTTTGGGCTATGTCCCATGATTCAATGATTGGGCTCTGAACTTTATGATCTCACCAATCCCAAAATTGATTTATTGACCCCACTCCAAAGGAAATGACCATTTTGCCCTTTTGTTCAAAAACCGAATTTCATGCAAAAAATATTCCAATGATGCACAAAAAAAAAATACACAACTCCACTCACTTGGACTCACATAAATTCCTCAAGAGATGCATAATGGTTTTTACTGAGAAAATATTTATTTTAGTGAAATGACCAAAATGCCCTTTTGGTCCCAAAAACCCTGATTTTGCTCTAAACTTCATTTCCACTCTAACAATGATCCTGAGACCTTTTGGATGACTCTAAAACCCTAGAAATGCATGCATGATGAGAAAATATGTCTTTTTTGGCGAAATTACCAAAATACCCTTTGAACGAGGAAAAACCCTAGAAACCCTAGAAATGCTCTAAAGTGCTCTAAAATGCCATGCAATGCTTTTCTAACCCTAAAATGCATTCGGGAACTTCTAAGATGCAAGCATGATGCTCTTCCTAACCTCTAGGATGAGTGCTAAGACTTGATTTATTTATTTTTGATTGAAAATTAGGGTTTTGACCTAAGCCGGACAAAATTGGGGTATGACAGGTGCCCCTCTTTATTTGGATTTTGACAAGAAATATGAATTGCGCAGGACATATTTCGAGGCAAAATAGAAATAAAGAATTCAGAAATTATACCGATTTTGTCTGCTTAGGGAAACCCGAATTTTCCTCTTTTCTTTTTCTATTTTTTTTTTGAATAGATGGGCTTGAGAACAAACGGGGAACGGTTAACACTTGGCGTATAAACCGAGAGAAAGAAAATGATGGACTACTTGGGATCTGAAGGAGCACTAAGGCTCTGAAGGACCACTTAGGGTCTGAAGGAGCACTAAGGCTCTGAAGGACCACTCAGGGTCTGAAGGAGCACTAAGGCTCTGAAGGGCCACTCAGGGTCTGGAAGGCTGCCTAGGCCTTAATTGAAGGACCATCGTGGTCTGAAGGAGCGCTACTAGCTATGGTACTAGTAAAACGGTCTGAGGGGGCCTTTCGAGCGGCCATGATGGGTCAAGATCGGCTCCGGAACTGATATATTGACTATGAAGGACGTCCGCTGTGTCTTAGGCTTGACACAACTAGTCTGAAGGACCACTTGGGGTCTGAAGGACTTACCCGCAGCTCAAATACGAGGTGAAGTCTGCTTTTGAAGGGACACTTGGGTCCTGAAGGGATTCACGAATCCTGTTGATTGATTGATTGAAATGTTCAATATGCTGCTGCACTGAATTGAGGTACCTGCATACGTCAGTTGACGCAAGGAATAGTGCATGGAGTATGAGTGCATGTCATGCAAAGGCATGTTATGCAGATGCATGCAATGCTATGATTTTGGTGTAATGATGAATGTGATGAAATGCTATTCCTGATTTTTCATCTCTTTGATTTTTCTCTGGTCAGCTTTCTTTTTTCTGACTGTTTGTTTTTCTTTGTTTTTTTTTCATTCTTTGATCAGCTTTCTTTTTTCTAATCGTTTGTTTTTCTTTGCTCTTTTTTTTTGAATGATTTTACTTGATCAGCTTTCTTTTTTCTGATCATCTGTTTTTTTGTTTGCTCTTTTGCTCTTTTGGCTTATTTTCTTTTGCTGGTCCGTCCAACCTGTGAGACTGAGGGATTGATTAGAATTGCGGTGGCATATGAGCTGGGCACCGATTGCTTTGCAATTTGCCATCTGAAATGGTCCATGAGTGCAATTATTCTTTTGTGAGCTCAATTTCCTCAGCTACTTCTTTCTCTTGACCTTTAAGAATTTCGGAATGATTGTGATGTTCTATGATTTATGCACATGTTTTACAGGTCAATGTTATCATCATCATAAAACACTTATTTGAGCAGAAAAAGCAGAGAAATAGAAGAGCAAACAAATATGAGAAAGACTGAATTTTATTGATATGGAAACCGGTCGCACAAGAAGTTACGCCGATTATTCAATGCATTTGAAAATTTAAACTACAAAAAGACACGAAAAAGAGAGAGGCTGATTTCTGACTGTCCGTCTCTATGGAACAGTGCCAACATTTCTGTACGCCTTTCTTCACTTTCTTTGCCCGAGCTTTCTGACCCTAATTTTTGCCTGGATCGCCCTTTGCGGGTTTTCAATCCACCGGGTCGCTCTGATTTTGCCTAGGTCGCCCTTTGCGGGTTTTCAACCTAGCGAGCTAATTCTTACTTGGCTTGTCTTTCTCTTTTTTCATCTATTTCTTTTAGGCATAATACTTCTTCACTTGATCAGAATTGACTGGGTTCTTTAAATCTTCTCCATCCATATTCGTGAGTATCAGCGCTCCTCCAGAAAAGGCTTTCTTGACTACAAAGGGGCCATCATAAGTGGGTGTCCACTTCCCTCGAGGATCAGTCTGGATAGGCAAGATCTTCTTGAGCACTAAGTCTCCCTCATTGAACTCACGGCATCGGACTTTCTTGTCAAAAGCTGTTCTCATCCTTTGCTGATATAGCTGCCCATGACACAAGGCTGTGATTCTCTTTTCCTCAATGAGATTTAGCTGATCCAGACGTGCCCGTACCCACTCTGCTTCTTCCAGCTTAGCTTCCATAATTACTCGCAGAGAAGGTATCTCAACCTCGATAGGAAGGACTGCTTCTGTCCCATATACCAGAGAGAAAGGAGTTGCCCCAGTTGAGGTACGCACTGAAGTGCGGTAGCCATGCAGAGCAAAGGGAAGCATTTCATGCCAATCCTTGTATGTGACCACCATTTTCTGAACTATCTTCTTGATGTTCTTGTTAGCTGCTTCGACTACCCCATTCATCTTGGGTCGATAGGGCGAAGAATTATGATGCTGGATCTTGAACTCTGCACACAGATCCTTCATCATTTTGCTATTCAGGTTACTGCCATTATCAGTGATGATCTTGTCAGGAAGACCATAACAGCAGATCAGATCTTTCTTCACAAATTTTGCAACCACTGAACTGGTCACACTAGAATATGAAGCAGCTTCAACCCATTCTGTGAAGTAGTCAATGGCAACCAAGATAAAGCGATGCCCGTTTGATGCTTTGGGTTCAATGGGGCCAATAACATCCATTCCCCACATTGAAACGGCCAGGATGCAGTCAAAACATTTAATCTGGCAGACGGCACATGGATATGATCAGCATAAATTTGACATTTGTGGCACTTTCGGACAAAACTGTAGCAGTCACCTTCCATCTGCAACCAGTAATAGCCTGCCCTTAAAATCTGTCTAGCCATAGTATGCGCACTAGAATGAGTTCCGAATGAGCCCTCATGTACCTCTCTCATGATTCTTTTAGCTTCTTCTTTGGCAACACACCTTAAGAGGACTGAGTCATAATTCCTTTTGTAGAGAACCTCACCACTGAGGAAGAAATTACTTGACAATCGCCGAAGAGTTCTCTTGTCATTCTCAGATGCCCCAGGAGGGTATTCTCTGTTGATAATGTACTGCTTGATGTCATGATACCAAGGCTTGTCATCAGGCTCTTCTTCTATGGCTGTGCAGTAATGATGCGCTGGGAGATCCCGATGCTGGATTCTGATATGAGTTAGGTTTTTGTCGCAGCTGACATTGAACATTGATGACAGAGTTGCCAAAACATCGGCCAGTTGATTTTCATCTCTAGGGATGTGCTGGAAAGTAATTGCGTCGAAAGACTCCATCAATTCTCGCACATATTCACAATATGGAATCAACTTAGGATCTCTGGTCTCCCAATCGCCTCTTACTTGATGAATAACCAGGGCTGAATCCCCATACACATCGAGCCTTTTAACTTTCCACTCTAAGGCTGCTTGGATCCCCAAGACACATGCTTCATATTCTGCGATGTTGTTAGTAACATAGAAGCTTAATCTGGCAGTGACTGGAACAAAACGGTTATCTGGGGATATTAACACAGCCCCAGCCCCGTGTCCCCACACATTGGATGCGCCGTCAAATATCATCCTCCACCTTTCATCTTCTGGAGACTTCCCTTCATCAAATAGTGCCATGATGTCTTCATCGGGAAAATCATACTGCATTGACTGGTGATCTTGAATTGGCTGGCATGCTAAGTACTCAGCCAGTGCACTGCCTTTGATCGCTTTCTGCGTGACATACAAGATATCATATTCTGACAACAACATCTGCCAACGAGCAATCCGTCCTGTGAGCGCTGGCTTTTCAAAAATGTATTTGATTGGATCCATTTTAGACACCAACCAAGTTGTATGGCTCAACATGTACTGCCTTAAACGGCGAGCAGCCCATGTCAAAGCACAACAAGTCTTTTCCAGCATTGAATACCTCGTCTCACAGTCAGTGAATTTCTTACTCAAGTAGTATATGGCATGCTCTTTCTTTCCAGATTCATCATGCTGCCCCAGCACACACCCCATTGAATTGTCTAGCACAGTTAGATACAAGATGAGTGGTCTCCCAGACACTGGCGGCATCAAGATTGGTGGATTCTGAAGGTACTCTTTGATTCTTTCAAAAGCTCTCTGACAATCATCATTCCACTCTACTCTTTGGTTTTTGCACAACAGCTTAAAGAGAGGTTCGCAGGTGGCAGTCAATTGGGATATAAACCTTGAGATATAATTCAATCTCCCAAGGAAACCCCGGACCTCTTTTTCAGTCTTTGGCACTGGCATTTCAAGGATTGCTTTGACCTTATCTGGATCAACTTCTATCCCTTTCTGACTGACAATAAATCCCAGTAGCTTTCCGGATCTCACACCAAAGGTACATTTGGCTGGGTTTAACCTGAGCTTGAACTTCCGTAGACGTTCGAAGAGTTTTCGCAAATTAACAATGTGCTCCTCGTCAGTCTTGGATTTTGCAATCATATCATCTACATACACCTCAATTTCTTTGTGCATCATGTCATGGAATAATGTCACCATCGCCCTCTGATAAGTTGCACCGGCATTCTTGAGCCCAAAAGGCATTACCTTGTAGCAAAATGTTCCCCAGAGTGTTATGAAGGTGGTTTTCTCCATATCTTCTGGAGCCATTTTGATCTGATTGTACCTTGAATATCCATCCATGAAGGAGAATAAAGAATGCTGGGCTGTACTGTCTACCAGAATATCAATGTGAGGTAGAGGGAAGTCATCTTTGGGACTGGCTCTGTTCAAGTCCCTATAATCAACACACATCCTGACCTTGCCATCCTTTTTCGGGACAGGGACGATATTTGCTACCCATTGAGGATACTTAGCCACTGCCAGAAATCCCGCATCAAACTGCTTTTTTACCTCATCTCTGATCTTCATTGACATCTCGGGCTTCATCCTTCTCAATTTCTGCTTGACTGGTGGACACTCTGGCTTCACGGGTAATCTGTGCTCAACAATATCGGTATCTAACCCTGGCATATCCTTGTATGACCATGCAAAAACATCAACGTATTCACGCAAGAGTTGGATCAGCTTTTTGCGTTCACCATCCCCCATGGCAGTACCGACTTTAACTTCTTTTTTATCCTCTTCCGTACCCAGATTGATTAACTCAACCGACTCTTCATGAGGCTGAATGATCTTTTCTTCCTGTTCTAGTAGTCTTATTAGTTCCGGAGGAGTTTCCCAGTTTTCCTCAACGCCCCCTTCAGTTTGGTTAATTGGATGATCAAAATCACAATATGACTTATTGGCACTGTTATTTCCAGAAACAATTACTTTCGATCTGCGTACGTATAAGCAGAGAGTAGAATGAAAAGTGGAACAAACAAAATAAAGTGAAAAGAAAGAGGAAATAAATGAAGACAAAGAAATTTTATTGATAGAATTCAAAACAAGTGTTTTTATTGATGGTGATGTCACTGAACATAAAAACATGCATGCCCTAACAAACTATCCTGAAGCCTTGGGCAGAGCTAAATGAATGCATCACAAATCATTACTTTGAATTAAAAGTGATGGGCAAGTCTACAGCTTCCCAATTCTTGAGCTTTTCATCAGCATGACAACGGCGGACCAAGCTGACACCACCTTCTTCATTCTTTGGACCATCCTCAATGGCGGTAATTTGATCTGGGTTTAGCAACCCTGCACTCTTAAAGCTTTGGCGAATGTCACAGATACGAACCCCTTTTGGCTCCGGGTTCCAACCTCTCAGCTTGGCCAATCTCACTCCTCTTCTTTCTTCAGCCACCTTCTTCTTTTCAGCTTCGGTTGGGCAGTATCCCAAACCAAAACGATCTTTGTTCTCTTTCAACTGAATAGGAGCACGAATTCCTTGTCCTTCTTTTCCCAATCCGCGTCCTAACTGATATCCCTGGGCCATCATAATCTTGGCAACCATTTCTTCATCTTTTGACAGCTTCATCACGGGTGATGGCAACTTACCCCCCTCGAACACAGCATTGGCAATCTCAAGGGATTGAAAAGAAGTTTCCAACGACTCTTCAGCCGCTTCTACATAGCGGAAGGGAGAAGGCTTGTTGACTAGCATCTCTTCCTCTCCAAACACCACCACAATCCTATCATCCACTACAAATTTGATTCTCTGATGCAAAGAGGAAGGGATAGCCCCGGCCATATGAATCCATGGTCTCCCAAGTAAACAGCTGTAAGATGAAGAGATGTCCATGATTTGAAAGTTCACGTAAAAGGTCTCTGGCCCAATCTGGATAGGAAACTCCACCTCTCCTATTACTTCCTTCTTTGATCCATCGAATGCTCTTACCAATGTCGAACTAGGCTTCATGAAGGAGCAGTCTACATCCAACTTGTTCAAAGTGGACTTTGGCATAACATTCAGAGAGGAGCCATTATCAATCAGCACCCGGGCTAACACAAAGTCCCCACATTTGACAGAGATGTGGAGGGCTAGGTTGTGCTTTCTCCCTTCTGGGGGAAGTTCATCATCAGCAAAGGTTACGTGGTTTGCAGCCATAATATTCCCAACCACCTCATCAAATTGACCCACAGAAATGTTTTGAGCAACATGAGCCCCGTTCAGCACTTTCATCAGGGAAGCTCTATGTGCTTCTGAGCTCAACAGCAATGACATCATAGAGATCTTCGCAGGAGTCTGGCTCATCTGATCAGCTATTTTATAATCACTTTGTCTTACAATTTTCAAGAACTCATCCTTTTCTTGCTCTACCACCTTTCCTTTCTGGGCATTCTCCACTTCTTTGTCTTTCCCCTTTCGTACCATGTCTTCAACCGCTTTAGATGACTCAGCCTGGGTGACCTTGGGGACATACATGCGGCCACTTCTAGTCATCCCACTTGCCCCAGTGATGTTAGTAACAACGGAAGCACTTGGAGAATTTTCCACTGGAGGCAAGTTACTGTATTTCCACGGTACTGCACTGTTTTTCTCGTAGGGGAAAGGAGCAGGCACCTCAATAATCAACGGCTGAGATCTAGCTTGGGCTGGCTTCGGATTGTATAGTATCTCAATTGGTTTTCTGGTCTCTTTGCCATCATTGAACTGTAGCATGAGCACATTTTCTTCTTTCTCAACCACCTCCAGCCGAACCACATAGCGGTCCATCAAATCTTGTAAAACAACCTTAAAATCCTCACAAGCGCCTGCACACACAGGGTCAGCACACACACAGCCTTTCTGAATCACTCCCCAACGACGTAACTCAGCATGTATGTCTTCCATAGGAGTCTTGATATTCTCAACATTCTTTATCATGATCTGACTCCCAGGATCCTCTATAGCATTGGCGGAGGGCATCCCATGTCCTGGCAGGGGGTTTGTAGTTGTACTTGGGCTGTTCGGCTTGAAAGAGATCCAGTTGGCATCAATCAAATCCTGGACTACATATTTGAAAGCCTTGCAGTCTTCCACTGTGTGACCGACCCCTCCACTATGAAAGCTACAGGTAGCATCAGCATTGTATCCCCTAGGGAAGGGAGGTTGCATAGGCCTCATGGAGCGGGTATTGACCAAATTCTTTGAGACAAGGTGATTGAACAACTCAGTATAGGTCATTGGAATCGGATCAAAATTAGCACGTCTCTTCTCTTGATAGTTCTGGGCTCTGTAGCCTGAATTAGTTTGCTGTGGCTGAGCTGGAATGGATAATGGCATTGTTTGCGGTGGAGAATTGAAAGACGGGCTTCTCCCTTCAGTAATAACATTGGTCTCCCCTTCTTTCTTCTTGGGGAAATTGGAAAAGGGCTTCTTTTGTCCACTAGAGCTACCAAAACCACCAGCAATCTTTCCGCTACGCAATCCGTGCTCTAATCGTTCCCCAATGACAACCATATCTGAGAAACTGGATGAAACGCTCCCCACCAACCTATCATAATATAGCGCTGGAAGAGTTTCCATAAGCATATACACCATCTCCTTTTCAGTCAATGGCGGTTTCACCTGAGCAGCTATGCTCCTCCACTTTTGGGCATATTCTTTGAATGATTCTCTATCTCCTTTACTCATGTGCTGTAATTGAGACCGGTCGGGAGCAAGGTCCATGTTATACTGATATTGTTTCAGAAACGGTTCAGAAAGATCTTTCCAACTGTGGATGTCGGAGGATTGCAGCTGCATATACCAATCTAACGATGCCCCAGTCAGACTGTTCTGAAAATAGTGAATGAGCACTTTGTCATCATGAGCATAAGCGGCCATCTTTCTAACGTACATCGTCGGATGGCTAGATGGACACCCGGTGCCGCGATATTTATCAAAGTCAGGGGCTTTGAATTTAGGGGGAATGACAACATCTGGGACAAGGCACAACTCTCGGGCATCCCTGGCTCTAGTACCCAATCCTTCCACAGCCCTTAAACGCTTTTCAAGCAAGTGATACCGATCCCCACGCTGAGTGCTCTCAAACAAATGACCTTGTGGATAGTTCCCCGAACTGTGATAATAACCCCCATACTGAGCGGGGTTCCCCATATGACGGACAGCATTCTGAGGATTCACGACAACTCCCGGAGTAGGAGTAGGTGAACTTCTTGGCAACACAATACCAGGACTAGGAGTATGAATTTGTGGTCCCATAGCAGATCCATTAGGTATAGTCATGACAGGTTGACCCGACCCCAAAAGAATAGCTTCAGCAACGGACGGCCTATAACGCATTGGCATTCCCCAAGGATATATCTGTGCATTCAGATGACCTTGTCCACTCGCTCCTGGAGGATGGGCAAAGTGACTGACCCCTTGTTCATGAGTAGTTGTAACTTCAGCAGACACTGGAGGAGAAACGAAAGTAACAACCCCTTCAGGATTTACAACAGCGGTGGCCCCAGCAGCGGCCTCACCCCTCAGATTCTGTAGCATACTCATTACTTCGACCATCTGCGCTTCCATAGCCTCAACTTTAGCCTTCAAGGCCTGATTTTCCTGAGCTAGTTGCTCAGGGTTAAGAATCTCCACCCCCAATTCGTCTTGACTCAGGTGGTCCTCATCTCCGAGATGCTGATTGCTAGCCATCAATCTTGCTTGTAGACGGGTGAAATAGCGATGCGGACGAACCAGCTTGCCCCTTTTTCTATTTGAAACAATGTTTTTTATTAAATGAAGAAATGAATTAATGAATGCAATGCATGAGATGCGGATGGATGTTAGTTTTATGCCGTGAATCCCAAGGTGTTCTATCTTGTCACAAGCGCATAAACTTTGTTTTTGATCGAGGAATCGAAATAGCAAGTCGACATACTTCATTTGTTGAGAGTTCAAAGCTTTCATTAAAGGAAGAAAACAGTACAATGAGTACAATATTCTGAATACAATACTCGAAGTACATGATCAAGATAAAAAGTACAAACACACGACTCAAATACAGATAGCTTTGAACTCTCCAACTCGCTTCCTCTTCTTGCTGACGTTTGCGCCTGGAGATTGCTTCTTGAACTCTGTGATCAAAGCTCGGCAGTACTTCACGAACTTGCATACTTCGGGTGGAGTATTGAAGAAGTACATCTCGGCTTCAGCTATCCTGAGACTCTTGGGAACCCCTACCATGGCCTGACTAGCCAGCTCTGACAGCTTTGAGAATTTGCCTTTCCACCATTGGATTTCATCCTTGAGTTCCTTGATGATCTCCTGATCTTCAATTCTTCCAAGCAAATCTAGGTAACGCCTCTCCCAATATTGGCTCTCCACTCGAACCTGCCTGTATGCACCTTCTAGATGGTAGAGGTCTCTTTTCAGCCCATCAGACATTCCCCTTTCAACTTTCAAAGCCTGCTGATATTCTTTGAGCATTCCCTCAATAGTATTTCTTTCTTGCCCGAGGATTCTCAGCTGACCCCTCAATTCTCCCACTAGATGAGATTCTTGACTCGACTCCATAGCCTTTGCTTTCCAACCTTGAGCCTCTTCAAGTATCTTTCTTGTTCTTTGTTTGTATCTTTGGAGTTCTTCTCTGGCTTCTTTCAGACGTTTCTGTGCTTCCACCCTACTTTGTTTTTCTTCCTTGAATTGCCTAACACTCTTTTCCATGGCACTCTTCCTGACTATGCTTTCTTCTTCTAGCCTCTCCTTTTCCAAGGCCATCTCCTCTATCCTAGCCTGCAATGCCTTCTTTTCATCTTCCACCTTAGCTAGAGCAGTTTTGACTTCATTCCATTCTTCATGAGTAGGGGTATAGGGTTCTGGTATTTCTTCCCCGAGGAGAAGTGCCCATTGACTCAGTGATTTCGTAGTTCGCAACTTCTCTTTAAGCCATTGATTGAAAGTAACATCACTGGCCTTCTTTGACAGCTCTTCAACCCCTTTTCTCACCACAGACCCCCATGATTGTTGAACTTTTCTGAGCAAATCATCGCATCTCGGCATCCCTTTGTAGAGGTAAACACGGGATAGCATATCTTCAGAGGGTGAGTCCCTCATTGGGTAACCGAGCTGTCTTATGGTCAGCGAAGGATTGTAGTTAATACACCCCTGTGTCCCCATGAGAGGCACATTTTGAAAAGTTCCACAGCTGAATATCACCATCGGTCTGTCATCCCAACAAGCAGGTGTATACCACTGGATCTGGAGATCGTTGAGGCTTCTTAGGAACTCTACCCACTCTAGAGAGGTTCTGACCTCCACATCACAGCTCAGGGCGTAAGAAATCAATTCCTTAACCTTCGTTTGGTTTTGGATCACATGAGTGATGAGCCAGGCGTAGAGAACATGAGAAGGAAGGCATATCTTCTTTTTGTTGAACTGACCGTAACGAGTGAGAGCATGATAGGTGTTGGCAAGAATAGCAGGCACAGGATTGATAGGATTCTTGGTGTCTTTAAAGGCCAAGAATGCACCAATTGCATCTTCATCAACATATCTTTCTAGCTGAGGGAAGAGAATAACCCCGAATATAGTGAGAGCGAGCACTAACTTGAATAAACCCCAATTCTCGGCCAAAGCATAGGACTGCAGCAGGCCTTCAAAGAATTCTTGTGGATACCCGACTATACCATTTCTTTCTAACTTTTGCGGCTTCAGCTTGTCTACACCGACCCTAAGCAAAGTTGCAAGCTTCTCGTCAGTGTAGTATTGTCTTGGGAATTGGTATGGCTTGACATGAGATTTGGAGAGTCCCAACAGCTGTTCATACTCTTCTAATGTAGGTGATAGCTGAAAATTCTTGAAGAAGAAACACCTCACATCGGAATCATAGAACTGACTCAAAGCCACAAGGGCATCCTCTTGAACCTTCAACTGCAAGAGCCTACGGATATTCCCATATGCTTGATCAAAGGAAATTACTTCAGCTGGGCCCATAAGAGCTGCACACTTCCTTAAACTATCAACATCGATCTTCTTCATAAACGGGAAGCGAGATGTAGACGAAGTCTTGCTACTTGATTCCATTCTGATACGCCTATCACAAGACAGCACATCATTTGGTGATTCCCAGCAAGCAAATGCATATGAGATGCTAAATGGATGCGAATAAATGAATGCGGTATGATGCAATAATGATATGAATGATGCGTGTGGAAAAAAATAAAGGCAATGCATATGGACGGAAGTTCAAAAATTGAGGAGCCACGCTACGTGCCGCCTCACGCACTGGCTTATTTGATGAAGGGAAATATATTATTATTTTTTTTGAAAATGAGGACCGTACGTCATTTCATATGGACCGGTATGAGAAAGGCTACAGCGGTAACTCTTTCTTTCTTTTTTTTTGAAAATGAAGTGGGCCATATGTCACTTCGTACGGACCGGCAAAAGAGAAGGCTACAATGGTAACCCTTTCCTCTTTTCTCTTTTTTTTTTTGAAAATTTCTTTTTTTTATTATAGTAAAGACATGCCTAAACTATAATGCAACATACAATTCGTATGCCCTCGTGTCCTGCCAAGGTGGGAATCCTAAGTTCTAGGGCAACTTCAAAGGTTCCTCCCATGTAGCTCTAATTCACACCCTCACAATGGCTACCAGAGCTATAGAATCCTCATGCCGACACCACAAATGTAGAATACTACCAAGTGTGGGGTGTCATAAGAAAGCGTACTCTGGTTGAGACTTTCATGAGTATCAGACAGACAAAGGTCTCGAATGACAGTCACTAATCGTCTCCACTCCCCTAAGTGTTTGTTGGATCCGGGTATAGGAGCCCACTCATAGCACACAAATCATAAGGTGTGAAAGTGTGTGATTGAGGACATACTTCCTAAAATCTACCCATCCCCACCTGCAAGGAAAACCAGCACAGCCAGACAGAAGCAAGAAATAATAAGTCGTCTACCCTAGGGTTTAACAAAATAAACTACACTAAGGTATCAACAACAAACATATAGCTTACCTCAAGAAAGGGAGCGAAGAAGAAGGGATCATAAGGGCATAAGGGTATGATGCATGAGATTACCTTGTAGAATTGGAGCAAAGAAGAGGGGACATGGGAATTGAGAAATGCATGATAAGAGAAGAAAAGGAAGAAAAGGAAAAGGTAGAACAAAGTTTTCAAGTTAAACATTTTAAGCCACACATCAGGTTAACTAGGCTTGACCCTCGCCTTTTTGAAAAAGGGTCCCCAGTGAAGTCGCCAGCTGTTGCGCCCCGAAAAATCCGGTTAAGGATTCCTCAGTTTGACAACGTGAAAAATTTTGAAGCCGCCACCAATATTTATTTTTAAAGACTAAAACATTGGAAAAAAGTCTTTTGAAAAAGGCGGATGGTCTTTCGAAAACACAGAGATGTAGGTTCGGGGGTCGGTTAGGTACGGGGAAGGTATTAGCACCCCGCACCTCCTTTCTACCGAAAGGGAACCATTAACTTTGATGTGTGGCTTAGAAAAAGTTGACTTGAAATGATTTTTTGTTCTACTTCCTTTCTTTTTATTTTCGTTTGAGAAACGGTTTTATTGAGAAGAAAAGTATTTTTGGTATCTTCGAAAAGCGGAACAAAACAAAGATTTTTAAAAGGGGTGCTTGACGGGTTACAACCTGCTCCTACGTACCCTCTCTGGAAGAAGGATCAAAGCTACGTAGTTCTAGGCTTTTTTTGAAAAGTGTGTTTTTGAGTTTTTGGAAATAAGACTCGAGTGTTCATGAATGCCAAACAAGCAACGGCTTCGAGTGGCGTTCATTACTAACTCGAAAGAAAAGAGTCGAAACCGGTAATCAAACAAGCTAAGGCTTCGAGTGACTACAAGTAACAACGTTTTATTATCCTTTTGAAATCGTTTTGAAAAAGGGTGAGCCTCAGTGATAATTATTACTAATAGCTCGTGTTGCTTTTGAAATTTGGAGTTTATTTATTTTTTAGTTAAGGTGTGGGGGCTTTCATGATAGCCAAACAAGCAAAGGCTTCGAGTGACTACCACTAATAACTCCTCATTAGCGATCAAACAAGCAAAGGCTTCGAGTGATGACTAATGATTTATTTAAGAAAATGCCTTAGGTTTTTTTATTAGAAAACATTTGACTTGGGTTTGAAGACTAGTTTTGGAAAAGAATTTGATTTGGAAAAAAGTTTTGAAAGATAAGTAGAACATTTCCATCAACATATCAATTCCTAACCAAAATACAATTCCCTTAATTACACTTCATACAAGCGTTACAAATCAAAGAGATACATCTATACATAAAAGTGGCCCTTGGCCGAATGCTCCTCATGCAAAAATCAACATCGATTTCATGTGAAGGTTCACAAGTTAGCACACAAACACATCACAAGATGTAACCCTATTCCAATCATATGAGACTACAAGACAAACCTCAAGCAAGACATACATTTATTCCAAGCAAAATTGAATCATATAGAGTAATCCTTTCACCTAGATTAAAGTGCCATGGGCACAAGTGAAAATCAACTTACCCTATCATCAATATCTAGCAATGAGCAAAATAGAACACATAAACCAAGAAATTAAAGTTGAATCCTTTCTAGCCATCTTTACCACTTAAATTAAAGTGCACTAGGCACTAGTGGCGATTCACATAGCTAAATCATCAACTTAACAATTACTTGCAAACAAGAGCCCATCAAAACAAACTTGAAGCAATATTTTTAAACACCAATACAAGCAAAATAAACAAGGAAACAACAAAAACCCTAAATGTCTCATGATTTGCAAAACCTCTACATAACCAAACAACAATTTTATTCTCAACCTAAAAATCAATTGTCAACAAAGATTCCATCAACAACTTGAGACAATCACAAGCCAAATAACCAAAAGGTAACAAAACCCTATTTATTTTAGAAACTTGCGAAACATACATATGAATGGAAAATTATTGTTGCAAGTTTTAACATGATTCCAAGCATAATAACACAACAATCAAACATCAATGGCTAGATCAAGTATTATTGGGCAAGGATGAACAAGAAAATTATATTACACATATATTTCACACAACTTGCGAACCAAAATAGCCATAGATCCACAACTTTATTTCACCAAATGCAAAAACATCACAAGAACAACACATAATCAACACATAGTCACAAGAACAATTTATTTGGTGGGTGAGATGCCAACTCTCACCCACAACAGCCCCTAATCTACATTTAGATGATGTTATGAGATGCAAATATAAGTTGAAAAAGGATTTTGATGCAAGAAAGTGGATGAAAATGCAAAGGGTTTTAGGTTATACCTTAGTTCCAAGCTAAACAAGAGTAGAAATGAAGATCAAGAGTAACAAATCACCAACACTCCTCAAAATCAACAACAACAAGCACGCAACCTTGAAGGATCAGCCCCTTTGATGATGTAAATGTGGAATCAAAGATGAAAGGAAGAGGATATATGAATATGGAGTGAGTTTGAGGTGAGTTAGTGGATGGAAGTTGAAAAAAAAATGGAGGAGAAGGAGTGAGGGGGCTACGGCCAAGGGAGGAGGGAGGAGTGCTAGGGTTTTTGAATGGAGAGTGAGGCTAAGAGGGTGTGTGGGCTGGTCATATGAAGGTATATATAGTGCTCACTTATCATTAAGGGCTTCTAGGTCATTTTGATTTCCATTGTGCTCTAGGATTGCATCTATATTTTGAACCAAGGGTCAAGATCAAATGTCACATGGATTAGGGGCAATTAGAAAGCACAAAGTGAGGAGAGAGAGGGCTGAGGGGCGCAGCTTAAGGTGGTGAGTGAAGGATAAGTTCAATTACAAAATTGTATTTTTCCATGAAGCTTATTACAAGAGTGCCATTTTAATTCAAATGAAGGGTGAGGATTGCATTTAACACTTGAATGGAAGGCCATGATTTAAACACAAATTGCAATCAATAAAATAAATCAAAATGGGGGAAAAGGGGCTGGAATTCGCAGCCAAGGAGAGAGAGTGAGTGGAATTGCAACTTGTACTATTGTACTACACTTGACCTTTCAAAATTCAAAGGGATATTCCTTATTCCCTTCTAGATAATTCTTCTAAATTCTTGCCATTTTGGGCTATGTCCCATGATTCAATGATTGGGCTCTGAACTTTATGATCTCACCAATCCCAAAATTGATTTATTGACCCCACTCCAAAGGAAATGACCATTTTGCCCTTTTGTTCAAAAACCGAATTTCATGCAAAAAATATTCCAATGATGCACAAAAAAAAAATGCACAACTCCACTCACTTGGACTCACATAAATTCCTCAAGAGATGCATAATGGTTTTTACTGAGAAAATATTTATTTTAGTGAAATGACCAAAATGCCCTTTTGTTCAAAAACCGAATTTCATGCCAAAAATATTCCAATGATGCACAAAAAATGCACAACTCCACTCACTTGGACTCACATAAATTCCTCAAGAGATGCATAATGGTTTTTACTGAGAAAATATTTATTTTAGTGAAATGACCAAAATGCCCTTTTGGTCCCAAAAACCCTGATTTTGCTCTAAACTTCATTTCCACTCTAACAATGATCCTGAGACCTTTTGGATGACTCTAAAACCCTAGAAATGCATGCATGATGAGAAAATATGTCTTTTTTGGCGAAATTACCAAAATACCCTTTGAACGAGGAAAAACCCTAGAAACCCTAGATATGCTCTAAAGTGCTCTAAAATGCCATGCAATGCTTTTCTAACCCTAAAATGCATTCGGGAACTTCTAAGATGCAAGCATGATGCTCTTCCTAACCTCTAGGATGAGTGCTAAGACTTGATTTATTTATTTTTGATTGAAAATTAGGGTTTTGACCTAAGCCGGACAAAATTGGGGTATGACATGAGCTAAACCTTTTTTTGGTTGAGATGTTCTAACTTTATAATGAACTTTTGAGTAAGTTCTTGTGTTTTCTAGTGTTGCAAGCATTTTGGGTCTTGTGTTATACAACATCCGTTTTATTTTAGGGTTGATCACTTAGAATAAGTAGAGTTATATTCACAGACATGGTTTATAATTAGAAATCAAGACTAATAAGGGTGAGTGTTTTAATGAAGGCTTTGTTAACTTGTGTAATAAAGAAAACTTTTTTAAAACCGTGTTAAGTCCTAGATATAGGAAAACATAGTCCTTAGGGTGAAAAAGTGGGTACTTCAAAGGCAGGAGTGAACTTATTTAGCAAGCCCAGACATGGGAAGCTTGTAACGAAACTCTGAAGAAAGTAGCTGAAAAGCACACACTCATGCAACTGCACTCAATGCTTCTGCACCTTTGGTGCTTCTGCATCACTAAAAGCATAGAAACTCTCAAAAGAACATTATTTAGTGAAAACATCTCTACCATCTTTCTCAACTGATTTCCTTCATATTCTTTTACATATTTGCATTCTATTTTCACTTAACGTAAAAACCCCAAAATTTAGGAGTAGAATAGTAGTACTAATTTAAATGCTTTCTAAACATACATAAAATTAATCCAATCCCTGTGGATTCGACATTTCTAATCATTGTATTACTTGTTTGTGACTGTGTATACTTGCACATCTTTTCACACACCAGTTCTGCCATTTGGGTTGCTCTTAGTGCTTCAAGTCTCTCTCTAGCCTCTCTTCTCAACCTCCTTGCTGTTCTTTCAATCTAAAGATCAAGAGGATGTTCTGGATCGTGAGTTCTGCGCATTCAACTCTCCTAAGACTGAAATTCAGAACACAAAGGTGAGAAAACAAAACTCACTAAAACAAATACCACTAAGACTTAGAAAATAAATCATATAATCCCCGGCAGCGGCGCCAAAAACTTGTTGTGCAAAAACTTGTGCAAGTATACACAGTCAAACAAGTAATAAAGTGATAAGAAAGATCGTCCCACGAGGATTAATATTTAATTACTAACTCTATTTGATAGCACTTGAATTAATGAGTAAAACGTAAATGTAAAAGCATGGTAAAAATTCATTGTTGTGCAAAGATTAAGGTAATTGGATGGGGACAGGAAAACTGTAAAATAAAGAAGTAGAATCAGAGAAATGAGTATAGCCAAGACAAGGATCCGTAATTAATCACTATTAATGCAATGCTGTGATTGATGCTATGACAGCACTCAGTGTGCATAATGAATATGGATATTCCTATCTCTGTTGAACGAAATGTTGTCAAGGTTTCCTTATTCCTAAGCTCCCATGAGGTTCATTCCGTAGGTTGAAAAGCATGTTTCAGTTCACACCATAGCCCTAGCTTCATATTCCTATTCTTCACTAGGAAAGGGTAATATTCCTATTACTCTTCAAACTATGTTAATTTGCGAATTCAGCACTTAAATTTCTTTCCAAAAATAAAAGCATGTCATCCAAATTAAAGTGATCAAGTTTAAAACGGATGTTTGGCATTTACTCACGCAAATTAATGAAGTGTCAAGCACTAATCACATTATACATCAATAGATCCTAATTACATCACCATAGTCTTTACTATAAAGAGATTTAGTTCATATCGAGCTTAGACATGACAAAATAGCACCTAACTACCATTAAAGGAGCCATCAAAAGAGTCACAGCACTGAAAATAGAGTGTACAGAAGAATGCAGAATTATACAAACAAAATGAAGCTTAAGACAAGCTTCAGATGCTTTAGATCTGCTTCAGAGCTTCTGTGCTGCGAGAATGAAGATCTGTGCTGCCGACTCTGAGTTTCCAGCTACAACAATGGAGTTTCAGCACTGAAAATGTGGAGAGATGGCTGGGGAAGACGAAGTACAGTGATGAACAATGGAACAGTACTCTCTGACCTAGGGAATTGCGGAGGCTGCAGCTGTGTCACTACAAGAAAATCAACGATTTCCGAAGGCAAAATCCGTCGGAAATGCACTGATTTTCGTCGCAAATTAACGTTTCCGACAGACTTTCCGACGGACAAATTTTCGTCGCAAAATCGCTCGCCTCAAATCGTTTCCGACGGATATGTTCGTCGCAAATGAGTCCGTCGCAAAGTCCTTGGAAACTCGTCGCAAATTTCCGTGGCAAAGTCGTCGCAAACACTGACACCTTTTCGTCCGAAATCCGTCGGTAATTTTAAAAAAAAAATAAAAAAAAATTAAATTATACATCCAAAATATTATTTAATAATTATATCTATACATACTAATTTCATATACAAAGGAACATATACTGGATCTAATCCATCTGATTCCTACTATATTTCAACATGGAATGAATCCATCAAATTTTGATCATCCACACAGCATACATAACAAGCACCGTTTTCAAGCTTAATAAATCTCCCTAGTACAACATCTACCTATGTGAAATGCGTAGCTACTATATCCCTATCCACATCTGACATAGTTATAATTGTCCAGACTAAACTGAATATCCTTCTGTTGATGTTGGTGAATATCCTTCTGACATTGGTGAATATCCTTCTGTTGATGTTTCTTCGCGATCTCTAAGTGTCCTCAATATCAAAGTCTTTAGTAAATTCATAACTTGGACCGCATGAATCAGTGCAGTTAGTGAGTCAGACATCTATTTCAAGAGACAATAATAAAATTGGAATTGAGAACAAACAACTTCTTTGTTTGCAGATATAAATATGCAATCAGAAATCTTCATAAATGGAAAAGTAAATCTTGTTGGTCCACCATTATTCATCAATATTATTAAAAGGAAAGAATAAAACCAGAGGAAGTAGGGTTTGATCAATAGAGATGCAAAAGATAAATTGGTCTTCAATAATTTGTTAGGTTATTTTAATTTTTAAATATAATATCCAAAACAGAACCCACCTCATAGACTTCATTGATGAAGGTGCATAAATTTGTGGTCTCAGGATCATTACCAGTCAAATCTGGGTGGCAAGCTTTCATACAATTATGATAGGCCTTCTTCATCTGCTCTGGTGTGGCATCTGGCAGCTGATAAAAAGCATCAAACTCACAATCAGTAAACATTATATATATCACTCAGGTAAGCCAAAAGGAAATAACATCATAAGAATCAAAGTAGAAAAATCACAGGAATTATAATTTACCATCGGGAAATAGCAACAAAATTCGGTTGCAGATCCTTGCATCTCTCTTATCTGAACTATCATCCTATTAAAAAGTTAAAAAAGAAGAAAACTATGAAACCTCTAACCAACCATTTCCAAATTGAAAAATGAGGGCTGAATTGAAGAAACTTGTTGATAAAATAAAATAGAATTAAATTAACCTTAAATGATGTAATATACAGAGCATACAGTTCATACAATTGGTCCAAACTCCAAAACATAGCCATTATCGAATTCAACTTGAGTGATAAGCATCTTGAGAAAATTCCTCAAGTAGGGAGCATGAAAATCAGCCTACATTTTTAACACAAGCATAATTTACAATCATTCAAAGACTGCAACACAATCAATTGTATGAGATATTAAAGAAAAAACAAAGAGAAGAGTAGAGAATTGAAATGTACAGTATAGGTGTGGAGAGGCATTCATTCCAGATGAACTGTTGAACTTGCTCCGTAACAGAGCCTCCGCCACACACCCTGCTAACATTCAGCCAAATAGAAATCAAATGCTTTCACTATTGCTTGTATAAAAACCTAAATAAAACTTGCAACAAAAAAAAACCTAAACAAAACAAGAACAAATTTACATCAACATCAACAGATTCACAAGAATAAAACCCTAAATTCAACATCAACAGATTCAATATAAACATTTATTAAGAGAAATCAGAATCAGAATTAGGGATTAAGGGTTTCAGGAGAACATACAACTCTGACCTTGAGAGTTTGAGAGGCATGGAGGTAGAGCTTGCGGCGGAGTGGATCTTGAGACAGAGGTGCGCGGCTGAGGGAAATGGGTGAGGCTGTGAGGTGGTCAAAACTGAGAGAGTGGGGGGGTTCGAAGAAGAAGAAATGGGATACGTTAGAAGAATTGCGACGAATAAGAGTTCGTCGGAAAAAATGGCAGGAAACAGCAGTTATTCTTGTAGTGTGTACAATCGGTCATACCCTTTCTAGGTTAAAGTGCCTTTTTATAGGATATTCTCTCACTTAAAGTACCAATTGGGCCAATGCAAATCGTGTACGGTGCTTCCAACCCAAAAATCAAGGACTGTTTGTCTTTTAGTGGCCCTTTAATGCGCTGTCATTCCAATGCACATGCTCACAAGAGACAAAACATCATTTTCTTGCTTGTACCACCTGAGATGCCTTTAATTTTGTTTCTATCACCAGCTGTTTGCCACGCTGCTACCATAGCACTCACCATAGCACTAGTTCACTAAAGATCCTGAACGCTAGCACACAAGTTAAAAACCACAAATGGCACTTGCGTGCCCAAACTTATAATTTTCACAACTAAATATACTCGTGGCTATTTCTGTATGATTTCCGCATTTATTCACCTAAATTACTCTTGGATCAAGATAATTCTCATTTGATTGGGCATAAATAACTCACATTTCTGTGAAGTATCAATTATAGAAAAGTAAAATAATTAAAATATTTCAAAAGACTACAAAACTATATAATTGTTGCTTGTTTTGTTTTGATATAAGATACAATTGCATAAAATAAATAACAATTGATATAGCTAACAATGGTTGTCACCTAGTTATTCATCAAAAAGTTGTTTCACATATATTAAGGGTGGGGAGTACTCCCCCGCTCTCCATCCCATTTCTGCGTCCCTGTCCCTGCTCCTGATCTTTGGCATATGGAGTTTTAGTCCTCGTGGCCCCACGAGGGTGTGGTCTTTATCCTAGTCCCACAAACTTTTCCTTGTCCCCGCTCTTGATTCCCATTATGGGAAATTTCCTCTCCATCCTTTGTGCCCTCAGGGGTATGGTAGGTCTCGTACCCGTCCGTCAAACTTTTCTCCGCCCCCGATCCCCGTCATGAGAAGTTTTCCTTCGCGCGTTGTTCCTATTTGCACTTGGACACGGTCCTCATCCCCATCTCCGAATTGACAGCAAAGGATTTTCTCCCTCTCCCAGTCCCCATGGGGAAAAATATCCTGTTCATGGGGCCCTTGATAGGGTAGTCCCCACAGGGGTATTTTTAATCTCTTGGCTTAAACTAATGCAAGTCATCTAGTAATATTGTGTTGAAAATGTGTAAATATGTGTTAGTTGATGATTAATGAGGGTTAGGTACTGATTTGTGGTAAATTGACACTTATGGCACCTTCTTGTTTTTTTTAATGTGTAAGCTCAGTGCTACAGCAAGTGATGCTATAGCATTAGTGTGCCTACATCAACAACAAACAAAAATCAAAAAAGTGACAACTTGATGCTTCTTCTTTTTGTCAACTCGGCGCCACTTTATTGGGTAGAATAGCTGATGCAGTCAACAACTAAAGAACTCCATAGGGCCACATGTCATCTCGCAAGTGGAGGAACTTTTGGTGGGTCGCAAGCTGAAAGTCAAATCCCAATTTTTGAAGAAAAGTGGGAATTTTTTATTAATTGTCTTTTCCCTCTCAAAAAGGACCATCTCCCATATTCCAAGATATACAATTTCCATACTCCATACTTGCTGGTTCGAAGAGGGAGCGAGCTTAACACACTCTTCTCTCCATTTTGATCACAAAGGCAAGCACCATCTTCAAGATGAAAGTTTCTGCACTTCAATGCTGTGAAGCAGTGCTATAGCATCGCAGGACAGATTTTTGCAAAGGATTTTGAGTAGTGTATCTTCTACGTTGTTTATTTCCTTTTGTATTTTCTGTGATATAAACATATTTTCCATCCTAGTTTATGTTATCCTTTTGATGATAACCATGAGTTAAACACTTTGTAGTTGAAATGCTCCTAACCTTGTAATGACTTTTTAATGGTTCTAGTGTAATATCTTGATGTTGCATTTTAATCTTTGTATGAAAAAAATTTTAAACTTGTTTTGGGATTGGCCAACTAAAATAAGTACATTCATAAAGGCATACATGATTTATGATTCGAACTCAAAGATTAATATGGATACTTCATATACAGGGGCGAACTTATTTAAGAGCTTAGACATAAGACTTGTAACCAAACTCTGACGTTAGTGACCGAAAGGCACAAATCAATTGCTACAGCATCCAATGCTATAGCATCACACATTGCACTGTATTGTTTTAAAGGATTTACATTGTGAAAAGACATTCCAATTATCTTTCTACCTTGAACCTTCATACAATTGTACTTGCGTGTTTATATTTACAATATTTGCTTACAACTTGAGATTGTTACTTGGTTTCCCTCACTGTTTTACAAATACTTTAAACTCTAAAAATTATTATCAATCCCTGTGGGTACGATCCTAACTTTTCACTATATTACTTGTTACGATTGTGTATACTTGCACTTCACCTTTTCACACAACAATAATCATAATTTATTATATATTAAAATTGACTGTAAAGTTAATATGTATTGGGTAACAATATTGATCAAGTTACTTATAATTATTGCAAATGGATAACTTGATAAATGAATCCAACCAAATCAAACAACAACCTCATGCGGCCATTGATCATTTAAAAATACATAAATTTTTTGGTGACAAGTTTATAAAACGTGATGGTTCAACGATTGCAGGTTCCAATACTACTTTAACCTTAGAGGGTTAACTAACTTAATTGCCAAATTTAGTCCCCAATTTATATGAATAAATTTATTAGTGACATTACGTCTAATAAGATAAGAAAAAAATAAATACAATATTGTGTGAATAAATTCTATTAATGACAACATTACATAAGGTATATGTAACACTCAAAGTAATTTCCAATTACTGTAATTTCCAAGTGATTTAATTTTTGTGAATTTACCTTTGCTACATGACCGTTTAAAAGATGAACTAGCGCCGCTCCAACTAGGGCTTCACCCTAGGCGCCGTCGCGGCCTCCATGGCCTTCCTCGCCGAGGATTTGCTGCAGCTCCTTCCATGGGGCTAGATGCTGATCCGCCTTAGGCTCCCTTGTCTCTGACTGGCTCTCTGCAGGTGGGTCCAAAGGGGGATCTTCCCTCTCCTTGCGCCATCAGCATAGCGCCACGCGATGGCCTTCTTTTTCCAGAGGCGGCGGTGGATGCCTCTCGTAGCTCTCCTGGAGCGCCTGTGGGATCCAGCGGTCCTACTCTTGGGAGCTTCAAATAACGGTGCTCATTCAGTGAGCAAGGTTCATTTGGATGTATCAGGCGTACCTAAGTCCTCTGATGCTATTCGATCTGTGAGTGGTGTTAAAAGGAAATCTTTTTCTGAAGCGCTGAAAGGTATCACTCAAACCCCTAAATCTTTTGCAGATCTCGATTACAGTAAACAACCGAAACCCTGTTTAAAAGGGGATGTTCTTGCTGTTAAAATTTCTGAGGAAGAATATCAGGCTAGTATTGCTGAATGCGTCAATCTATTACATGGTAGAATTATTTTGTCCAAAGGAGATAAACCTTATCAGATTAAAGAATTAAAGGAAAAATTGTCTAATATGTGGAATATTTCTTCTGATTGGTCTCTGGTTTCGCTTGGTAAGGGATTCTTTGAATTCTCTTTTGTATCCAATGATGATTTTCGGCGTGTTCGGTCGCTTGGATCTCGTAATCTCCATCCTGGTGTGCTGCGTTTGTTTGCTTGGAGGCCTGATTTTGACCCTCTTTCTACAAAACAAACCAATGCTCAATGTTGGGTTAGACTCCATGGTATTTCCCGGGAATATTGGAGGTCAAAAATTTTGTTTGAGATTAGTGGTAGCCTAGGAGCTCCTAGCCACTATGAAGAGGACTTTTGGTCATTTTTCTAGAGTTCTTATTGATGTTGATTTCTCTGAGAAGCTGCATGATCAGTTGTTAGTAGAAAGAGAGGGATACGCCTTTCTCATCAGGGTGGAATATGAGAGTGTACCGTTGTTTTGCAACTCTTGTCAATGTATTGGTCATTCTATCCAGAATTGTAAGTTACCTAAAAACGCGGAGATGACTCAAGGTGGCAAGATTCAGCCTCGAAAGGTGAATCACGTCCCTAGTAAACCATCTCTTTGGTTTGTGCAAAAGAAGGATAATGGGAAGAAAGTCACTACTTTGGACGCTGGTCCATCCAATCTGCAAGACAATAGTGTGATTTTGGTGATGGAAGAAAATGCCCCCAATCGTTTCTTGGGTTTTGACAGCATTGTTATCACGCCTGAAGAGATGGCTGGGGGCCATGCTATTGGTGAAGCACACTCCACCAAGTCCCCCATGACTAGGCTTGATTTCGATGCTTCCTACGCGGTGGAGGCAACTGTTTTATGTAAAAATTGGGCAGATATCTCAGATGATGAGGTTGTCTCTAATTCTCAAGCAACAATGAACCTCTTTCTGAAGGCCAAAGTGTCGATCGTTGATTCAGCCTTGAATCCGGCAGTTTGAAGCTGACATGAAAATTTTAAGCAGGTTTCGGGGGGAGTCGACAGATGATGTTGGCGATTCGGTGGTTCCGGATTCAGCTGAGAGGTACATTGAACCGGTTATGACCAAGCAACAAAAGAAGAAAGTGAGGCAGAAAAATGGTCTTGCTGTTGGATACAACACTCGGTCCAAAGCTAGCTCAGTCTCTGTCTCATTTTGATCTGATGTAGTTTTTTATAAGCCATTTATTTGGTCTGTTTTTTCCTGCTTTTGGTTGGTTGGTTTTTGGGGGCCTTAGACTAGGTCTCCCTTTCTCTTATTTTTCTAGTTTATTCTGGCCTTGGGTTTTGGTCTGGTCCCCCCTTGGTTTTATGTATTTCTTTTTCTCTTTTTAATAGATTTTTCTTTGCTTAAAAAAAATGTGTGCTTGATTGATTTAAGCTGTTTGAGCTTTATTTTATATGAGTGCATGATTGTAGCAATTAATTTTAGGAACATTAATTTAGAGGGGGGATTATTGAGTGAGAGTAGTGAGCCCTATTAGAGTGATAAAACCTCATTTAAGTTGTCTTGAACCATCCACCTCAATAGACCAATTTACCCTTCATTAAAGACCCACCCTATATAAGGGTTGCAGCTGAACACAACACACTCATAACTTAGTTTTTGAAAAAGGGAAACAAAACCTTAACTAAAAGAGTGAGAGAGGGAACTCGAGGGAAAGAGAGGAGATGGCAACCATGGTGGAGATTGTTTGTTCATTCCACTTCGCCCATTGAAACCTTGCTCATTCAACAACATTTAATCACCCATATCATTTACTTTTTCCTCTCATTTTCGAAAAACACTTCCTTCTCCTCCATTGACAAATTTGTCTACTCTAAACACTTTAGATTGTGGTGGAATTCAACTTGCATGTCACACATCTTAAGAGATGGGAACTTCATAGAGGGCTTGCATGTTGGTTCAAGAGTTGGTTTTGGGTAGATTAGCAACTACATTGTGATATCAAGTGGCCAAGAGGAGGGTTGGGGGCTGAAGCTAGTGGTTCGAATTCTAGGAGCTTGGAACTTTGTCTACGAAACCAATAACTCGCTTGTTTGGAATTTCAGCTGTACAATGTGAGTCGTTTACCTATTTCCTTTAATTTCAGCTATTGCATGTTAATTATTTTGGATGTTAAGGTTTCAATTAGTCAAATGCATGTGTTTTGTGTGGGTTGAATTGCGGGAAAAACTGTTCTAAAATAAGATAAACAAGTTGATAAGCTATTTGATGTGTTGATGAATTAAGAGATGATTGAAGTGTTGGAATGATGTTTTGATCTCTTAAAATTACTTCAAGCTACCCTTAAATTGGTGGTTTATAACCGTTGATGTTGTGATTCAAGTTGAAAAAGATTGGAGAGGAATGGGGTTGATTGGCAAATACGAAAACTACAAAACTAGGCACTTGATGCTCTGCCACAGTCCCTGGCAGCCACCACGGGTACCCATGGCAGTTTCGGTTCTGGCAGATGAATTCTGCAAACCAGCTGCCACGATCTGTGTTGTCTACCACGGGTGCTCGTGTCAACATCAGTTTGGCCACCCTTTTCCCACCATTTTGCCCTCAAATACATTGTTTCACAAGGCTAACCTATCATATGTGAAGTCAATTGCATTTATTTGAACCCATTTCCCATGATTGTAATGAGTTCAGAGGTCGCGGTTTGACAGTTTTGTGTCGAGTTAAATTCTTTTCGAAAACACGTGTGCGAAAACTACATAGTACCTATGTAAGTCGACCATAAATGAACTAATGAATGCATAATGTACGTGGGGGTGGTGACATGAACCATCTCAAGGCCCAAGAGGTTTAGTTTAAGGATAATATATTGCAAGCGGGTTCCCCACGGTGTACGTAGTGTCTTTTATATTATGTAAGTCTATTGCGTTAAGGGAATGCATCACAAGTAAATGATAAAAGATATTCGGAGCGTATTATCGTAAGGGAGTCCCGAAAGGACTCACTAAGATTATGTATTCTCACCTCTCATTATTGTCGTTTTTCAGATATTCAGTTGAAGTCGAAAGAAGCTAACACCAAGTAATGGACTCAGTTTTTGGAGGACTTTGAAGTATTAGAGTTTCAGGCATATATCTCTGTGCAAGTCTCATGTGTTGAGACCTTTTGTTACTGTTCAAGTTTGAGACATATCCTATATAAGTTGTATTAGAGTTTTTATATGTATTTGTATTTTGGATTAACTTCAATGTGTCGACTCCGATAGGTCTTTTGAACTAAAATGTTGTTTTAATTTCCATTCAAGTTTTTATTATACGAAAAATCCTATCATTGTAAGTCTCTTTGGATATTAATTAATCCAATTAGTTAAACCAAATTATGAATGCGATCTAAAAGGTAATATTCTGGAATTTATTACCGGTTACAACTCCTCATGTCCACTTCCCATAAATGTATGAAGGTGGTTACTGTACTTTGACTTGGTCGTTGTATGATATTTCTTTTCATAAATAATACAATAACAACTCGGACCTTTAATAAATAATTGTACGAGCCCATTAAGACCAAATAACAGCCTCCAAGCGCATATAGACTTAAGAGCCACGTTCAGCCGATTTTGTCTCAACCAAGTCTTGCCTCAGATAATTCTACGTTAGCCGATTAGGCACCTCAGCCGCTTTTCAGCTTCATATCTTAGCCGTGTGGCCATGTTAAACCTAAGTGGGTAATTTCGTATTTTGCCAACCGAAATCAGGGTGTAACACTCTAAAACTTTACGATATAATTTGGATTTAGGACTTTTAAATAGCTTAAAAAATTTGATGATAGCTTTATATATTAAATAAATTAGGAGTTGTATTAGATAGATGGAAGGAAAATATGTATATACTACACCTGTCATATAATATAACATTTCAATTCCTTGGAATGGCTGCAATACACGTGTATATAAATATCCTATAGTTTTTTTATTAACAAATATCGTATAGTTTAATAATATTATAGTTAAATATATTATTTAGTATGATAAAAAAAATTAATATCCTGATGAAGTACTTCTCGCTTGAACTTCTCCAACAACCTAATGCCAAGTTAAACAATAATATTAACAGTAGATAAAATACATGAAAATAAAAGCTCCCAGTCTTTTCTAGAAGAAGCCAACGTAGGCTTCTTGTGAAAACAACTAATATATATATATATATATATATATATATATATATATATATATATATAATAAAATAAAACACACATTAGAACTTTCTATTACTCAATTCAAGGTAAAAGTAAATCACAATAATCATCTCTAAGAGTAGAAAGAAAAGCTAAAACCGAAAGATAAGATTGGGAACTAAGAAAGGAGCTGAATACGAGCGAATGAAGGAAGAGGGGAAGGTCCGCACCAGGAAAAAAACAGAGAAGAACGTGAGTGTGAATATGAAGCGGCGTGGAGCTTTTGTGGTATTGATAGGAAAACAAAGATGAGATCTTGGGTGGGTTAATGAAACTTATGCAGCGACTGAGTAAGCAAAGGTACTGTGAGAGATAATAAGAGTTTGAAAGTGGAAAAAAGTAAGTCACACAAGTACATGTACAATCTATTTGAGGTAAAAGAATTCTCATCTCCATGTGGTTATATATAGTAATTTTATGTTAGGGTTTGATAGTAGATAAACTAGAAATCTGTACAAGTTTTTTTATAGGGAAGTAGGATTGTTTGGATTACTTAATATCAGGTAGGCATAAGATTATGGTAAAGAAATTATAATGTTTGTTAACGTTCTTAAGTTAGAGATTGACAATAAATTAAGTTAAGGAGTTAGAAAAAGGAGAGTTTGTTTAAGTAAGGTAGTAAGAAGCTTTAAAGTGTCTAAATTCAAAGAATACATCCTATCAGTATCATTCTTCGACTCCTCTCTCCGCTACTTAAGAAATCAGTGACGCTACGCCAGAAGTTGAGAAAAAGGGCGCCCTATTGGGCAGCGCTCTTTAAGGAAGCGCTGCTTTTGGTTAAAACGCATTGGGAATGGGCAGCGCTGCTTTTGGTTCAAATGCGCTGGGGCAATGGGCAGCGCTTTTTAGGAAGCGCTGCCTATGGTGAACGCGCTGGGGCAATGGGCAGCGTTTTTAAAAAGCGTTGTCCATCGCTTTAGTCAATAAGTTTCCTCTCACTCACTCTCAAAATAAAGAGTTGCGAACCAGAAACACTTTACTTCTTCTTTCTTCACTTCACTTCATCTTCTTCTTTTCTTGCATTTTTTCTTTCACTGCTTCTGCTAGGTTTTTTTTATTTGGCTTAATTACTGTTTTGGTCCCCCTATTTTCACCAATTCACGATTTTGGTCCCTCAAGTTTTAATTTGACGAATTTGATCCCCCTATTTTCCCAATTAGAGAATTTTGATCCCCTTCTTAATTTGGTCAAAATTGAAAGTCAATTTTGACTGACTTATCCTACGTGGCAGTCCACGTAGACTGCCACGTAGGCGCGCACTGTTCATCTCCTCTCTCACAGCCCTCTCCTCTCTCGTTCACTCTCTCCCAACGAGAGAGGAGATGAACAGTGCGCGCCTACGTGGCAGTCTACGTGGACTACCACGTAGGATAAGTCAGTCAAAATTGACTTTCAATTTTGACCAAATTAAGAGGGCCGGGGATCAAAATTCTCTAATTGGGAAAATAGGGGGATCAAATTCGTCAAATTAAAACTTGAGGAACCAAAATAGTGAATTGGTGAAAATAGGGGGACCAAAACTGTAATTAAGCCTTTTTTTTTCTTGATAAATCTTACAGATTCAAGGTATACGAAGCCTCCAATGGTGATTAGAAGCACAGATACAAAGGTAATTACTTTGTGATTTTGCATCCGTTTTACAATTCCTCATTGTAAAAACTCTAATTTCTCTCAGGGTTTGTTTCACATGTGACTGGCACAGATGGTGAATGATTTCAAGATACTGAGACAACACTCTCACAAGTTGTATTCCTCCCTTTCTTTCTATTAGATCTATTTTTCTTCTCTTTCTCTCTAATGAACAAACCCTAACTTGTTTGTTTTTCTTTTGCAAGGTAACCACACTCAGAAAATTAGAAGAAGAAAGAACTTGAAAGAGGAACAACAGACTTGAAGAAGGAAATTGTTATCTGAAAAGCGTAAACAAAATTAGGTGAACAATAAACAATAAAGAAAAACAGAAAAAAGAAAAATAAGCAAAATTAAACAAAAACTATATACAATGGGCAGCGCTTTTGGCTGTAAGCGTTGCCTATAGGTGAACGCGCTGGGGCGATGGGCAGCGCTTTTTAGGAAGCGCTGCCTATAGGAGAACGTGTGGGGCGATGGGCAGCGGTTTTTAGGAAGCGCTGCCCATTGTGTGAGTGGAATCAGCAGCGCGAAGTTTAGCAGCGCTCAAAAGTGCTGCCCATGGCTAAAAAAAAGCGCTGTCCATCCCCAAATCTATTGAGGTGTGAGTAAATAATGGAGACTATAATAAGTCCTAATTTGTCTATTTAAATTTCTTTTATATCTATTTGATTAATTTATTTTCTTTTGTTATTTATTAGTTAAAATATTTCAATACTCTTCATTTTGATCGCTTTGATTTTCTTAGAGGGACATGGTGATATGGTTTAAAAGTTTGACAAATTTAAATATATAGGTTTTGTTTGAATATTACGAAAACCTGAAATAATAGATTTTGTGACTTTGTGATTTTGAGCTTGAGGAATAACTGGTTTGTTGTTTTGGAACAATATTCTGAAAATATCGATACACTCCGTTATTCGTTCATTCATATATTTTTATGAACACGAGTTAGTGATGTTGGAACCTTAAAAATATTTTTGGGGAAACATTCTTAGAACACCGCATGCTAACAAGATTATATGTTAGCCATGGGGCACCTTGGCTTATGATTAGGCGGGGAGCGTCTTACCAGGGACGGAGCGAGGAACGGAATGCTGCGGGGGTGAACTATTAAATTATTTTATCATAAAAACTTTTGTAAAAGTAGAAGTACTTATTTTTTTCAAAAATATTTGTTTCTAATAATATTAATAAAATCACAATATATATCACGGTGTTGACAAAAACACTTCTTAAATTTTATATAGAAGTTAGGCACTGAACGTATGGCAAGATTTTCATTCGACTACTAATCCCACACCATCATCAATCGCCTTGCACATATACCATAATAATAATAATAATAATAATAATAATAATAATAATAATAATAATAATAATAATAATAATAATAATAATAATAATAATAATAATAATAATAGTATAGAGGTTAGCAACGTATTATCAGGGGGGATGGAGCCAAGGAAGCTATTAGCGTGGCTCCGTCCCTACATGATACTCTTAGGCGGGGAACCTGTTATTGATACTCTTAGGCGGGGAGCCTGTTATTGATACTAATAGGCATGGAGCCTGTTAGTGATACGATTAGGCGTAGAGCCTGTTACTGATACTACAAGGCGAGGAGCCTGCTATTGATATCATTAGGTGGGGAGTCTGTTTTAGTTCTGGTTGTATAGTACCCCACTTGGTTGTACGATTGATGCTTCTTTTTAAACAAATTTGATAAAAATTAAGATTTGACATTTGTGATTAACTTTTGATGTTTTATGTTACTCATTGATAACATGAAGACTCAATATTTGTAACTGCTTCATTTATGACATTATCATGTTTTCGCCTTGTTATACTATTCATTATTTGCTTACTGAGTGGTGACTCACCTCGTCTCTTTATTCTGTTTCAGATTTCCAGGTCATGTCAAACTGAGTACCTCTGCTAAAATTTAGTCTCTTATTTCTAGGTGGTGCTCCCTTTTTGTTTTGGAGAGCCGCTAGTTACGCTAGGGATCTTTCCTTTTGTGTCCTTCTATATTTAACTTGTAAAATTTGTAGTGGTTCTGTTACATTATTGGGTTGTATGATAGTACTTAGATATGACTCTGTTGACCTCTATGCATACTTATATTGGCTCGTAATTTGTGTTTTGACTAGACAAGTGTATATATTATTTTGGGATGTTCATATTTTAGGGGAAGTTTTGCTAAATTTTCGATAGAAATAACTTTGAAATATTTGCTATATTAGGTTTAGTATGATAATTGTTCTTCAGGTTGACTTGAGTTTGCGCCGGCCATGGTCCAACTCGGGTCATGACACAGGCCTCAGCCCTTGGCTAGCCGAGTGGATCTTGCTAACTATTTTTTTGTTTAAACAAATACCCCCGTGGATCTTTTAGTTGAGGACAATAAGAGGAAGTTTAAAGATGCATTATGTCGGCCGATCTCTTTTCAGGCAACTGCTTCCTCTTGCCTAATATGATTCTTGTGCATATAGAAAAACATCGTCTTTGGAGATAATAGTCTTATGTTTCCAAAAAGACACTGCTAAGTGTCCTCGCACTTTGTCTCGTTTAGTTAATACACCATTATGTTTCCATTGCTTATGCATCGACTACTTCCATTTACCCTTTGTTGAAGGAAATGGTAGGCCATGCGCCAAAACCATATTCATGAATTTAACCATCAAGAAGTCTACATAAGTTATCATGTAAGCTACATCTTTGTCAGCTGGCGAGATCTCAGATGACATGTCATTTAGCTACCTAATAATTATGGTAATCAGATGCATCTTCAGACACATTGGAATCATCCATAGGGGGCATTTCACCGTTAGATCCCTCTTGCTTCTTCTCATGAATGAAGGGCTCAATAATGGAAGCTTTGGTTTCCAACTGACATAAGCCTAAATGTTCATGGGCAAGCAACACTTCTTTCATATGTGGGAGCATGTTACTTACAATTATTGCAGTATACTATACTTTTTGAAGCTGCTTTTTGCATCTGCTACTCAGCTTACCATGCTTTCTCTTGGCATTTCCTAATGTCGGAGCCTTGGGTATGTCGTTCTTATGATCTCCTTTGAGAGAGAGAAAATGACATTTTTTGCTGCACCCAAGTCGGCATCCACAGTGATGATTTTATCTGTTACGGAGTATAACTTTATTTTGAGGTGAACCGTGGAAGCTACAGCCTCTAATTTGCCCAATGGTTGTCTTTTGATTATGCAGTTATAAACCGATGGGAAAGGGGGGATTAGGAGAGGTGTCTTAATTGTCCGAGTCAAAGGCTCTTTGCCGTATAGGTAACCATTAACTCAATGTAACCTAGTGTCCTCGTCTTTAATTGGTCCATTAAAGCCGGAGAGATCAGCTCCTCGATAGGGAGTGAGGTCTTCTTTGAAAATTCCAAGAACAGTGAGGAGGTCAGCGAACATGATGTCGGCGGAGCTACCTTGGTTGACCAAGATTCTTCTTACTTAGAAGTTTGCCATAGAGGCTTGAATGATTAAGGGGATGTACCTATTTGGTTTTCCATCAACGAGATCTCTATCTTCGAAAGTCAGGGGAGGCCAGCCTGTGGTGATTTCAGGGGTTGAAAAAGATGCAACCCTTAGTATCTCCTACCACTTTCTTTTCATCGCTTTCTTAGTTTCTCCCCCTTCAACAGAGTATCCTCCAAAAATTACCATTGCCACGGGTCGACTGTTAGATCTAGGGATGTTGTTATCTAACTCTAAGTCGCTGCTATCCTTTCTCGGGACTTTCTCGATCTCATTGACTACTTCCTTTCCTTTCCTGGGGGATTTCGTGCATGATCGATCCTCATTTTTCTTCATATATTGCTAGAACTTACCTTTTTTGATAAGCTCTTCAATATTGTCTTTCAGGGTGTGACATTGGTTAGTGTCCTGGCCGCCGTTGTGGTGGTAGCGACAATATTTCCTCTTGTTCATCCATTTCCTCTCGGAGTTGGGATCTGGAGGTTTTATCCCGGGAAGCTCAGTGTTGGCGCATTCAACAAGGATATTCGCCATTGTGGTGTTGAGAGGGGAGTGCTCAGTAAAGCGAGAGCCCCGACTGCGTGGTTCGTGCGGAGGATTCCCTAAGGCCCGATCCTTTTTTGGTCGAGTTTCTTAAGGGTGGACTTCTTTCTTGGCAGGCGCTTTGTCCATAGCACGGCCAACTAGCTCGTCATCTTCATACTCCATATATTTAGCTGACCTTTGAACGAATTCCTTTAGGTTGCGGGGTTTATTGACCCCCACGTCAATTTGGAACAAGCTTCTAGGGTAGAGGCCGTTTGCATGAAATACCATCGCGTCATGTCGTCCAATCTGTAAACATTCACAGCTTCTTCAATGAACCTTTCAATATACTCCCTAATGGTTTCGTTTTCATGTTGGCGAATTGACATGAGTGTCTTTTCTGACTTTGGTTTGACTCGCGAGGCAGTGAAGTTAGCTATGAAGAGCTCGGCAAACTGAGACCAGAAGGTTATGGAGTTCGGTTTCAGGGATCTGTACCACACGAGTGCTGCCTTTGTAAAGATTGGAGGGAAGATCTAGAACTTGACTTCGTCTTCAGCATTCCGATATCGGAGCATCAACTCGAAATATTTGATGCGATCTTCAAGATCTCCAAATCTGTCGTACATGTTAAAGACTACGAGCTTCTCTAGGGACCTCGGAACGAGACGTTCGTCAATATCCCTCAAAAGTGGTCCGGATTTGGAAGGGTTTGCATGCTTCGTTGACCCCTTAGCATTATGGGGCGATCTTCCTCGTCTGCGCTCTCAGCGACGTGGTGATGAGGGTGCCCAAGAGGAGGTATGGTCGGAGGGTTCTCTCATGTGTCGTGCCGAGTTGGAAGTTGTTGGGGGAGAACTTGGAGGTGACCTCGAGCACCTAGTTCGGTAGCGGTGCCGACGAGGGCGATGTCGTGGTCGAGGTGAGCAGTGACCCCTGGAAGCTACCGTTTTTGGAGGTGGAGAGCGTGGTCGTCCTCTGCCGAGGTCGGGAGCATTGTTTGCTTGGGCCACAGTTGTGTTTGTAACAGCCCAGGTCCAAGGTTCTCTGCGCGCGCTCAATTGGTAGTGGGAGGTGTGTTTAACTTGCACTTATGCCTCAGGTGCAAGGTTCGATTCCCACGAAAGGCAAAAATTCTACAAGGGGGGTAGAAAAGACCGTGAGGTAACAGTGCCGGGGTGGCCAATGCGTTGGACCTGGGCTGTTACAGTGTTCCCATCATTGTTGACCCTTCGAGCATTGTGATCGGCTAGGCTTTTGGCTTGGTCGCTAAGTAGGGTGCTCCGGTTCTAGACCCCTTGTGCCGGAAGAGGAACCAACATTTCAGCGGCGAGAGCTGGGATTGCAGGTTCGACAGTAGGGATTGGCTCGGGTGCAGCGATGGGCACGACGGGCAGTGCTCGTTGATTCTGAGGGCTAGGTCTGTCGAGATGGTCTGGACATGACCTTCAGGAGTTTGGGACCTCGGAGGAGGTACGATTACATGAGAGTGCGGATGCGGGGAGTGGAGCTCACTTTGTTCCCACGTGGTTGGGTTTGACGCTTCGGAGGCATTGAGAAACTTGGAGTGAACTCGAATGAGTAGAGTTAGTGAGAGATGGCTCTCCCACTGTGGTCGCCAATGAGCAGTACTGGATACAGGTCCTGGTCAAGTAGTAGGCCGAGATGCTCACCAAGCTGAGAAGCTAGAGTACACCAAGTGCAGTGTCGAGATGGTCTTGCTCACATTGATCTGGTGAGAGGTGTGATACCTGCACACACTCTAATGCTTAAGTCAGCATAGGGAAAAAGTGATATACAGTAATAAATGCTAACGTGACATACTGACGGGACAACGTATTTATAGGAAATTATAGTGACACTATCTGGCAGAATTCTATTGGTGGAGCATGCTTTGACAAAAGGGCATTTGAGCCGCATGATGAGAGGATAAATCAGATTCGTTCAAGCTCAATGGATTCATGAGCCTGATTTAAGATAGTCCAAAGGCTTTGTCCAATCCGAAACACTATGAAATAAAAAGTTAAAACCCATCAAACTCAAAACTCTTATTGCCATCACATGACTGAATAACTTGATCAATTTCTAGTTAGAGAAATGTGTTGTCAAACTATCATTATCTGAAATAGATATCCCTGGGAATTGCACACCGTCTAAATTTGGGCGAGCCAAATCCTCACGAGAGTGGTGATTACTGGTTAGTAACATACCTAGTTGTTAGTAAAATTTGCAACTATCAACTCTCTAGTTTATACATGATTCCAAAGATCTATTGTGCCGTAGAACTTTTATCTTCCGCTACGCAATCTTTTTTCGCCTCCTTTATTCTTTTTCTGAGATATTATGATAAAGGCACCCACCCATTCTTTAGATTTTGCGTTAGTTTTAAACTCTTTCCACCGTATGTACTGTGTCACTACTTTACACTAAAGGAAGTGCTTCTCGTCTGTTTTTGTGCAAGCAGTACAGAAAGCAACTCATGGTTTTCAGATAAATAGTAAGAAAGGTCAATTTATACGATTTAGGGGAGGCAACAGTTCAACCACAAAAATCAATAGGAGTGAAGGCTTCAAATTTGAAAAAAGAGGAAAGCGTATTCATTGTTATTCCCCCCTTCTGTTATATATTTTACTTTTTCCCTAATTTTCTCTTCCTCTTTACCTTTTAATGTTTTCATTGTTTCTAGTTGAGAATAAAAATCATATTTTTGTTGGTATACCTATTGTAATTCATCAAACTAACTATTCACCTAACTGCTTATAAAAAAAAAGGCTAAATAGCACTTTTGGTCCTTTATGTTTGCTCTAGGTTTCACTTTGGTCCTTTATCTTTTTTTTTTGTCCATTTTGGTCCCTCATGTTTCATTTTTGTTTCATTTTGGTCCCTGCCGTCAGTTTTGGCTAACGGACGCCACGTTGGCAGTTAACTGCTGATGTGGCGTCCTCAATTCATTAAATGACGTGGCAGACATAGGGACACTCATTTCCACATCAGCAAATTCGTTTATTAATGTAAATAAAACATAAAACAAACATAAAACAAAAAACATAAACACTAAAATCAAAATCAAGAATTCCAACATCATCAACAAATTGAACGACTGAACAGATTCCAACATCATCAACGAACCCAGATTTCGTTTTGCTGTTCAATCGTTTATGGGTTTTGACCTCAGAATCGTTTTCATGGGTTCACTAGTACGATGGGTTTTTTGAAAACCCGGGAACCAAACTCAGATTCGTTTTGAAGAACGATGGGTTTTTTTGAATCTCAGATTTGTTTTGAAGAAAAAGATTCAGTTCTTAAAACTTTAAATGATTCAGATCTGAAGCGTAAAACTTAAAACGAAAATTATACAAAACAATTCAAAACGAAAACGATGCAAAACAAAAAGGATTCAAAATGAAAAATGATATAAAACGAGATCTAATCGCAAATCCGGGTTTCTGATTGTTGATGGTGGTGGCTCTAGTCTTCGTTTAATGAAGATGGGCTTCTTCAGTTTCTGTTCTTCCAGATCTGTTCTTCGTTTAAAAAATATAGGGGACCAAACTGAAACTAAAAGAAAATGTAGAGGACCAAACTGAAACTAAAAGAAAACGTAGAGGACCAAACTGAAACTAAATTGAAACTGCAACTCTGCATCAATGGTGAAACCAAGAGCAAAGATAAATGACCAAAAGTGATATTTAGCCTAAAAAACTATTCACCTAAGTAAGAAAACTAATTCACCTACCATGAGAAAAGTCATCAAATAATTGTTTCAACTTTCAAGTTATATATATATATATATATATATATATATATATATATATATATATATATATGTATATATATATATATATATATATATATATATATATATATATATATTACTAGTTGGCATCGCAAATTCGACATTTCTGGAATGTCTTTGACTACTAGTTAGAGTTTTGGGTCACCTATACAATATTTAAATGTGTTAGGGTCATTATTTAATCAGTCAAAATTAAAGTGGCCTATATAATATTAAGTTTCAGGCTAAGGGCATATATGTCATGAAAGGTTAATATGTATATACCTATGCACGATTTTAATTTAATGAGGGGCAAAATTAGAAATATATTTAAGGGTAAAATATGTTTTTAGTCCCTACAAAATCGGCTCCTTCTAAGTTTAGTCCTTACATTAACGAAATAGGCGTTTTGGTCCTCATCTTATTTTTCCGTTTTCAATTTTAGTCCCTCATGACTTTTAATAGCGCTTCAAAACTTTTAATAGCGCTTATAAAAGGTCAAAAAAGCGCTATTAAAAGTTTTGAAGCGCTATTTAAAGTCATGAGGGACTAAAATTGAAAACGGCAAAATAAGATGAGGACCAAAACGCCTATTTCGTTAATGTAAGGACTAAACTTAGAAGGAGCCGATTTTGTAGGGACTAAAAACATATTTAACCCTATATTTAAAGATGGAATGTAAGTGACAATAGTTACATATATTTGTTAGGGTCCCCTGTTGTAGAGCAACACACGTAAAACTTAAGAGAAAGGAAAAATTATCATTTCTTCTCTCTTCTTCCCCTTTAGAATAGAATCAAGAAACCCTAAGGTGTTCTACAATTGAAAGATCACATACCCGAAAATGATCAACGGTTTCTAATGGCAAATTTAGGTACCATTCTGCATTCTATTTTCATCATCAATTGAGGTATGTGTTCATAAAAGATTGATTTAGGGTGGTCCTATTTCTTAATTTCTATATGAGTAGAAACATATGGTTAGTCACAATTCTGTATTGTTAAAGACCAATAGGTGGTATATATGAAAGCCATCTATACTTGAATCATGTTTAGATTTTGGGAATTTTTAAAATTAGCGTTTTAAAAATGGGGATTTTTTGATCTTCCGAATTTATGTTTTAGAATTGGTAGATGCGGAAATTTGTGGGTCATTTTCAACACTTTCTTGGAATGGTCAACGATATTTTATATAATTCATAGATGATTATTCTAGATATGCAAGCTATTTGTTATACAAGAAATGTCCCAATCATTGCATGTGTTCAAATCATTTAAGCCTGAAGTTGAGAATCAACTCAACAAAAGAATAAAGAGTGTCAAATCTGACCGTGCTGGTGAATATTACGGTAGATATGATGGTTCGGGTGAACAACGACCGAGACCTTTTGCCAAATACCTAGAGGAATGTGGAATCACCCCACAGTACACCATGTCAAGGTCACCTACCATAAATGGTGTGATTGAAAGACGAAATCAAACTCTTAAGGATACGGTAACGAGTATGATTTGTCATTCTACCTTGCTAGAGTCACTCTGGGGAGAGACACTAAAGACTTCAACTTACATTCTAAACAGAGTGCCAACCAAGGAAGCTGCCAAAAGACCTTATGAGTTTTGGATTGGGTGAAAACCTAGTTTGAAACATTTGCATGTATGGGGATATCCAGCTGAGACAAAGCCTTATAGGCCAAATGAAAAGAAACTGAACTCCCTACAAGTGAGCAGCTACTTTATTAGTTGTTTTGAACGATCGACTGGCTACAAATTTTACGATCCCAAATTAAAGATGATTTTTGAGACCGAAACAACCACGTTTTATGAGGATATTCGGTTTGGGGGGAAGAATAATGTTAGAGACTTTTTCCTAGAGGAAAAGTCGGAAACAATTCCAAAACCAATTCATATAGTTTCTTTTAATGAAGCAAGTATGGAACTTTACAAGACATTGTTGTAGAATCTTCACCCACTCAAGATGATTTGGTTGTTCATGAAGAACAAACTCATGAAGAATAAACTCAAGATCCATCAAGCCATGCAGGATTCCAACTCAGAAAAATGAATTAAAGCAATGAATGAGGAGTATAGGCCCATGCAAGACAATAAGGTTTGGGAACTTGTCCCATCACTAGAAGGTGTGAAACCTATTGGTTGCAAAGGATATTTAAAACCAAGCAGGACTCCAAAGGTAATGTGTAGAGGTATAAGGCTCGTCCTGTGGCTAAGGCTTATACCCAAAAGGAAGGGATTGACTTTAAAAAATTTTCTCTTTGATTACATTGAAAGACTCTTTTAGGATAGTCATGGCTCTTGTTGCACATTATGATTTGGAGCCCCAATAAATGGAAGTCAAGACGGTATTTCTCAATGGCGCAGTCAATTTTTTTTGTTTTAGGAGTTCTAAAGGATATGGTTTTCAAATTACTAAAATCCATTTATGGACTAAAATCGGCGTCTCGTCAGTGGTACCACATGTTTCCTCAAGTAATTGTCTCATTTGGTTTCAAGATGAATGGTGTTGATAATTGTGTGTATCACAAATTCAGTGGGAGCAAGTACATTTTCTGGTCTTGTATCTTGATGACATACTAGTTGCCATTAATGATATAGGCATGTTGCACGAATTCAAGAGACTTCTACCAGGAAAATTTGAAATGAAAAATTTTGGTGGCACCTTCTTTGTATTGGGAATTCAGATACACCGAGACCGATCTCGAGGTATTATAGGATTGTCACAAAGGAGCTATTTCGAAAAGGTACTTAAAAGATTTGGCATGCAGGAATGTAAACTAGGGGATACTCCAGTTGCTAAGGGAAAAAATATAGTCTCGATCAGTGCCAAAAGAAAACTAAGAAATTCAAGAAATGAAAAATATTCCTCATTCATCAGCCATAGGAAGTCTACGCCCAAGTATGTATGTGTCCGAATATAGCATTCATAGTTGGGATGTTAGACCGATATTTAAGCAACTCACGAATGGTTCAATGGAAAGCAGCAAAAAGAGTTATTAGGTATTTAAAGAGACCAAAGGATTATATGCTCACATATATAGGAGATCAAACCAGTTGGAGTTCATTTGATATTTTGACTCTGATTTTGCTAGATGCCAAGATATTAAGAGATCCACTTCAGGATATATCTATATGTTGGCTGGTGGTGCAGTTTAACGCAATGCCAAACAAACTCTTATCGCTTCATCCACCATGACAGTAGAATTTGTAGCATGTTATGAGGCATCTAACCATGGGATTTGGCTGAGGAACCTAGCCACTAGGCTACGAATTGTGGAAGTAATTGAAATACCACTTAAGTTATATTGTGACAACACATCAACCGTCCTATATTCTAACAATAATAGGAGCTTGACTGAGCCAAAACACGTTGACATAGTTCTTAGTTGTTAGGGAAAGGGTACAAAGTGGACATATTTCAATAGAACACTTAGGGACAAACTCCATGATAGTGGACCCTCTTTAAAAGGGTCTTCCACCCTAGGTATTTCATGAGCACACTGCTCACATATGGGTGTTCTACAGTCTGATGAATTATTTATGAATTTTGTGCTCTTCTTCTATGTTTGGTATTATGTATGCATACTCTTCTATTTGGATATTTTTTGGTTACATATAAAGTTTGATACTCAGTTCATTATACTTTGTACAATAAGGTTATTGAAAGATCTCACTAAGGTAAAGCAGGACCAAAATTGACATGTACATGCCATCTTTATATGATTTTCATTCCATACATTTTATGATGAATCTATATCATTATTTAATTATGTCAATATAAGTAACCTTTGATGGGTTTAGTTATGATTTATATACCAAAAATCGTTTAGATTGTGCTATAATATTCTCTTTTCTATAATATTCTCTCTTCATCCCCATCAGAAGAGAATCAAGAAACCTGAAGGTGCTCTTTAATTGGAAGATCACATACCCGCAAACATTCAACGATTCCCAATGGAAAATTCAGATACACTTTCGCATTGTATTTTCATTATGTATTGGGGTATGGGTTCATAAAAGATTGATATAAGATTGTGCTATTTCTTGATTTCTAGATGGGTGAAAACATGTGGTTAGTCACAATTTTTGATTATTACAAACGAACTCTTGATACAATTCAGAAAATAGAATCAAAAGGTGAAAAATATGTTTTGATTTTGACTAGTCACAACATGGTGTATTTGGAACATGAGGAATTGCATATTGTTTAAGGGTAGTGTGGAGAACATTTCAACGGTTGTAAATTGTATCAAAACAATCACAATAAGTTGGCTTATTAGCAGTATTATTAGGAATTGCCACTGTCTTCTCTCTGCTAGAGTTTCTATCCTATGAGTGAGAGTGTGGTCTTCTCTCCAATGGTGTGAGAGTCTGTGCTTTCTCTTTCGTTTCCTTTCTGAGTGGTTTCTAGGTTTCCAAACACGTACACTGGAGCAGTTGTCGTTGAATGAACAAGACAAGATAGAGTTTCTGGAGGAGGGGGATGATGTTGGTAAGTCGAAGCAATCCATAGGTCTGGTAGGGAGGTTTCACACAGATTAACATCAGGGTTGTTGCCATGAAAGAACGAATGGTAGATTTCTGGGGTTCGGGTTGCAGAGTATCAATTATGGAGGTTGAATCAGTATTGTTTGCATTTCAGTTCTACTATGAGTTAGATGTTCAGAAGATCCTCAAACTAGGTCCATGGTATTTCGATAAGCATTTGCTTGTACATGGGGTTGTGCAAGAAGGTATCCCTCCATAAGAAATACCTTTGTATAAAGTTCCTTTCTGGGTTCAGGTACCTGATCTTCCATTTGGCTTCATGTCTGAAAATGTTGGCAAGGGTCTGGGTATTTTATGGGTGTTTTCTAGGAATATGATAAGAACTCTTCCAACTTCTTGAGATCTTTTATGCGTATAAGCGTTCTGGTGGATGTTACACAACCTTTAGAGAGAACAAAGAAGATTTGTAAGCATGGTGGTGTTTAGGTATGAAAGGTTGGAGGTGTTTTGCTATATTTGTGGCAAACTAGGGCATGGAGAGGGGTCTTGTGAGCAACGTTTCACTATGGGTCATGATGATGGATCAAGAGGCTGGGGTCCTGAGCTTAGGGCAGAAGGTCGGAGGAGTGGCGGAGTTGAGAGGTCTCGGTGGATCAGGGACGAGAAGGGTGGAGACTGGGTGCACCCTAGTAACGCAATCAATGTTGGGCACAAAACTAGGAGTGAAGGAAGTGGGGTCCGCAGCAGTTAGTGTTGATAGAGAATGAGACAAACCGACAGGAGTGACAGGCGGAGCTGTTAATGTTGCTACTTTTTTCAAAATCCGCATATCTTTTTTCTAGTGAAGAGAACGCGCCAATGTACGTCTATTGAGGGTCCCACAACGAAGTTAAGTTAAATTGGTGATGATGTGATGCTTATTGAAACGGAACGTAAAAGACAATGGGGAGTTGAATTTCATGAAATTCCAAGGAATAATGCGATGATTGTTGGAATAAAAATCTCTTTCTATATTTTGATGATACAAACTTAGTAAAGGAATAAAGTTTTCTGGTTAAGTGTTATCTAACATGTGTGTTAAGTGCAAAAGACAGGTTTCCAATATAACAAAATATAGTTCTACCTTGGACTAAAAAACGGTGTAAAAATGCAAGGGTAGAAATGACATGAGAAGGTTAAAATATGAGAAGGTTGACTAAGTCAACAGAAGGTTTGACCAAAAGGTCAACAGAATGTTTGACCAAAAGTCAACGGAAAGTTTGACCAAAAAGTCAACAAGTTATTTGGTAAAAAATTTCATTGTTGAGAAGGTTAACAAAATAAGAAAGATCATGTTTTAGAAGGTTCAGCAACAAACATAATATTTCTTCTCATATGAAAATCAGTTGCATTAAATGTTTGTTTCAAGCATTAACTATATTGGATCGTTTTAAATATCAAAAGAGGAACTCCTTGATTATTCCTTGGAGCCAAAGTTTGTTTGTATAATGTATAAAGCATGAGAAGCTTCGCATGAGCTCTCAAGACGGCAAGAAAGGACAACAACAGTGTGAGAAGGTCAGAATGTACAGAGGAAAGGACTATGTCAGCATGAGAAGGTTCCGAAGTGCAGAGAAAGTACAAAGTGCAGCTTGAGAAGGTTCAAAAGATGCCAACTTTAGCAACTTCCATCTTGTCACTCCTATGGACCATTGGACATCTTCAAACAACTCTTTTCAACCTATATTAAACTTCCATGGGCTATTTAAAGATAGCATTTCAAAATTACATAGTATGAGATTTAATTGGAACCTACTCAAGTACAAGCTTCTCAAAGTATCCAACCTTCTTATCCCACACTCAAAGCTTCTGTAGTTTATTTTCTAGGATATCTTTCTTGAGTGTGTGCTAGCTTGATAATTATCATTACATACATTGTAGTTACCTTTATTCAAGCTCTTAAAAATTCCAAAACCTAAACCCCTTATTGTAAACACTATCTTGTTAACATCTCATCAGACTACCTAGAGAGAGGTGAGTGTTGGTGGTGATTCTACTTGATCGGGTAACTCTTAGGAAACTAGTAGAGAGTTTCTAAGAGGTGGAAAACAACTAGGTAATAGCTGTGTAAGAGTACACTCGGCTTTTGTGTCTGATTATAAAGTAGTGTGGTGAAGTCTTTTGTGTTTGAGCAAAAGCAAATGTAATAGCTCTTTGGGAAATAGCGGAAATACTCACAAGGAAGTGGGGAGAGGACGTAGCCAAGTTTGGGTGAACCTCTATAACTCTAATGTGTTATTTACTTGCTTTCCTTACTATCTGCTTGCTTTAAACTACTTTGCTTCTTTTCAAATCAAGAAAAGGTTAGTTTATTCAACCTTCTCAAAACAGTTTTAACTAAAAGAATATAATTTCTTATCTAAAACCAAGTTAAATCTAACTTATCTCTTTCAAGCTTAAACTTCACTACGTCATATTTGTCATTCATCATTAGTGAAGTTATAATTTTGTGTGAGTCATTGTTATTACTAACCTTCTCCTATCCAAGAATATCTTGAGAAGCTTCTGTTAAGAAGGTTTCAGGCTGTAATTTTAAAAGGGCACACAATTCAACTCCCCTTCTTGTGTAACTTAGTCACTTCAATGATATCCGAGGTTGTTGGGGTTGATAGGATAGGAACTGTTACAGAAGAGGATACAAGTATGAAACAGTGTGAGGTGCATTTTTTAGGAGCAGGTCCTGCCAAGCAGGCCTGCCAGGAGCCATGAGTTTCATTAGTTGGAACTAGGGGTGTCAAAATGGATGGATTACATAGATATGGATATTTGGATTATAATGGATGGATTTAATAAATCCATTTACAAATTTATATCCATTAAAAATTTACCAAACAAATCCAATCTGATCCATCCATTGACAAAAAAAAGTCCATCCAATCCATCCATTAATAATAATTTAATAAAAAAATATTTGTATTAGTCAAAACAATAAATTAAAAAAGTGATAATTTTATATAAATATTTATATATATATATAAATATATATTATATAATATATATATATATATATTATTAATATATATATTTATGTATTATATATTTAAATATATATAATATATATATATATATATATATATATAATATATTTATATATGGTGGTGGTGGCAGCGGCTGCCGGCGGCGGAGCTCCGGCGACCGGCACAGCGGTGCTCCGGCAGCTGGCAGTTGTGGACGGTGGTGCTCCGGCGAGAGTATTATATATATATATATATATATATATATATATATATATATATATATATATATATATATATTTATTTATTTATTTATTTTTTTGGAAGTCTTTTTTTAAGCATTTTTTTGGAAGATTCTTTTAAAAAAAAAAGAACTGAGAAGTATTATTAATAATAATTTTTGGTAAAAAAATATTTTTTATAACTATCCAATGGATTTTGATTTTGTAGTTTTGGTAATCCAATGAATATAAAAAAATAATGGATGGATCATAACCATCCACAAAATAAACGGATGGATCCAATCCAATCCATTAATAATTTTTTTTGTAATGGACGGATTGGATGGATTTTGTTATGGACAGACCGGATATCCAGTGGACAAATGGATCCTTTTGACACCCGTAGTTGGAACGACATGGGCTTTGGCAACCAGAGTGAAGTTTCGTCCATTCGTGACCTCGTTCGGGTGTACCATCCGGACATTATCTTTTTGTGTGAGACATTGGTATATGCAAACAGAATAGAGGAGATTAGAGCTCGTTTGGATTTCGATAGTGCTTTTTCTCTAGATAGATTTGGTAGGAGTGGTGGTTTGGCTTTATTATGGAGGAATCCTTTCGACTGTCGTATTTTGAAATTTTCATCAAATTTCATCAATGTTGAAGTTAGTGCTATTGGTCGTCCTAGTTGGCGACTTACAGGTTTCTATGGTTATCTTGAGAGTGGTGGGCGCAGATAATCCTGAGATCTTCTTTGAACTTTATCAAGGGATAATGAGCTACCTTGGTGTGTGATGGGGGATTTCAATGATATTTTGTCAAATGAAGGGATAATGAACTTTATTCAGGAGAGTTTGTTACTAGATTTGCCTATGGAGGGGTATCAGTTTACTTGGACCAAAAGTATGGGGACACCAACGGCTAAGGAGGGGCCGTTAGATCGCATTCGTGTTACACAGAGTTGGCTTGATGCTTTCCCTCATAATCGTATTGTGAACGGAATTTCAGATAAATCAGACCACTCCCCACTTTGGTTAAGATTGAATATTCATTGGGAGCGTAGGGGGATCGAGACTTCAAATTTGATAAATAGTTGGTTGGACGAAGTTGAACTTCCGTTGATTGTGAATAATAGTTGGACTCAGAATGCTTGTTTGAATTTTCTCTTAAAGGTTACTCATTGCACTAGACCCAGTGATGCTTGGGATAGAATTTTAAGATCGAGAAACCGTGATGAGATCAACGTTTGTAGAAGGACCATAGATCGATGAGCTGCATTTGATACCAAGGGGAAGTGAGGCTCCGTTGTTGTTTGAAATGAAACATCGCCTTAGTACCTTGCTAGCACAAGAGGACGCCTTTTGGAAACAGAGGCAAAAGGTTTATTGGCTTCGTGATGGTTATACAAATTCTAGTTTTTTCCATGTTATGGCAAGTGCGACAAAAAGGAGGAATCATATTTAAAAATTAACCCGTGATGATGGCGTAGTGGTGACTGAGCATGGCGATATGTGTGAAGTCCCACGGGAGTATTTCAATAACCTTTTTCTTAGAGGTAATGGTGATTATAATGCAGTGGTGTCTCATGTTCGTCGTTGTGTGAATGATGACGATAATGAGCAGCTCCTTCGGCCTCTTGATATTGAAGAATTTAAACACGCCCTTTTTCAAATGCACTCAGACAAGGCTCTTGGACCGGATGGGCTTAATCCGGCGTTCTTTAAGTTTTGGAATTTATGTGGTATGGAGCCGTTTCACACTGGAAAGGAATGGTTGGCAAATGGGGAATTCCCATCTAACCTTAACGATGCAAATATTGTTTTGATTCCTAAGATTGAATATCTTACATCCAAGAGGGGTGTTAGGACCATATTTTTGTGTAATTTGATTTATAAGATAATTTCAAAGGTGTTAGCAAATAGACTTAATTAGCTGATTCTACCAAAGTGTATATCCATGGAACGGTCTGTTTTGTAGAGAACTGGTCTATCATTGATAATGTGCTAGTGGTGAATGAAACACTTCACCATTTGAAGTGTAAAACTAAGGGCGGGGTAGGTGAATGCCTCACAAAATTGACATCAACAAGGCTTATGATCGGGTTGATCGGGGTTATCTTCAAAGTATTTTCTTGAAGTTGGGTTTTGATGAACAGTGGGTGCGATGAATGAACATGTGTTTTTAAACTGTTAGTTACTCTGTAGTGGTTAATGGGAAGAAAGTGAGACCTATGACACCAGGGAGAGGACTCAGGCAAGGTGACCCACTGTCGCCCTACCTTTTCATATTGTGTGCAGAGGGCCTTACTACTTTATTAAAAAGAGCGGAGAGCAGAGGAGATATCCATGGTGTGAGAGTGTGTAGAGGGGCTCCCTCCCTCTCACACCTCCTTCACTACAAAAAAGGGTATAGATTGCGGCGGTTTTTTTGTCGATTAGCGGGGGTTTTTAACCCCCGCAAAGTAGTCAGCGGGGGTTTTAAAAAACGCCGGAGTTTTAAGTGCCGCAATCTAACTGCGGGGGTTTTTTGAAAACGCTGGTATCCGGTCATTTAGCGGGGGTTTTACTGCGGGGGTTTTTAACCCCCACAATTAGTGGAGGTTTTTTTGAGGGGGTTATGAACCTCCTGAAATTGATTTATTTGTGGTAATTTTTTATTGCCATATTTGATAGGACTTTTTTGTGGGGGTTTCAACCTTTTATTAGAGTTATGCAGAGACAATATTTCTTTTGCAATTTGAGAATTTCTTTTTTCTTTATCTAATTACCTGTTTTCATCACTAATAACTATACATATATCTTAAATAACACATACTAAGCTTACTAAAAAAACTGAAAATTTCATTTAAAATATAATTCTGATAACATAAATGTAATGTCAAATATTTAATGTCATCTAACTCAAAAAGATAATAGAAAGAAACAATTGTAGCTCAAAATCATAATGGCAACAAAAAAATCCTATACTAAAGGATCCTAAAACCACTAAATATTGCTAGCACCAAATGATGTTGAACCAAGGGTAAACACTCCTTTATTTTGTATGATAACAAATTACATCATATCTACTAATGTTTCAAGATGAGCAAAGTGCAGGACTTAATTTAAAGAGAAGAAGACACAAAAGAAGAGAAGCTTGAAGAAGAAGCAACATATGAAGTTCAAAACCCTAAATTGTGTCTAAGCCTTTTAGGACACTTTGTAAAGGTCCTATCACCTAAAGTGTGTGGCACTTTAGCTATTGAGAGAGATGACTTTTCAAAACATGCATGATGCATAAAAATAGTTTTGAAAAAATATTTCACAAAATTGCATGCATGCATAAGGTGGCAGGTTGAAAAAAAATATTTTTAGGAAAGCTTGGAATCGATTTCCAACCCATTTCATAGGCCTTGGAATCGATTCTCAGGACCTCCTATATGGCCTGAAAATCGATTACCTCATGTTTCCAAAGGGCCATGAATCGATTCCCATGCCTTCCAAAAAGAAAAGAAAAATCGATTCCCTTTATTTCTACATGGATAAGAATCGATTCTCAGGACCTCCATATGGCCTGAAAATCGATTCATGCCTTTCTACATAAGCATTGTAATCGATTCCCTCATTTTCCAAACATCAATGAATCGATTCCTCTCTTATTTCAACTAAACAAACAATCGATTCTTTTATTTTTTAAAGGCAATGAATCGATTCATCAACATTTTAACTTGATCAATGAATCGATTCTTCACTTATATGAAATGTTTTTCAAAAATTTCAACGGTGCCTAAGCCTATAAATACATGGGTTGAGCTTCACCTTGAAACGAACCACTGCTCACAATTTCTCTCTATTTCTACTCTCTCTTGCGAAATTCTTAGATCTAATATTGTTCTTCATAATTTTCATATTATTTTGAATGCTCTTCATTTTATTATAGATCTAAGAATATAGTGCTTCATTGTTTTGAATCTTGTTCAAAAGCTGTGTTTTTGAAAATCATATTTATCTACATAAAAGCTTTTTTGCAAATCTAAGCTCTCATTGTCATATCAATTGTGAAGCTTTTGCAAAAGCAATATCATATTCCATATCATATTTTTAGAGCATCTAAAATCCTAATATCACTCATCTCTCTCAGTTTCTAAACTGACACATTACTAAGAAGTGATTGGATCCATAGATCTCAACTGTGTAATTCTTATTTTGTTTTAGTGGTTATTTTGAAATCCTGGGAAGTTTTACTTGGGTCTCTCAATCAGGGTGATTGAGTTGGTTTTGAAATCCTTAGCGGGTGCTTGGGTTCTCAGTTCGGGGAATTGAGATTCACTATTGTTGAAGTCGACTGTTTGTAATAACTCTCTTCAATATAGTGGTTGCTAAGTCCAAGGGTTGAAAAGCCTAAGGCCGAGGACGTAGGGTTTTATCCCGAACCTCGCTAAATATCTGTGTCCCTCTATCCCTTCTCTCTTTATATTTTGCACTATTATTATAACTGTTTATTATTAATATTACTGTGCTTAAATTATCAATACTCATCAATCATCTTCTACTCCTCTTCTCTAAGATATACTATATCCCTTATAATATCTTTATTGGAAATATTGAATACAATTTAAACAACTCTTGCTTGTTTTTATATCCAAAAGTTCAAATCACATTTTCCGCATTCGATTTGAAAAAGAATATAATCATCAATTGCGAAAAGAATCCATATTTACTCATAACCTTATTCACCCCCCCTCTAAGGTTATACTCTAAGTCTAACAAGTGGTATCAGTAGCTAGGAATTGCATATTAGAGCTTTACATCTCGCAATTCTAAATTTATCCTTTACATATCTGTAATTATGGGTTCTTTCATGAAAGAAGGAATGTCCTCTAATAGGCCTCCTCTATTTGATGGTACTAACTACGATTACTGGAGTAGTCGTATGAAATGTCATGTGCAGGCAATTGACTTCACTCTATGGAGAATCATAGTGGATGGTCCTCTAATCCCGATGAAGATCAAGATCACAAAACCAGGTAATACTGATGGTGACACTTCAAAAATTCAAGCCACCGGCAAAGCTGAAGAAGTACCGGTGGAAGACATCTACACCATCGACCTGAGTGAGTTAAGAAAATCTGAGCTTGACAAGATATCCCTAAATGCAAAGGCCATGAAGATCCTTCATCTATCACTCTGTGAAGAAGAATACGGTAGAGTAAAAGGGTGTCAAAGTGCAAAGGAAATCTGGGACTGCCTACAAGCCACTCATGTCGGGACAAGCCAGGTAAAAGATACTAAAATTAGAATTCTCACCTCTGAATATGAAAGTTTTAAAATGAAAGAAGGTGAGTCTGTCGCAGCAATGCATCAGAGATTAAATTTAATTGTAAACAACTTGAGGGCCTTAGGAAAGAAATACACCAACAAGGATTTGATTGGAAAGATCCTTGAATCCTTAACTGGTGATTTCTTCCCTAAGACTTGTGCTATAACCGAAGCCAAAGACATTGGCACTTTACCTCAAGAAGACCTTATTGGATCATTGCTAGCATTTGAGGTAGTTCTGGCTGCCAAAAAGAACCAAGAAAAAGAAACTGTAAAAGAAAAGAAATCTCTTGTCCTTGCTGCTAAAACTACTAAAGTAGCAAGGAAAGAGGTTGAATCTGAAGAAGATACTGATGATGAAGATATGGCTATGCTTGCCAAGAACTTCAAAAGATTTATGAAATACAACAAACATGGTAAGGGTGATTCTTCAAAGAAGTTTGGATACAACAAAGATGAAAAGTATGAGAAGAGAGATGAACAACCAAGATGTTTCGAATGCAACAAACCCGGTCACATCAAAGCAAACTATTACAAGCTGAAATCTAAGCAAAAGAAAGCAATGAAAGCAACATGGGACAATACAGACACTGAAAGTGAGACCGAAGAAGAAGAAGTTGCAAATGCTGTCTGCCTCATGGCAAAGAACACACCTGAAGCAACATGGGACAATCTCAGCACTGATGGTGAATCAGAAGAAGATGAGCAGACCGACAATGCTGTCTGCAGCATGGCAAATGATACATCAAAGGTAAGCCTTAACTTTTCTAGTCCCTCTACCTCCTCTATGCATGATGATATGATTGATAATGACTATAGTAGTCACGATCTGAGTGAAGCTTTTGAGGCTCTATATTTCGAACACGAAAAACTTTTGTTAAAATCCAAGAAACTAACAAAGAGCAACAAAAGCCTATCCACTCAAATCGAGACTCTTGAAAGTGAAGTCACTAGATTAAAGAATGAACTACACAAATCAGTCAACCTTGAATTTCGAGAACTAAAACAAAACTTTGAAAAGGCCAAAGTTGAAAATAAAATTTTGAAAGAAACTTTGAAAAAGTTTGAGGTCGGTGAAAAGACCTTGACTCAAATACTTCACTCCCAACATGAATATGTTGAGAGAAGAGGAATTGGGTACCAAGGTAATTCCACCACCTTAAGTTTGAACAAAAATATCACCTTTGTAGCTTCTACTTCTAGTCATAAACCTACTATCTTCAAATGCACATATTGTCAAAAAGGGAACCATAGCTCTTCTTCATGCCCTATCCGTAAAATATGTGAGCTTGGAACCCTTGTACCTGTTTGGAAGAAACCAAGGTGGATTGTGAAAGCAAACCCCTTGATGACTAACTCCCAAGGACCCAACAAAAAGGGTACCTCGTGCTAGTTGTTAAACAATTCTTTTGCAGGTTGGTCCCTCAGCTAAAAAGAAAAATGTGTGGATGGTTGATAGTGGTTGCTCAAGGCATATGACTGGTGATGCCTCACTATTTCTGAAATTGAGCAACAAAGCTAGTGGATCTGTAAAGTTTGCCAACAATGAATCTGCTCAAGTAATAGGTAAAGGTTGTGTGGGTAAGGAAAACACAATTAAAATTAAAGATGCTTTATTAGTTGATGGTGTTAAATTTAACTTACTAAGTGTTAGTCAATTATGCGATAATGATTTTGATGTGCACTTTTCTGTTGATAAATGTGTTATCACCCATATGACTTCTAAACTCTACATTACTGGCTTTCGAGAAAACAATGTATACTATGTTGATTTTGATAATGTAAGTGATGACATAGTGTGTATGCCTACCTTGATTGATGATGTGGATTTGTGGCATAGACGCTTAGGACATGCTAGTATAGAACATCTATCTAAGTTAAGTAAGAATGAGCATGTTAGAGGTCTACCTAAATTGAAATATGAAAAAGGCCAATTATGTGATGCATGTCAACTTGGTAAAATGCACAAAACCTCTTTTAAATCAAAACCTATTATTTCCACCAAAAATGTGCTTGAACTGCTACATCTTGATTTGTTTGGTGAAATTGATGTCGTAAGTCTAGGAGGGTCTAAGTATGTCTTTGTTATTGTTGATGATTATTCTAGATATACTTGGGTTATCCTACTTGCAAATAAAAGTGATGCTTTTAACGAGTTTGCTAAGTTGTGCAGAAAGCTACAAAATGAGAAAAACTTAGCCGTCAAAGAAATTAGAAGCGATCATGGAGGAGAGTACGAAAATTCATCATTCAAGACGTGGTGTGAAAAGTATGGCATTCATCATAACTTTTCAGCTCCAAGAACTCCTCAACAAAATGGTGTAGTTGAAAGAAAGAACAGAACTATACAAGAGATGAGCAGGACAATGCTGAATGAGCACAACCTTCCCAAATACTTCTGGGGTCATGCACTGGATACAGCGTGTCATGTGCTAAATCGTGTATACTTAAGGCCATCTCTCAACAAAACACCATATGAGCTGTGGAATGGTAGAGCTCCAAACATTTCATACTTCAAAGTCTTTGGAAGTAAGTGCTTCGTTCTTAATACAAAGGACAAGTTGGGTAAGTTTGATGCTAAATCAACTGAAGGTATTTTTATGGGTTATTCAAATCATAGTAGAGCTTATATCGTTTACAATAAAATTGATAAAACTATGCAAGAATCTATTCATGTTTCTTTTGATGAAACTAACCCTTTTGATAAGAAAGCTGCTGATGATGAGGATGAAGTGATTGAAGTGATCAAAAATAGATCACCTGAAACTAACAGTGAAAGTGTAGAAGAAGCCGAGGAGGAAGCTGAACCTCAAGAAGAAGTTATAGTGGAACGAGAGCCCCAAGACATTGATGATCATCTCCATGGAAGAACACACGATGATCTGCCCAAAACATGGAAATCAGTTCGAGATCATCCCATGGAGCAAATTATTGGTAGTCCATCAAAGGGGGTAACAACTCGCTCTTCTCTTAATCTTTTATGCTTTCATAGTGCTTACGTCTCTCAAATAGTTCCTAACAATATCAAGGAAGCTTTAAATGATCCAGAATGGGTTTTGTCAATGCAAAAAGAACTTGAACAATTTGAAAGAAATAAAGTTTGGCACTTAGTTGAAAAACCGGTCGATCGGACCATCATAGGAACTAAATGGGTTTTTCGTAACAAACTTGACGAAAATGGAACAATTTTATTAAACAAAAGTCGTCTAGTAGTTCAAGGTTTTAATCAAATCGAAGGGGTGGATTTTGAAGAAACTTTTGCTCCTGTGGCTAGATTGGAGTCCATTAGGATAATTTTGGCATTTGCCTCCTACATGGATTTCAAACTACATCAAATGGATGTCAAAAGTGCCTTCCTAAATGGTTTCTTAGAAGAAGAAGTTTATGTAAAACAACCCCCTGGTTTTGAAGATTTTAAAAATCCTGATCACGTCTTTAAACTTGACAAAGCCCTCTATGGATTGAAACAAGCCCCTAGAGCTTGGTATGAGAGACTAAGCAAACATTTAACTGCCAATGGTTTCAAAAAGGGTAAGATTGATTCTACCTTATTTCTTAAAACCAAGGGCAAACATATCATAGTAGTTCAAATCTATGTTGATGATATTATCTTTGGATCTACTAATGATGATTTGTGCAAGGAATTTTCTGAGATGATGACTAGTGAATTTGAAATGAGTATGATGGGAGAACTTAACTTTTTCTTGGGACTTCAAGTGAAACAATTAAATGAAGGAATCTTCATATCCCAAACAAAGTTCTCAAAGGAATTGCTGAAGAAATATAACATGAATGACGCAAAAGAAATCAGCACTCCTATGGCAACAGCAACTAAACTAGATAAGGATGAGCAAGGTAAACCGGTAAATGAAACTATGTATCGAGGTATGATAGGTAGTCTCTTATACTTAACTGCATCTCGACCTGATATCATGTTTGCTGTATGCCTGTGTGCTCGATTTCAAGCATGCCCAAAAGAATCACATTTAAAAGCTGTAAAACGGATTCTTAGGTATGTTAAAGGGACCATAGACTTTGGTTTGTGGTACCCGAAATCGAGTACGTTTGATTTAGTTGGTTTTTCTGATGCTGATTTTGCAGGTTGCACTCTTGATAGAAAAAATACTAGTGGAACTTGTCATTTTCTTGGTCCTTGTTTGACCTCCTGGTCTAGTAAGAAGCAGAACAGTGTTGCTTTGTCCACAGCTGAAGCTGAATATGTGGCTGTTGGAAACTGCGTCGCACAAGTTCTGTGGATGAAACAAACTTTGGAAGATTTTGGTCTAATTTTTGAAAGTGTGCCTGTTTTGTGTGATAATACAAGTGCTATTATTATTGCTAAGAACCCTATACAACACTCTCGCACTAAACATATTGACATTAGACATCACTTTATTAGAGATCATGTGTCTAGGGGGAGCATTGCATTAAAATTTGTAGGCACGGATGACCAACTAGCGGATATCTTCACAAAACCCCTAGCCGAAGCTCCTTTTTGTAAAATCCGTAGAGAGCTAGGGATGCTTGATTATGCTAGTTTATAAAATGTTTTTTCACCCCCCCCCCCCTCCTTTTTGATGAAAACAAAGGGGGAGAAAATGTGCAAGTTACTATTATATGTGGGGAGAAAATAGGAGAAAATATATGCTTATGCTTAGGGGGAGCTTTTTTAAAAGAATTTTCATTATTATCAAACCCTATGCATAATGTAATTTGTTATCATCAAAAAGGGGGAGTTTGTTGAACCAAGGGTAAACACTCCTTTATTTTGTATGATAACAAATTACATCATATCTACTAATGTTTCAAGATGAGCAAAGTGCAGGACTTAATTTAAAGAGAAGAAGACACAAAAGAAGAGAAGCTTGAAGAAGAAGCAACATATGAAGTTCAAAACCCTAAATTGTGTCTAAGCCTTTTAGGACACTTTGTAAAGGCCCTATCACCTAAAGTGTGTGGCACTTTAGCTATTGAGAGAGATGACTTTTCAAAACATGCATGATGCATAAAAATAGTTTTGAAAAAATATTTCACAAAATTGCATGCATGCATAAGGTGGCAGGTTGAAAAAAAATATTTTTAGGAAAGCTTGGAATCGATTTCCAACCCATTTCATAGGCCTTGGAATCGATTCTCAGGACCTCCTATATGGCCTGAAAATCGATTACCTCATGTTTCCAAAGGGCCATGAATCGATTCCCATGCCTTCCAAAAAGAAAAGAAAAATCGATTCCCTTTATTTCTACATGGATAAGAATCGATTCTCAGGACCTCCATATGGCCTGAAAATCGATTCATGCCTTTCTACATAAGCATTGTAATCGATTCCCTCATTTTCCAAACATCAATGAATCGATTCCTCTCTTATTTCAACTAAACAAACAATCGATTCTTTTATTTTTTAAAGGCAATGAATCGATTCATCAACATTTTAACTTGATCAATGAATCGATTCTTCACTTATATGAAATGTTTTTCAAAAATTTCAACGGTGCCTAAGCCTATAAATACATGGGTTGAGCTTCACCTTGAAACGAACCACTGCTCACAATTTCTCTCTATTTCTACTCTCTCTTGCGAAATTCTTAGATCTAATATTGTTCTTCATAATTTTCATATTATTTTGAATGCTCTTCATTTTATTATAGATCTAAGAATATAGTGCTTCATTGTTTTGAATCTTGTTCAAAAGCTGTGTTTTTGAAAATCATATTTATCTACATAAAAGCTTTTTTGCAAATCTAAGCTCTCATTGTCATATCAATTGTGAAGCTTTTGCAAAAGCAAGATCATATTCCATATCATATTTTTAGAGCATCTAAAATCCTAATATCACTCATCTCTCTCAGTTTCTAAACTGACACATTACTAAGAAGTGATTGGATCCATAGATCTCAACTGTGTAATTCTTATTTTGTTTTAGTGGTTATTTTGAAATCCTGGGAAGTTTTACTTGGGTCTCTCAATCAGGGTGATTGAGTTGGTTTTGAAATCCTTAGCGGGTGCTTGGGTTCTCAGTTCGGGGAATTGAGATTCACTATTGTTGAAGTCGACTGTTTGTAATAACTCTCTTCAATATAGTGGTTGCTAAGTCCAAGGGTTGAAAAGCCTAAGGCCGAGGACGTAGGGTTTTATCCCGAACCTCGCTAAATATCTGTGTCCCTCTATCCCTTCTCTCTTTATATTTTGCACTATTATTATAACTGTTTATTATTAATATTACTGTGCTTAAATTATCAATACTCATCAATCATCTTCTACTCCTCTTCTCTAAGATATACTATATCCCTTATAATATCTTTATTGGAAATATTGAATACAATTTAAACAACTCTTGCTTGTTTTTATATCCAAAAGTTCAAATCACATTTTCCGCATTCGATTTGAAAAAGAATATAATCATCAATTGCGAAAAGAATCCATATTTACTCATAACCTTATTCACCCCCCCTCTAAGGTTATACTCTAAGTCTAACAAATCATCCATTTGCATCCATTGGAGAATGTGGCTCACTTGCATGCTCACTTGCCTGAAATAACAAAAGAAAAATTAACTCATTTCAAATATCAAAAATCAAAATAAAAAAGAACTAAATTGATACATATTTAATTCCAACTAATACATACTATATTTCTACAATACATACTCATGTTTAATCCGAACAAATTGACTCATTTCCAACTAATACATATTGCAATACATATTTAATTCTACCCATTGTAAGGTAACATGATAAGCATTATTATAAGAATCAAAGACACCAATAACAAAATCTACATCAGTGACGAATCAAAGATACCACTAACAAAATCTACACCAATAACAAAATCTACACCACTGTAAGATCTCATGTGTTTATAATACAAGTGTTTACTTGATTCAAACTTTTCAACAATTAATTCAAACTTGATTGAAATTTGAAAACTTACATTTGATGAATCAAAGACACCAATAAATTCTTCGGCGATCTCTCCTTCTTTCCGTACCATGTAAGCTTTAAGTGCACGTTCCAAGTTTGTGTACTTTTCTTGCCATATGTTAGGAGATGGTGTGCCAACAGTGGATGAAGACACACTCAAATTTGAAAGTCGAAGTCTAGTATTTCTAAATGCATTAGTAGGAGTTACTCCCAAACCCATGCTCCGCACTCTCCCAGAGTGTTCAGGCCCCAACAGTCTACCCAAAACATCATTTGGAGAAACTTCAGCCTCATCAATATTACTTTGAGTCAAACCCACTTCAACTTCTTCCTACAATCATTAAGATTTTCGAATTTAAAACCCGTGATTAAAATAAAATATGCAAAGGGTCGTTTCCTCAAATAACTTTCATCAATTTGTATGTTGAAAATTAGTAAAAACTATCAAATCTGAGCATTCATTTCAATCTAACAAAAACCCTTTTGTATGATTTTATGTGATAGACACTAACGTTCTGTTTGGCAAGGCCAATCTGCTAGTTTACGGTGGATAAGCTCTTTCAAAATGTTTGACACAACTGGTTTACAAGGTTACTTTCCAAAGTAGATAATGTACTTTTTGGTTTGGCATAGAAAGATTCATGAACATACCTGTAATTTCTGGCCTTGTAGCATCTCAGCTTCAAGCTCATCAAAAGATCTGCAGAGAAGAATGAAATTATTAATCATTAGATTTTCCTTTTCTATCTCTGAAAGTATAGACCAGAGAGAAAGAAATACAAATCAACCTCTTCCCTCCATTCTTTGCAAAAGCCTCAGCAACTTTCCTGTTTCTTCCACCCACTGCCACAGATATTGTAATTTTTAATGAAACCAAACCAATGAATTATAGGTAACAAATTAACTATCTTTTGAATTTGTTGACTATGCACCGACAGTGTAAAAAAGGTTTACACATACATTTAATCACATTTCATTGTGACGCCATTTTGTTATATTACTTAATAAAACATCCCCACCAATATCTACAAGATAAGATATGATTAGACGTCTGTGTAAAACTTTTTTACACTGTAAGTGCATAGTCATATTAAATTCTTAGCTTCCTTACAACATGTTGTGATAAGGTCAGCTACACCACAGCTCTCAAAAAAGGTGCTATCCTTAACAGATGGAAACAACAACTTTGAAAATGCCTTCATTTCTCTAAGACCAAGTCTCATGATTGCAGCCTACACATATTTAGAGAAACTTAGATACAAAATAAATATTTATTTTTTCTTCAAAATAATTCAACTCCTTCAACATCCTGAACCTATTTATAATATAATAAAGAATATAAAAAAATCATAAACACAAGTAATATATGTCAGTATTTTACAAGTATTAATGATCATATGATTCTATCATGAGGATTTCTTTGGTATAGTTTAGCAAAATTCCTCAGTTTCATTCAAAATAACATGTGATGAGTTTTCACTAGATTGCTGCTCAATTTATTAGAGAATGTATCAATGTGATGCACTCACAGCTGTGACAATGAAATAGGAAGTATAGAACAACTGAACCCATCTCTCTGCAGCTTCTCTGTTCTGCCTATGTCCAACAGTTGCTTCACTAAACTTCTCTACAGCTATCTGTACAAAAAAAGTAATAATTAGAATCAATGTTGTCAAAACTGGATCAGAGACTGAATCAATGAGACTTCTAGATCATGGTTCAATTATTTCAACCGCGGTTGAGCTGGATGACTATTCGATAAATAAATAAATAAATAAAATAGCAAAAAAAAGTGAGCTAGTTGAACCAATTGCGGTTGAACCGCGCAGATCATTCTGGTTGTCAACCAACCACCAAGCTGGTCGGTTCCTGCCAGTTGAATTCCTAGTTCAACTGAAAGAAAGTAATCATTAAAATCAATGTTGTCATAATCGGAGACCGAACCGGTGAGACTTCCAAGTTATGATTTAATGATTCAACCATAGTTGAACTGACTGACTAATAAATAAGTATTAAAATAGTTTTTATTAAAGAGCGAAAAAAACGAATCGGTTGAACCACACACTGTTCAACCTGGTTCATACCAGTTCAATCCGGTTCTATAGGACTGTGAACCAATCATGGTTGAACCAAAGGCCAGACTAGCTGGTTCTCGGTTCAGCCGGTTGAATCTACCGGTCTGGTCTGGTTTTCACAACATTGATTAGAATATCCAAACATACAATGAGCTAGCCATCAAATTAGAAAATTAGAAAAAATAGTAAATAAAATCTCTAATTTCTTCTAACTACCTCATTTGCTATGTTAGCTCCCATCAAAACAGAACAATTGATTCCTAGTTCATGTGAAATGAGAGTAGAGATCATGCAAGGGCCTTCCATTTTAACCTCCATTCCTTTGACAAGGGAAATAGCCTCAGCATCTGACCTTATTTTTCCAGCAAGTCTTTTGCATATTCCTTCCATAAATTGATGTGGAGTCACAAAGACTAACATATTTGCATCCTTTACTGCATAATTTACCCAATCAGAACACCAACACCCTCACCCTAAAAGTAAATAGTGAACAATTTCAAAACCTTATGGAATTTTATAATCTTTTTTATATTTGAAAATTTCATTTTCTAATTCAAAGTATATTGTTAGAAGAAAAAAAAACAGTAGTGTAATACCTGCATTTTCAAGGTCTGGATCTGCAACTACATTTTTTCCAAGCTTGATCCCAGGGAGATACTTGACATTTTCCTGCCAAAAGCATTGGTAATATAGAAGGATATTAAAAAGGGTTAGAAATCGCGATCTGAGCTGCGAAATTATGGTTTTTGATATCTTGACAGTCGTGACCGAGCGACCTTATTTGACTATGATTCTCCGCAATATCAAGTATCGTGACACGACTGTGATTTAAATAAAACCTTGGTAATATTCAATATTCAATATTTTTGTGGTGTCCTAAAGTAGCCAGCCATGTTCATTGAAAAATAAAAGGGTTAAATATGCTTTTAGTCCCTATAAAATTTACGAATTTTGTTTTTAGTCCCTATAAAAAAATTTACTCACTTTTAGTCCCAATATTTTTCTTTGCCAATGCTTTTAGTTCATCATTACTTTTAATAGTGACTAAAAACAAAATTCACAAATTTTTTAAATACCAAAAACATATTTAACCCAAAATAAAATAGCTATAGTCATTGAAAAATTTTAGAAACACATTGGGGATGAAATACATATAGCTTGTACTTACATTGATTCTATTGATGACTTCTGTGAGCTTCTCTCCACTTGGTAAAGTCTCCTCAAATACCCACATTCTCACTTCATCTGAATTTGTCAAACAATTCATCAAAATGTAACATTTTAGACTCTAAAAGAAAGTCCATAACTCACTCTAAAAGAATCAATTCAATCAAATAACAAAAGAAAGTACCATGAAATGAACTTAGCCTGAGAGTGTTAGAAGCAATAAGTTTAGCTGCAACACTACCCCAATTGCCACTACCAATAACAGTAACTTTGGATCTGCAAAGTATGTTCAAAATATACACTGATTTTTATGTCTAGAGAGCACAACTCAGTAGTAAAAAAACACAAGTGTTATGTTTCGCAAGGCAAATAGACACTGATATTTCCAAAATTTAGCTAAGAAACTTGTAACACTACTGACTAACATCTAATCCTTTTCATTTATTCCAAATGCATCAAATGTAATTCAATTAGAAGACTAACACTATTTTCTAATTTCTAGGCAGTAAATTAGTCGAACTAAACTTACATAGCTGAATCTAAGAACAAAATTGGGGGAATCTTTTTTAAATTAAGTTCCATAAAAAATGTTATTCTCAGAATTCACAATACTATACCGATTTTGCAATTATCCAACTTTTTTACTAATGAATATTAAGAGCAAAGAGAAGTTAAGTTACCTGTAAGAGCAGATCGTCAATGAGAGAGGAATCGGTGGAGGAAGAAGTGGAAGGAAGAAATAGGGTTTGGTTTTCTTGTTGTTGCTGAAGTTGCTGAGAAGGAGGAGCAGAAATTGGCCTGAACGCAAGGTGTCGCGAGAGGGAGAGAGAGAAATTACGCGAGGGAGGTTTACGCGAGGGAGGTTTCGCGAGGGAGAGAAGCTGGGTTTCGTTGAGCTGGGTTTCGTTGAGCTGGGTTTACGCGTAGGGAGGTTTATGCGAGAGCTGGGTTTCGAGAGGAGAGAAGCTGGGTTTCGTTGAAACAGAGGAGAGAGGCTGAGGGAAGCTGAGAAGAGGGAAACAGCGTTGAGAAGAGGGAGAAGAGGGAAACAGCGTTGAGAAGAGGGAAACAGAAATTTACGCGAGGGAGAGAGTTAAAGTTAGAATAGGGAAGCTGAAATTAGGGATTTTTTTTTTGTTTTTTTATTTTACATTTAGCGGGGGTTTTTCGTGACACTCAGCAGGGGTTTTTTAAACCTCCGTAAAATGAAACAACATTTTCAACTTGTTGACCGAGGCGTTCCTTTTTTATTGTTAAACTGAGGGGGTTTTTAAAACCTCCGCAATAAAACCCCCGCTATTTGATCCGTTTTTTGTAGTGCTTTTTGCTGACAATTGTTTTTTGTTTTGCAGGGATGATGGCAGAGAGAGCCTCTGGTAGGGGTGTTCAAAACCAAACCAACCCAATAGAAAACCACAAACCAAACCAACCCAAACCGAAAACCGTAAAAAACCGCAAACCGCAAAATCTATTTGGTTTTTTTTAATCAACCGCGCGGTTTGGTTCGGCCCGCGATTTTGTTCCGCGAACCAAACCAAACCAAACCAAACCGCAAGTAACACTAAGGCTTATTGACTTACAACCTTCCTTACTAACTTATTAGCCCAAATCCAACTAAAACCCAACTCACACTCACTTACTAGCCCAAATCCAATGGATTCCTTGACTCACTTACAAACAATCCATATTGTTATGATATACTTAAAAATTACGATAAAACATTTAATTCAAAATTTTTTAAACATGGCGGTAGCTATCTTAAAAGAATTGAAAGTGAGTAATTTATATACTACATATATTTGAGCAGATTTTTTCTTAAAGATTTATGTTAGCCATTTTTTATTTTAGTTAATTTTAACTCTGTTTTAAATTATGTTTTGTCTCAAAAAAACCGAACCAATCCAAACCGCATTGGCTTGGTTTGGTTTGGTTTGGATTGGTTTCTTTTCAAGAAGCCAATCGAACCAAACCAAACCGCATGTAGTTTTACTTTGCGGTTCGATTCACTTAGTCTCAAAACCGAACCAAACCGCACCGCGAACACCCGTAGCCTCTGGGCAAACTATAAATCTACAGAAATCTGAAATCTACTTTAGTCGCAACACTTCACAGGAAGCAAGGGATGAAATCGCATATATTCTAGAAGAGACCCAAACCATCTCATCCAAATGCTCTTTGGTTCGCTAATTGGTGGTCTAGTTTGTATTTAAAGTTGTTAATACCACTTAAGTGTAATGGATTGGAAAACCTTTTGTACTCCCCCCTTATAAAAAAAATCCCAATACTATTTCAACATACTTAAAAAGGAGCCGGCGGACAGAAATCTAGTTTCTAAGCCTTAGACATCCAAAGAAAAATGGAACTTACTCTTGACCTTAATGCCACAACGAAATCTTGTACTCTAATTAAATAAAGAATGAGACATTTGAATCTTGATATTTATGCATGCCACCAATAAATCATACACTCAAAATAAATAAATAAATCTTAATGCCTATGGTAGCATACATGCATATTTGGGTACATGTGTAAGAGTCGTCTATATCTGAAAAATAAAATTAACAAACACATAACAAAGATTTTTTTAACATGTTGGGAAATGTGAAAAGGTTTATAGTAATCATAGAATTGAAGGGTAGGAACAAATGAGTTAGTTAAGGGTGATAAAAAATTCCATCACTTCAAGAAACACTGAATTTTATAGATAGGCATCACGGATAACCAATTAAGGGTATCCTTCTTTACTTACGAAGCCAAGTAACTGAGTCGTGAGGGTTATGTGTCTTATTCTTTTAGGACAAAAAATGGGGGCCGTGGAATCTAACCCTAGCTATTAGCTAGTACAACCTATACTATGCCACCAAACATTTCAAAGCAATATCAAATTACCGTCTTTTCTCCCACTCTTATTTTATATATCACACACATTTAGTGCATTAATAATATTTTTGTGATGGAGCAAATATCTTTGCCTGCTTACAAGTATGCATTAGAAGATCCTATGTTTTGTTGTCTGCTAATTAATAAATTATATGCTTCTAAAGACACATTTATGGAATTCATTCACTTTTTCAAATTAGTTAATTGTTAATTTGGTTTCTTCCCCTTCCATTTTTTTATATTGACTTAGCATAAAAAATCAAGACATTGGATCATAAAAAGTTCTCGCGAAGAATAAGTCAAGTTATAAAAATCAAGACATTGGATCCACATTCTCAATAATCATGTGTTTCTAATAAAATATTTTTGCATTTCAAAAAAGTATATCATAGGTGCGATGATTAGATATATATTTTGCTAGTAGTTAGTCTGTTGATTGTTGGTAGTTAGAGATATAGTTTATAAGTAGTTATATAACTATGTATTACAAATTATTCTATTTGTCTTTTTATGTTACAAATGCTAAAAGAGGAAAAACGAAAAAAAATGGCCTAAGGCCTTACAAACTCCACTCCGGAAGCATCAGCGATAAGTAAAGAAATCAAATCCTTAGGGGGAGAAGACAAAGACCTTAAGGGTTCATATTACCATGAGCTCCCAACTTAGCCAATAAATCACCACAATAATTCGCCTCTCTCAAAGTGTGCAAAAGCTGACAGTCTCAATCCCTCCTTATAAGGGTTAACAATTTGGCAAGTGTACCAATTGTCGTTGCAAGTAATAATTTAAACGGTAAGTACCGGTCGTATCCACAGGGATTGTGTTTTATTGTCAATTCAGCAAACAAATTATTTCTTAGTTGATACGATTGGACAAAAAGATAGTTATCGGTAATGTGGTGAAATAGAAATTTATAAAACAATTAGGATAAACGCGATTAGGGGTCGAATCCTCTCCCTTCACCGCTCTTATGGACCTTCAGCTACTCACATATTAATTGTTTGAAATACCAGATTCAATTCACAATATTAGGCTAAGGACAATTCCTTGCCTCAAAACCCCTATTACCCTAAGAGTTACCCTAATTCCTTAGGTGAGTCATGCCAGAGGGTAACGCATTAAGATTAAGAATTTTAATGAATTCACATAAGCTACCCAATATTCCTATGATGATTACTAGCATGTGATCTAAACCCCAATTTCCAGCAAACAACCCATATTCCTATGTGATTATTTACCTAGATCATTACAATTATCATATGTAATTGCAAAGCATTAAGAACATAAGATTTAGACATATGATAATCAAACAATCAATTGTCTTAACCATATCAAAGAATCCATAAGAAGGGTTTGGGGAGAGTCATCTCTCCCTAATCAAAAGAAACTAAAAAGACAACATCAAGGAAAGAGAAGATAGAAATAAGGAGAAGTTACACATAGAGGAATCCATGAGAAGTCTTCAAAACCTTGTTCCCAAGTGATTAGAAGCTCCCAAAAACACCCCCAGCTGCTGCTCCAAACCCTCGCTGCGCTCCCAAGACGAAGTCCCCAGGAAAAACGCTGAAACTGCTTTAAAAGCCCTAATTTTCACGCACCATCGCGACGCGGCCTGTGCCTGTCGCGTCGCGAAATAAGACAGAAGCATCTGGCTTCGCAAAATTGCTCCGGGTCGCGTCGCGAATCCTCCTGGTCGCGACGCGAAATAGGACAGAAACATCTGGCTTTGCAAAATTCCTCCTGGTCGCGTCGCGAACCCTCCTGGTCGCGACGCGATATTGAACAGAAATCAAATCCCTCCATTTTGCTGCATTTCCGGGCAAGTGTCTGGTTCGCCGAATGATGCCACAACCAATTAGAGGTCTTCAAGTCCAATTTAGCTCCAAAAGTGAAGGAATTACTTACAAATGAACTTCCTACTACAATTATCTAAAACTAGACTAAATCCCTAAATAATGACTGTGATACAATGAAAAACCTGCACAATTGGTCCTAAAAATGCATAACTTACATCATATGATTGAGAGTCAACACAACCCCAAACTTAAACTTTTGCTTGTCCTCAAGCAAACAATCAATTCAGACTGTGGCTGTTTTTCTATTTAGCTGTTACATATAATACATCAACCTTAAACACATCAGCACATCAACTATCATCATCAACCTAATACAGTGGCAGGACAACTGAATTGGAAATACCGAATCATAAGCAGGCAACATTCTCAAGTTTCTCTATTGCACATATCTCACCAGTGTTTCACTCTTGAGGTGTTTCGGGTATTCACTCAATTCACAGTACCTGCATCATCGTTTCATAGGCTTGACAGAGTTCTATATCAGTCTATACAAATGACTTGCATACACACATTTTGAGGACTTTAAGGGTTATAGCGGGGCTTTAGGTAAGGGTGGACAATTTGGATAAGTAGGTTGCACTTGGAGTTAGGCCTACCTCTCACTCAGTCAATTTCGCACAATTCACTTACTCACCCATTTTCCCAAAGCATTCAACAAACAAGAGAAGGATTTTATTTATTTTTTCTTTTTCTCTTTTTTTTGATATATATATATATATATTTTTTCTTTGTTCCTTCTCTTGTATATCACCCCAAACTTAGAATGTTGCTATTCCACCAGCAACCCCAAACTTAGAATTTTTTCCACTCTCACAGCTTTTGTTACCTAACTCCAAGTTAAGAATTAACTAGGCTATGATTTTCAGAGAAACAGCATACAATTTTTAACAATAGGCTCAGAGGGCTAGCAGAGGATAAACATTAATTAGGTGTGGTTTGAAAGGCTCACGGGTGCCAAAAGAAATGCCTCAGTGTGTATGAAAATCAAATGCAAAAACAATTAAGCACAATGTCAAGTTCTGCAGACTAATGCAGGCAAGGAATACACACAATATATATAAGAACGTGTTTAGGCTCAAACCTCACAGTTGGGATCGTAGAGATGGAACTTGAGAGATGCTGCTCACAGATGATAAAGAACTTCCGCAACGTTTGTCACGACCCCTGCTATTACTTGATGATAAAACTTGACGTGCGAGTGTCCAAAGGAAAAATGCAAACATGCGACCCCAAATGCCACACATCATCACCATTGACGCTGATTTAACAAAACAAAAACAAAATATAGGGCAGTGGTGCCTCAATATTGTTGAACCAAGGGCAAACACTCTTTGTTTTGAATGATAACAAATTACATCTTGTCTACTAATGGTTGCAGTTGAATGAAAGTACAGGGACAAAATCAAAGAACGGGGATTAAATCAAAGAGCAGGGACTAAAGTGCAATGGCTTGCAGAAGAAGCAACAATGAAGTTGAAGACCTAATTGTTTATCTGTTTTTGATAGGACTCAAATGTAAGATCCTATCCCTTCAGCTTTATGACATTTAGTAGAAGAGAGATGATGTTTTTAAAAAATGTTTTGAAAATAAAATTGTTGTGTTGAAAGTCTTGAAAAATATTTTAGTCAAATGCATGCATGCATGAGAAAGGCACACAACATGGGAAAATGTTTTTTAAATGAAAGAATCGATTTTCCATTGTCTCATAGGAGTATAAAATCGATTTCCAACTCCCAATGAGACATGATAAATCGATTCCTAAGCCTTTCCTAAGCAAAACAATCGATTTCCAAGTCATCTTAAAAAGAAAACAATCGATTCCTAGCCTTTCCTGAGCAAACTAAAGAATCGATTCTTGGCTTCCTTTTTGAGAGTATGAAATCGATTCATTGCCTTCCTTATTTGTTAAAATCGATTATATACTAAATATATTGGAGTATGAAATCGATTTTAAGCTTCCTTCCTTTGAAATAATCGATTGTCTCATTCCTTTATTTAAGCAAAGAATCGATTACAATGCATTCCTTTTTTAAGAGAAGGATTGATTATGCCATGTAGTGTATCAGAGCACATAATCGATTCTTGCTCTACTTATTTTATTTCAACGGTAAATTTTTTACATTCCCTATAAATAGGAAGCCTGGATTCACAAATCAAGACACCACCTTTCCACTTCTCTGCTACGTACTTTCAGATCAAAAAGCAAAGAGAAAAATAAGAGCTTTCATTTTCAGATCTATATTTCAAAGTTCTTCATTTTCAAAAACCAATCATCTCTCACTCTACTATATTGTTACTATACTGCTGAAGTGATTGGTTCGTAGATCTCATATTGTATTCGTTTTCTAAGTGGTTATTTTGAAATCCTGGGAGGTGTTCTTGGGTCGTTCAATCAGGAGATTGAAGCGGTTATTTTGAAATCCTGGGAGGTGTTCTTGGGTCGTTCAATCAGGAGATTGAAGTGGTTATTTTGAAATCCTGGGAGGTGTTCTTGGGTCGTTCAATCAGGAGATTGAAGCGGTTATTTTGAAATCCTGGGAGGTGCTCTTGGGTCGTTCAATCAGGAGATTGAAGCGGTTGAAATCCTTAGCGGGGAGCTCGGGTTCTCAATTCAGGGGAATTGAGATTTGCTATTTGAAGTTGATTGTTTGTAAAACATTGGTTCTTCATATAGTGGTTATCAGCAAAGTCCAAAGGTTGCAAAGCCGGAGGCCGAGGACGTAGGGCTTTTATCCCGAACCTCGTAAAATTCCTGGTGTATCTCTATCCCTCTCTCTTTACTTTATTTACTGTTTATATCTGTTTATAATATCACTACTCTGATCTGAATCTGTTAATCTATAACTATATCCCTACTCTGATCTGAATCTGTTAATGTATAACTATATCCCTACTCTGATCTGAATCTGTTAATTTGGTTATAGTTATACTCGTTGTACTACAGATCTGTTTATCTATCATCTTCTCTATCACTACTGTTGATCTGCTATATTCAATATCACTGCATTACTTATAAAACAACCTTATTGTAAATATTGAATATAGAATAATAATTCATTGTGTCTAAATCTGCCTGCTTGCACCATATAAAGTTTAAATCCAAGTTTCCGCATTTGATTTAAAACAAACTTATCATTTATTTCGAAAAGAATTCATATTTTGCACATAACCTTATTCACCCCCCCTCTAAGGTTATACTATAGTTTAACAAGTGGTATCAGTAGCTAGAAATTGCATATAGAGCTTTACATCTCGCAATTTAAATTTTATTTATCTATCTGTGATTATGGGTTCTTTTTTGAAAGAGGGGATGTCTTTATTTAGGCCACCCCTGTTTGATGGGACTAACTATGACTATTGGAGAAGTCGAATGAAATGTCATGTGCAGGCTATAGGTTTCACTCTGTGGAGGATCATTGCTGATGGACCTCTGATTCCGATGAAAATCAAAACTCAAGCTAATGGCAAAGCAGAGGAAGTTCCAGTTGAGGATATCTACACCATTGACCTGAGTGAGCTAAGAAAATCTGAGCTTGACAAAATATCTCAAAATGCCAAGGCTCTGAATATTCTTCACCTATCACTTTGTAAAGAAGAGTATGGAAGAGTAAAAGGGTGTCAAACAGCAAAAGAAATCTGGGATTGTCTGGAAGCTACTCATGTAGGTACGAGCCAAGTGAAGGATACTAAAATCAGAATCCTCACTTCTGAATATGAAGCCTTCAAAATGAAAGAAGGCGAGTCTGTCGCAGCTATGCACCAGAGACTGAATCTGATTATAAACAACTTAAGGGCACTGGGAAAAAGGTATTCTACAAAAGATATAAATGGGAAAATTCTTGCATCTCTGACTGGTGAGTTCTTTCCAAAAACTTGTGCAATCACTGAAGCCAAAGATATTGGCACTCTGCCCCAAGAAGACTTGATTGGGTCACTTCTAGCCTTTGAGGTTGTATTGGCTGCTAACAAAGATCAAGAAGCAGAAATGGTAAAAGAAAGAAAATCTCTTGCTCTTGCTGCTAAAACACCTAAGGTAGCAAGGAAAGAGGTTGAGTCTGATGAAGAATCTGATGATGAAGACATGGCTGAATTATTTGAAGAATTCATGAGATTCAACAAACTTGAAAAGAGAAATAACTCAAAGAAATCCAAGAAAGCTAAGAAGGCTACATGGAACAACTATACTGACACTGAAGAAGAGGAGGTTGCAAATGCCATTTGTCTCACGGCATGTGAAACACCTAAGGCTACTATATGGGATTGTCTTGGCACTGATAGCGACACAGACGAAGAAGAGCAAATTGCAAATGGTGTTTGTCATATGGCAAATGACTCATCTAAGGTAAGCCTTAACTCTTCTAGTCTTTCTGATTCTTCTATACATGATGATTTACTTGATGATGGTTGTAGTAGTCAAGATTTGAGTGAGGCTTTTGATGCTCTCTATTCTGAACATGAAACTCTTTTGTTAAAATCTAAGAAATTGGCAAAGAGTAACAAAAGCATGCTCACTCAAATTGAGACTCTAGAAAATGAGGTAGCTAAGTTGAAGAATGAGCTACATGAAATAAAACCATTCAACCTTGAGTTTCTAGAGCTTAAACAAAATTTTGAAAAAGTCAAGGTAGAAAATGAACTTTTGAAAGAATCTTTGAAAAAGTTTGAGGTTGGTGAAAAGACCTTGACCAAGCTGCTTCACTCCCAACATGAATATGTTGATAGGAGAGGTATTGGGTACAAAGGTAATTCCACCTCCTCTGTTTTGAACAAGAAAATAACTTTTGTAGCTGCTACTTCAAGTTATACACTTACTGTTTTCTCATGCACCTATTGTCAAAAAGGGAACCATAGCTCACCTAGATGCCCTATCCGTAAATTATGTGAGCTTGGTACCCTTATACCTGCTTGTGAGAAACCAAGGTGGATTGTGAAAACAAACCCTTTGATGACTAACCCCAAAGGACCCAAAGAGAATTGGGTACCAAAATTTTCTACTTGATCTTAGTGCAGGTGTTCTACAAGGTATGGGGGTCAGATCAATACCTTGATAGCAGAGACTCGAAGTTCATGACTGGAGACACAAGAAGATTCGTAATACTCAGAAACAGCAGTCATGTGATAACAACAATAGAGGAAGAATCACTGGTGAAGGTTAGATTGGTAAAGTTTTATTCACCTCTGTTGAAAATGTGTTATAAAGTAAAAATTAAATATAACTCAACAAGTATTAGACACATATTTAAAAGTAATTGTTTGTATGCATCAAAGCTTTTTCTCAAGTTCTATTATACTAGATATTTGATGCAACATACTTTTTGATGTTAAAAATGATACTTATATTGTTGAACCAAGGATGATTATCTTGGGTATCATATTTTTAAACCATGATGGTCCACCCTCTTTTGGCTAAGCTTTGCATTCTAAAATTAATCAGGGGGATCACCAAGTAAGGGGGAGCATAGCATGAACTACTGTTTTTAATATATCATATGCTATGTACTACTGTCTATTGATTCTGCAAATTTATAATGTGGTTATGTTTCTATGTGCTCACCCCCCTCCTTTTTGATGAAAACAAAGGGGGAGAGAATATTATGCATGTTATATGTGGGAGAGAATAAGAATATTATGCATGTTATATGTGGGAGAGAATATATGCATGGTATATGTGAGGGGAATAATTGCTGCTATCCTGCTGATGTACTGTGTATTTTATTATGCATATGCTTAGGGGGAGCTTTTTGAAAAAGTTCCATTACTATCAAACCTCCTATGCATAATGTAATTTGTTATCATCAAAAAGGGGGAGTTTGTTGAACCAAGGGCAAACACTCTTTGTTTTGAATGATAACAAATTACATCTTGTCTACTAATGGTTGCAATTGAATGAAAGTACAGGGACAAAATCAAAGAATGGGGATTAAATCAAAGAGCAGGGACTAAAGTGCAATGGCTTGCAGAAGAAGCAACAATGAAGTTGAAGACCTAATTGTTTATCTGTTTTTGATAGGACTCAAATGTAAGATCCTATCCCTTCAGCTTTATGACATTTAGTAGAAGAGAGATGATGTTTTTAAAAAATGTTTTTAAAATAAAATTGTTGTGTTGAAAGTCTTGAAAAATATTTTAGTCAAATGCATGCATGCATGCATGAGAAAGGCACACAACATGGGAAAATGTTTTTTAAATGAAAGAATCGATTTTCCATTGTCTCATAGGAGTATAAAATCGATTTCCAACTCCCAATGAGACATGATAAATCGATTCCTAAGCCTTTCCTAAGTAAAACAATCGATTTCCAAGTCATCTTAAAAAGAAAACAATCGATTCCTAGCCTTTCCTGAGCAAACTAAAGAATCGATTCTTGGCTTCCTTTTTGAGAGTATGAAATCGATTCATTGCCTTCCTTATTTGTTAAAATCGATTATATACTAAATATATTGGAGTATGAAATCGATTTTAAGCTTCCTTCCTTTGAAATAATCGATTGTCTCATTCCTTTATTTAAGCAAAGAATCGGTTACAATGCATTCCTTTTTTAAGAGAAGAATCGATTATGCCATATAGTGTATCAGAGCACATAATCGATTCTTGCTCTACTTATTTTATTTCAACGGTAAATTTTTTACATTCCCTATAAATAGGAAGCCTGGATTCACAAATCAAGACACCACCTTTCCACTTCTCTGCTACGTACTTTCAGATCAAAAAGCAAAGAGAAAAATAAGAGCTTTCATTTTCAGATCTATATTTCAAAGTTCTTCATTTTCAAAAACCAATCATCTCTCACTCTACTATATTGTTACTATACTGCTGAAGTGATTGGTTCGTAGATCTCATATTGTATTCGTTTTCTAAGTGGTTATTTTGAAATCCTGGGAGGTGTTCTTGGGTCGTTCAATCAGGAGATTGAAGCGGTTATTTTGAAATCCTGGGAGGTGTTCTTGGGTCGTTCAATCAGGAGATTGAAGCGGTTATTTTGAAATCCTGGGAGGTGTTCTTGGGTCGTTCAATCAGGAGATTGAAGCGGTTATTTTGAAATCCTGGGAGGTGCTCTTGGGTCGTTCAATCAGGAGATTGAAGCGGTTGAAATCCTTAGCGGGGAGCTCGGGTTCTCAATTCAGGGGAATTGAGATTTGCTATTTGAAGTTGATTGTTTGTAAAACATTGGTTCTTCATATAGTGGTTATCAGCAAAGTCCAAAGGTTGCAAAGCCGGAGGCCGAGGACGTAGGGCTTTTATCCCGAACCTCGTAAAATTCCTGGTGTATCTCTATCCCTCTCTCTTTACTTTATTTACTGTTTATATCTGTTTATAATATCACTACTCTGATCTGAATCTGTTAATCTATAACTATATCCCTACTCTGATCTGAATCTGTTAATGTATAACTATATCCCTACTCTGATCTGAATCTGTTAATTTGGTTATAGTTATACTCGTTGTACTACAGATCTGTTTATCTATCATCTTCTCTATCACTACTGTAGATCTGCTATATTCAATATCACTACATTACTTATAAAACAACCTTATTGTAAATATTGAATATAGAATAATAATTCATTGTGTCTAAATCTGCCTGCTTGCACCATATAAAGTTTAAATCCAAGTTTCCGCATTTGATTTAAAACAAACTTATCATTTATTTCGAAAAGAATTCATATTTTGCACATAACCTTATTCACCCCCCCTCTAAGGTTATACTATAGTTAAAAAATATCACAGAGTAAGTCAAGATTATAGAGTACAGACCAAAATGCAAAATAAATTCAAAAAGGGGAATGAAAAATAAAGACTCAAAACAGTAAATAGTGAACCAATGGGTTGCCTCCCACCAAGCGCTTCTTTAACGTCACTAGCTTGACGTTTGTCATTCCACTATCAAGGTGGCTGATATGACACAAAGAACACATCATCCTTCTTCTTTCGCTTCTGGGGCAGGAACATCATGAATTTGAAACATAGTTGTAGATGCTTCCATACCCTTTTAAGGTGAAGGGTGATGAATAAGGCATAGAAGGAGTCTAAGTATATGTCAATCTCCTCACTTGTATCCTCCTTGCTACTTGGAAGAATAATAGGAACCATGATTTGTTGGGTTTTTTCTTGTTGGGTTTTCACCCCTTCCCCACATTGGGAGCTTTGATCTTCCCTCCAAACTACATGCTCCTCCATTTCAATCTTTTCTTCTTCCTCATCTTCCTTATCCTCCCCAGATTCTTCTTTTGTTGGGGCTTGTTCTTCTTGTTCCTCATTGGTAGTGCATAGCCATGGGTAATTTTCTGATATAGTTACCCACTCATCCTCACCGTTGCACTCCACAAGATACTCCCCACAAGAATCGCAAAAGGTGCGTGTCACACATTTTCCATTCAAGTGGGGTTCTTCACAAAAATTACCGCTAAGTGAGGGTGGCGCGGACTCTATCATCACTTGCTCTTGGGGTTGGAAGAGGGTCTCGGACATTCGCATAAACTCAGACAAAGCATCTTCCAACCGAGAAGCTTGCTCTTTAGGCTGGAAGATAGTCTCAGTCATTTGCCTAAACTGGTCCAAAGCATCTTCCATCCGAGAAGTGGATTCCATAAATTTTTTTTTTTCGGGACAAACAGCAATTCTTTCGAACTTTGCCCCTGCTACACAGTTCACTGAAACACTTCAACAAACCGTTAACAAGTCCAACACTATACAAAGTATCTAAACAAATAAAACAAAAATAAAATACTGAAATAAATAAAATAAAATAAAACAACTAAGAATTAACTCAAATGCCTTGTTGACAATGAAATCAACAATCCCCGGCAACTGCGCCAAAAACTTGTTAACAATTTTGGCAAGTGTACCAATTGTCGTTGCAAGTAATATTTTAAACGGTAAGTACCGGTCGTATCCACAGGGATTGTGTTTTATTGTCAATTCAGCAAACAAATTATTTCCTAGTTGATACGATTGGACAAAAAGATAGTTATCGGTAATGGTGAAATAAAAATTTATAAAACAATTAGGATAAACGCGATTAGGGGTCGAATCCTCTCCCTTCACCGCTCTTATGGACCTTTAGCTACTCACATATTAATTGTTTGAAATATCAGATTCAATTCACAATATTAGGCTAAGGAAAATTCCTTGCCTCAAAACCCCTATTACCCTAAGAGTTACCCTAATTCCTTAGGTGAGTCATGCCAGAGGGTAACGCATTAAGATTAAGAATTTTAATGAATTCACATAAGCTACCACATATTCCTATGATGATTACTAGCATGTGATCTAAACCCCAATTTCCAGCAAACAACCCATATTCCTATGTGATTATTTACCTAGATCATTACAATTATCATATGTAATTGCAAAGCATTAAGAACATAAGATTTAGACATATGATAATCAAACAATCAATTGTCTTAACCATATCAAAGAATCCATAAGAAGGGTTTGGGGAGAGTCATCTCTCCCTAATCAAAAGAAACTAAAAAGACAACATCAAGGAAAGAGAAGATAGAAATAAGGAGAAGTTACACATAGAGGAATCCATGAGAAGTCTTCAAAACCTTGTTCCCAAGTGATTAGAAGCTCCCAAAAACACCCCCAGCTGCTGCTCCAAACCCTCGCTGCGCTCCCAAGACGAAGTCCCCAGGAAAAACGCTGAAACTGCTTTAAAAGCCCTAATTTTCACGCACCATCGCGACGCGGCCCGTGCCCGTCACGTCGCGAATTACGACAGAAGCATCTGGCTTCGCAAAATTGCTCCGGGTCGCGTCGCGAACCCTCCTGGTCGCGACGCGAAATAGGACAGAAACATCTGGCTTTGCAAAATTCCTCCTGGTCGCGTCGCGAACCCTCCTGGTCGCGACGCGATATTGAACAGAAATCAAATCCCTCCATTTTGCTGCATTTCCGGGCAAGTGTCTGGTTCGCCGAATGATGCCACAACCAATTAGAGGTCTTCAAGTCCAATTTAGCTCCAAAAGTGAAGGAATTACTTTCAAATGAAATTCCTACTACAATTATCTAAAACTAGACTAAATCCCCAAATAATGACTGTGATACAATGAAAAACCTGCACAATTGGTCCTAAAAATGCATAACTTACATCATATGATTGAGAGTCAACAATAAGGTCTCTAATAAAAGCAATCTCATTCTCATATTTATGATGAGAATATGATTAATGTCAGCACATGAAGAGAGTCCGAATAGCAAATAAATTTTCTAAATCCCATCTCCCAGCACATAACCAAACCATGGAAAATACCCATAATCTCAGCATGAGTGATATTTGAGACCCCAAGAGACCCATAAAAACAACGAATAAAATTACCATCATTACGATGGACTAGACCACCGAAACCAGCGAACCCCGGATTCGAAATGGCGCTACCGTCCACATTCAGACACAAGACATCCATAGGAGGTTTGATCCAAGTGAACAAAATATTCTATTTGTATATTCTATTGAATAAAAAAATTTAATTAAATTAACGAGAATATATAGATATGGAGTATAATATGCCTATCAATAGACTTCATGTAATCATTTTAGTTAAGAAACTAACTAGATAATAGAAAGAACCTGAAAGCAGCAGAATTCATAGAGGATACCATGTTAGCGCTTAACACCATGTTGAAGTTCATGACATCCATGAAAGATATGAGAGAAAAGCTTAAAAAATTCTCATATTGATAAAAGTAGAACTAATACAAAATGAGAAAAGATTTCTTAATTAAAATGATCACATCAAGCCTATTAGTAGGCACTCACTAACAACTAACAAATTCACTAAAGTAACAAACTATATAAATCTTTTTTTACTTGAAATAACCAACTATATATCTAATAATGATTTAATGAATTTATATGATGACTATCTCCGTCGCAAAACTTAGTCACGTTTAAGAAAATAGTTTTAATTTGTATACAAATCGCTGTAAAGACTTTTACACCACCAACTAATAAAAAAATCATGATAAGAGTGACTTTTAAAATAGTTGAGAGAAAATCAAACATTTTTAATTTTTTATGATATGTCATTTTGTGATTAGTTGGTGTTTTAAAAAATCTTGTGCAAAAATGGTGTATATAAATTAAAGGTTTAAATAGTTATTACCCCCCTGCAAATATAGCCATTATCCAGTTACCCCCTGCAAAAAAAAAAACATTTAAAACAAACCTTGCAAAATGTAAAGTTATCCAATTACCCCCCTGCCGTTAAATTTTCTGTTAAAATATGTAAAATGTCACATATCCAGTTACCCCCTGCCACATGTCACCTTATTATTGGGCCTCTGTGACACGTGGCACTGACATGCCACGTCAGCTCCTATGTCACCAGTGCCACGTCAGCAACCAATGGATGGCTGCCACGTGGCACTATTTATTACACTAAAAAATAAACATTTTTGTGGCTAATGGGTGTTGAACTCGTGAACACCCACTCACACCCACACCTCCTAACCATTGAGCCACATTGGTATTTGAGATTATTAACTTACCTACAAATATATAATACATAATTGCCACTTAATTAAAAAAAAAATCTGGAAGAGATTCATCATTCATCATCTTTGTTCGTGCATATTCCATCTTCAACCAACCAAACAAACAACAATGGAAATCAAACCGAAAATCTGGAACGCAGAATCGATTAAAAACGCAGAGATCTGGAAAATGATTAAAAACACAGAATCGATTAAAAACGCGGAGATCTGGAAAACGAAAATCTGGAACGCAAACGAGTTGAAGATGGAAAATGGGTTGAAGGTGAAAACAAAAACGAAAATCGAAAATGGGTTTATGTATATGTTTCTAGAAATGGAAAATGGGAAATGGGTTGAAGATGATGGGTTTCTGTATATGTTTCTGGAAATTAAATGGGTTGAAGATGAAAACAAAAACGAAAATGGGTTCCGTAACATTCATCATTCATCTTCATCTGGATTTCCCCTTCTATTTCTCTCTCCGTCGCGTTCTCTCTCTCCGTCGCGTTCTCTCTCTCCGTCGCGTTCTCTCTCTCTCTCTCTCTCTCTCTCTCTCTCTCTCTCTCTCTCTCAGTGAAGAACACTCTCGCGTTCTGGATTTGAAGAGGAACTGATGATGACGAAAATGGTGGATTCAGATCCCCTACCCAATTTTTTTTGAAGAAGATGAATTCAATTGTTTTTTTAATAAAACATTAAATAAAAAATTCTGTAGGTGAGAATGATCAATTTGCGTTGATGATAAAACATTAAATAATGAATTTGCGTTGATGAATTTGCGTTGAGTTTCTTGGTTTGGTAGGAAGCAGAAGAAGAATGATGAATTTGCGTTGATGATGAAATGCCAGTTTTTTTTTTTAAATTAAGTAGCAAATGATGTAATATATATTGGTAGGTGAGATAATAATCACAAATACTAATGTGGCTCAGTGGTTAGGAGATTTGTGGGTGAGTAAGAGGTCATGAGTTCAACACCCCCCTGGCCACATGAGTTCAACACCCACCTTGAGTGTAACAACTAGTGCCACGTGGCAGCCATCCATTGGCTGCTGACGTGGCACATGTCAGTGCCACGTGGCAGTGGTGACATAGGAGCTGACGTGGCCTGTCAGTGCCATGTGTCACAGATGCCCAATAATAAGGTGACATGTGGCAGGGGGTAACTGGATATCTGACATTTTACATATTTTAACAGAAAATTTAACGGCAGGGGGTTAACTGGATAACTTTACATTTTGCAAGGTTTGTTTTAAATGTTTTTTTTGCAGGGGGTTAACTGGATAATGGCTATATTTGCAGGGGGTAATAACTATTTAAACCAAAATTAAATCGTTAAGAAACTACCTCCAATAATAGTTTTTTACCAATTACATGACTGGAGCATCATTAGGTCATTTGAATCTTATAATTCCACTCAAATTAACATAAATGTGGGTTTCTTCAATTTTTTGGCACACTTGAGAGAATCCCCCCTTCTTCCTTATGCCATAATGATTTCTATTTATTTTTCTGTTAATAATTTAAAAATATGAAACGGGACATAGACACTGGGAAGGATGGGAGAGCAGAGATTCCACTTCCTTTTATTGAAGAAAGGGATGGGGCATCCTTTCAATATCAACAACACCTGTTCCTTGACCAAGACTATTATATATGCCATTCTTTCCTCCCATACCAAACTTGTTGATCAATCCCCATTCCATTTATCTTTTTTATTTATATATTATATATTTTCTGAAAAGAACAAAATATGAATATATTTATGTGCACTAGAGGGACATCACATTCACCACACCACCTTTCAATAAAATTCCAAAACCTCTTTGATTTGTTTTGTAGCCCCCAGCACCACAACACTTTCCTTTTGCTTACATCACTTAGTTTCAGACTCTGTCCCCAACTCTCTACTATACTGCTATGTAACTTTCACTGCCTTACCTTCGTACATCATGCATTACACATGTATAGTACACTTTTAACTCTTAATCACACACTCGTTGTGCTTCTAGTCAAGAGATCAACCGACTCTCTCGATCACTCATAATATTTTATATTATAGTTTATATCATATAGTTTGATCTGTACGCTACTCTAACTCAGGTGCGGCCGAGTTGAATAGTTGGTAGAATGTTCGTTGAAGTCGTTCTCTCCTGTCCCAAACGGAGGGGGGTTGGTACCTGCAGACACTTTAATGCCAAAGTCAGTAAACAAAAGTCAGAAAAAGGTCCAAATGAGGAATGCGTACCTGCACCAGCGGCTGAGTTGGTATTTATATGCGTCAGGTGAGATGTCTTGCCTGCTCGAGTATGTGGATGAAGTGGCGCGCTGCACACCGTTGGATCTCCGTTCCGTGATCTTGGCCGTTGGCTAGCCACTGTGTGCGCATTGTATAGGCCACATGCTCGAGTACAGTATTGGGCCGTTGTAGGGCTTAATACGGATATGGGCTCGGCCCAATCTGAAACACAGTTATTTTGACCAATATATCAATATGGAATTCAGTTGATTCCTCACCTTAAAAAGCACTCACACTCACACCCACATAGTTGTTTTTCTTTAATCTCTAACACACAAGGACACAGACACAACATAGTAATAAAAGCATTGTTGTTACACAATATATATTATTACACGGGTAGAATCCGTTTAGGAAATCATGGAGATAGGAATGTGTGTCACTATCAAGAAATGAAAGCAATAAATAGGGTTGAGTTATTAGGTAAAGTAAATCATTAATAGCAAGCAAATATAAGAGAAAAAGAGTGTTTTTTTCTTCTTGTAAATGGAGTTTGGTCAAAGAGAGGGATAGAGAGGAGCAGCATAATGGCCTGTCTGTCAAATTTTACTGGTATGTCAGAGTGAGGAAATTATGAAAGTAATGAGTTCTCCTTTTAGTCATTATGTCACTTACAGAACAGAGATGCAAATTCAGCAGGGTTGAAAGAAAGGAGAAATAACAACTACTATCTCTGTGTGTGAGAGAGAGAAAGTCAGTTCAAATATCATGTATATAGATTGTGTTGTTGAGCTTTTCTTTTCACTGGTTTCATCATTTTTTTGGTTACAAAAATATTCACCAGGTTATTCAACTACAAGCCTCAAAATTTAATTAGGATCATTATATAGTATTTAGAAAAGTAATATTAAAAAACATGTATATACTTACACACATATATATAAGTTAGGATATGCAACAAAGTGGATCTTAAACTCTTTTGAATCAAGATGTTTCCTGACACTCTTAGCTTAATTTATTTTCTCTTGTTTTAGTTTGAAAGTAAAAACTGAAGTATTTCAGCTTATGGGTAAAATATAAAGGAAGAATACTGTGAAGGAATAGTATAAGAAACAGTAATTTGACGTTGATATTTCGTTTTTACTATGGGACGTATATCCTGGCTTTATTATCTAAGTTCCAATTGTTGCAGACAACAGAAAAGATTGAAATTATAGTAAAACGAATAAAACATATGCATATATATGAATTAAGTATAAAGTATTATTTAAATTAGGTATTAATTAATTGTAGTTTTGTGGGTGGTGGAGTTAAATAAATGGTTGCGGAATGATGAGTACTTGTTGCTGATACCTAAGAGTATTGTCAGGAAACAGAACGGTAAGCGTAGGAAAATGAATTGATATTAAAATATTAAGATTGATATTTGATGCTGCTGCTGCTGTTGCAGGGTTCAGGAGGAGAGAGCTATCTTGGAAGATAAGAGTCATCAGAGATATGGTGCTACGTATCTCATAAAAATCATGTTCTTGTTGAACTTGAACTCACAAATAATTTATAATATCACCTTTGGCCTTTACTGCTGATACATGAATCATGAATTTGGGTGAGGTTGGGTCTTTTCATTATAGGATTTTGGAGGTTATTATATATTGAAAAACATGTGGTGGGACCTATTAGAAAAAGAATTTTGTGTAAATTTAAAAATAAGTAAAATAACAAGGAAAATGTGTTGCAAATGTAGACACCCCAATACTTAATGTGATAAGAAAGATGGAGATAAAAATAAATGAAGAATGTTTGATGGCTGTTAGGAAATTAATAGCGAGTAGTCAATTTAACTAAGTAATCAGAATTTACAGACTAACAATGTTGGTCCAAATGGTAATTAGATTCGGATTCCAAGCTAAAGTCTTAAGTTTAACAAAACTGAGGGTTCAGACTCTATTACCTCTGGGACCTACCTTATTAGTTTTGTTAGTCAATTTGGTTTAGTTGTTAAAATGTTTATTTTATTTAGAGAACATATTGATACGCAGTGGGGGTCGATCCGGTTTGCTCCCGGGTTTGATTCTCGCCCACGTTAAAAAGGCGTGTTGGCCAGCGAAATCCTTGCCGCAAGTAGCGAGCAGAGATTAGTCATTCGTTGAAAGCGTTGGGACACTCCGTGGGTAGCCAGCAATGGTCCTAAATAAAAAAAATTATAAAATTATATGCTTCATTTATTTCACCTCTTTTCCTTCCCCACCTAAATAAAGTGTGTGAGTGAAAGAGAGGGCTCAGAGAGGAGTATAAATTTGATATTTCCTTGTTTGTGGGCTTATATAAAGAAGGATAGGATGTTGCAGTTCCCCACTATTAAAGATAGAGCTAGGTAAGGGTAAGGGTAAGGGTAAGGGTGTGCAAGGAAAAGGAAAAGGAAAAGGAAAAGAATAGATCAAAATATAATCGACTTATTCTGAGGATTTGATGGAAGAACATCTCACTCCACTTGCTGTTACTCATCTCCTTCAACACACTCTTAGAAGTTTGTGTCTCCATGAAAATTCTCAATGGGTCTATGCCGTCTTCTGGAGGATCTTGCCTAGAAACTACCCTCCACCCAAGTATGAAGAGAGAGCAAAACATCTATCAATATTCTAACTCAATTTCTTCATGAAATTAAGACATTTTTAGCACACTAAGCACAGACATCACATATGTACTTGCACATAAAGACTAATTAATTATAACCTTATTTAAGATAACTACATGTACTGATTTTTAAACCTTGTTGATTTCTTTGTAATATAGGTGGGAAGGACAAGGGGCTTATGATAGATCAAGAGGAAACAGAAGGAATTGGTAATGTTTCTCAGCCTTAATTAACTTTAATAGTGGTATGATATATATATAGTCTTAAATATATATATATATATATATATATATATATATATATATATATATATATATTTGGTTGATTTGTGTCATGTATATATGCATGTAGGATATTGGTGTGGGAAGATGGTTACTGCAATTTTGCTGCTTCAGCAGCAGCACCTGAAATTAACTCTGGTGATTGTCCTACCTCATCGGTTTATGGGAACTGCAGTGAATTCCAACCTTACCAAGGACTGCAGCCTGAACTTTTCTTCAAGATGTCACATGAGATCTATAACTATGGTGAAGGGTATGTTAAGTATCTCATCTAATTAATTCATATCTTTTTACTACTTAGTATCTACATTAATTATTGTTCTTGTGAGATGTTCATAGAAAAGAGGTTAATTAATTAGATTTACATGGATCCAGGTTGATTGGAAAAGTAGCAGCAGATCATAGTCACAAGTGGATATACAAAGAACCTAATGATCAAGAAATCAACTTTTTGTCAGCATGGCACAATTCAGCAGACTCGGTGAGAAACTAAAACAAAGCAAGATTTAATTATTAATTAATATATAATCTTAGTTACTGATTGACTTAACATTAAAAAGTTCCTTGAATAGAATAATTATATGTTGATGTCTGCTTCACTAAAGAAAGAATAAGAAAATGTGTCGGTAAATCCTTATTATATATGCTCTTTTACAGCACCCTAGGACTTGGGAAGCTCAGTTCCTGTCTGGTATAAAGGTATGCTATTCATTCATATGTAGTATTGTGCAGTGTAGTGCAGTGTATCCCCCTTAGCTTCCACACACTATATTATTATCTCCTTTCTTTATTTCATTTGATTCTTTTCTATATCTTGCAGACCATAGCTCTCATTGCTGTAAGAGAGGGTGTTGTTCAATTAGGAGCTGTTAACAAGGTTCTCTCTCTCTTCTCCCTTTCTTCTCTCTCTCTCTCTCTCTCTCTCTCTCTCTCTCTCTCTCTCTCTCTCTCTCTCTCTCTCTCTCTCTCTCTCTCTCTCTTACACACACACATAGTACACAGAGTTGAAGAAAAATCTATTGTACAATTATTGTAGTACCAACTCATATGATATCATTGTGGACTATTATTTTATGGTACTCAAGGTGATTGAAGACTTAAGCTACGTGGTTCTACTGCGTAAAAAGTTCAGCTATATAGAGAGCATTCCTGGAGTACTACTACCACACCCATCATCTTCAGCATATCCGTATAAAGTAGAAGGGTATGGTGGTCCAGAACAGTGGCATTTCCAAGGGAACATTACAACAACAACACCACAAGCTGAATTATATGACCATTTCAACATGCCACTAAAAGTAACTCCTTCTATGAGTAGCCTTGAGGCACTACTCTCTAAACTTCCTTCAGTGGTTCCACCACTACCCCCATCTCAAACACAATCACATGTTTTTCCATCTCAAAGACCATTGGAATTCATGGGAGGAGGTATGCAAAAAGTTGCAAAGGAAGAGTTAGATGAAGATAATGATGATGAGGTTTATAGACCTGAACTTGATATAGGTGAAAGTAGTAGTTCTATGCCAGCAGGATACCACCACCATCAACATCATTTTCATCAGCAACAAGATCATCAAGCTAATAATGGATTTTGAGTTTAATAGGTGGAAAATGAATGAAAAATTAATCCTAGATAATTCTAAGTCCTAACATATTGTAGTGAGTTGTTTATTAGCTTCAGTATTATGATAATAATAACTACTGCATTTCAGCTTCTTTTATTTATTTATTTTCATATGCTGTTTCTGGTTCTTGTTAATGTATTTTAGTATGAAGAAACTTCCATTTAATTCATGCATGCGTGTGTGTGCTATGATGTGTCAGTTGGTGTGCGTGTGTAAATGTTAGATAGTAGCAGTACGTAGTCACACCCAACGAATCTAGGAGTGTAATCCAACAATCGTGGCTGCAGTTGTTTAAAGATTAACAGCCAAAAATTATTAAGTATTGTAACTTGTAACTAATTAAATACCAACCAGACTTATGTACCCATATATATCTTAATGTTAAGCATCCAATAGCGCTCGGATGAGATAGACGATTTGAATCCAGCTTTAGGAATTCAGTTACGTTAAAACTCTTGTGGGACTGTTTTAATGCCTATTGTGCTCGACTCGAGAGATTAATCTCTTTAGGTTGTGGGTGGAAAATGCCCCTGTTTATACCAAAAAAAAAGTTATCCATAAGAAGAAATTTAACTACATACACTAGCCAAAATAGTTAACCCACACTTCAAATTAATTTAGCATAAAAAATACAAAATTGCATTATTCACTAATAGAAGATTTTTACACCTAAAGTTACACCTTCAGTTCGGTGGATATTTATTTAGCGGAGGAGGGAGGGTGGGAAAATAACACACTAGTTTTTTTTTTTTTAGGCAATGTTAGTGGGATTAGGGATGGCAAAACGAGTTGAGCCCGCCGGGCCGACCCGCTAGCCCGCCAAAAAATGGCGGGTTGGGCTGGTGCGGGCCGGCCCGTTTTGCCATCCCTAAGTGGGATGGGGGAATTGTTAGTTTTTGGGGCTTGAACCCGAGACCTCATTCTTGCACTCATTTGGTGCACTCCTTAGATATCCCTTAGCTCGCCAACTGAGTTACCTACTTGGGATAAATAAGTGTCAATTTTTGTATTTCACAGATATTAAGAAAATGTGTAAAATAAAAAAAAAACAAATAATAATTTTACGTAATTAACCTTATTGTTAATTTATGTATTCAATATTATCATAAATATAAAGTAGATAATAATACTTTATATGCTCATAGCATTAGTTAGATGGTAATATTGGTAAATATTAATTAAAGTTTTAAAGGGACAATTGGGACAATATTTTTAATAAGTGTGACAAAAAATTCATGAATGGCATTGTTTTAAATAGCAGATCTTTAGAATCAGGTGAATGGCAATTATAGTGTATTTGGAAAAGCAACTTTTCATAGTTGAAGTGTTTTTGTGAAGGTGAAAGCTACACACTGTAGCTTCAATTCAATATGGGCTAACGGCTCATAATTTTCGTCGATGAAAACGAACATGCACTTCACTGCTGAAGCAAAGCTCTATAATTTCGTAATTTTCGTAGATTAATTTGCTTGTATTGAGATTTTGAAACTTTTCCTTGAGATGACAACATATTAGTTATTTATTGTAAATGTAAAATATGGTTATGTTCCTCGACAAAATCAACCATCATAAATTTACCACTCATATTCTTAATTCCCAAAACATGCGGAGCCTTTAGGGGCGCCCTTTTTCTGCAGTTCTGTTGTAGTGTCTGGTCATGGATTGATTGTTTTATAATCGCGTTTTGCTAGCTTTCGAAAGCCTTCTTTACGACAAACAAACTTGTAAAAGGTAAGTAACCCATCTTTGTTTTTTCCTCTTGTGTGAATAGTGTTTTCTCACTCCCAAACCAACTCTCTCGTCATGATTTACCCGAAACCTCCAAGCATCTTCAATACTATCAAAAGCCATATCAAACTTTGGCTTTGATTCTTCTTGCATTTTGCTTTTTCACAAAGAATATATATGTAAATATCAACATACCTACGGCTCATATTATTTAGTATTTATAGAAGAAATTGATACTTTGAGTATTATCCCTATGAAGCCATTAATACATTGCAGAACATGCCATATGCCATATTCTTCGTCCGAGCTGAAGTTCCTTGTCTACTCGGTGATGCTCGACAAGATGAAGATTTGGCGGCCGTTTTCCGAGTTTCACCGACAAGTGTTGAGGTACTTGAAGCTCGCACCGTCCTAGTTGCATCCTAATGAATGGGGCTTCATGAAGGCTCTTGAAATCATTATGGCCGTTTTCGAGTATGGTCTTTTTTACCATATTCGACGTAGTGCGGAGGCCAAAGGCTGATAGTGAGGGAAATCGACATGAGCATGTGTTTTTCCGGGGCAGCACGAAGTACCCATTGTTCAAACCTTTCACCGCTTCCGTGAAAGAATTCAAGTGTTAATTTCTCTATGTGACTGTGGTGAACAACGCTGCAGCCAGTCACGTGGCAACTTGAAATGATAAGGATGAGATCTAGTCTCTTAAGTTTCCCATTGCTTGGAGTTATGCTCATTTTCTCTGAGACGGATTGGAGTATTCCCGGAAGGCGGACCAGCTTGGGGCAGAAACAACAAGACTCTGGGGTTCCTACAAGTGTGGGTATCCTGGTTTACTACCCGGGTTAGGAAGATAGATACTCAAGCCTTGATCACTACAAAAAAATTAGGATAGGCGACGGAAATTTCCGTCGCTAAACCTTAAAAATCCGTCGCTAAAGTGGCTTAGCGAGGGAATTAGCGACAGAATTTTTCCGTCGCTAAAAAGGGCGTCGCTAATATTTAGCGAAGGAATTTTTTATTTTAGCGACGGATTTTCCCTCGCTAACTAGCGAGGGAAATTAGTGAGGGCAACTCCGTCGCTAATTAGCGACGGATTTTAGTGAGGGCAAATCCGTCGTTAATTCAATTATTTTATAAAAAAACTGCTTTATTTTTATGCCACGTGTCCAAATTTGAAAAACCTGTTTTTTTCTTTTAATAACTATATATCAAATGCAGCACACAATTTTGAGAATACTCAAATAAAATCCATCCAAACTAGTACCAAATATATAAAAACTAACCAACAATACCAAATATCCAAAATTTTGAGAATACTCAAATAAAATCGATCCAAACTAACCAACAATACCAAATATCCAAATCCTAAACAACTACACACCAGCAATAACAATTCAAATTCTAAACATGTCCAAACCAGCAAATAACAACATAATACTAAAACGAGCCATCATCAGACTCGGACTCCTCAGACTCAGAGGCATCTGGCTTCATGCTCTTATAGTACTTTAACAGCTTCTCTTGCTGACGTGCAAACCTAAAAAAGTCTGTTTGCATATCTTTCATAGTCCGACTCTGCTTCTGCTGATGCTGAGCATGCATCTCCTGTATCTGTTGCTGGTGCTCAGCACGCATCTCCTCCACCTGCTGCCTGAGCTGCTCTGTCTCACCTGAAGGACGAGGAGGTCGACTACTAGAGGAGGGTCCATTTTAAGAAAACATTATCAAGTTGTATATTTACCTGAGTGGTCCTCGAGCGCTCATCAACATAAGTCTGGGTATCCTTCCTGACATGTGTGGCCCTATGCAACTCAGCAATAGTAAGAGGGTGTCCAGCTTTCTTACTCTGTTAAAATGGAACAAATTCTCAAATATTGGTAACTAATCGCCCTAACTAAACTAAAATAGTAAAAATATTTTTAAAATAACCTACCATTCTCATAGCATGCTGAGCTTGGTTGACGGAGCCACGAGTGTGAAGTGAGCCACCCTTTTCTGAATTCCGATTTTCCTTCGCTTTTCCAGCATTGGCTTTGAATTTCTGACTTCTCGAAACTTCCTGGTATTGATCCCAGACTTCTTGAGGGATATACCTCGGCCTTTCATTTTTACGGCACAATTTGTAGAGAAGTCTGCCAATTGCATTGCCAATCTAGTCCAAAAAAATTTATGCACCAATTCATCATCTTCCGGTCTCCAAGTCACTTTGGTCTGTATTAAACATAATCAAAATATGTATTAGTAATTATATTAAACATTAAACAATAAATTATCAATATAGGTAATGACATAATTGATACTTACCCTAAACAAGTCCACAAAATCTTTCTTTTTCCTCTTATCAATTTTTGTCACCTTTTCATGGTACTCTTCAAAATAGAGTTTCTTAATGACATAAGTGATCGCTGATAAAGCAGTCTTCGATCTAACAAACCTGCATAATTAAGTCGTTGCATAATTAACAAACATATATACACGTCAAACAAACAATTAATTTAAATTTAAAAAAAGTCAAACAATACTTACGCATCGCCAAAGGGATATATGACTTTGCGATGTCGACCATCAGGGTCGACAACCACCTGCTCATCCTCCGACCCAGATGATAATGGCTCTGAATCAGTATGACCATGGGGGTCAGAATGATCATCCTGTAGGGACTGATCAGTATGTACCTCGGGTGTAGGCATAGATAACCCGACTGGTGTGCCCATAGGATGCTGTAGAGGTGTGCCCATATACCCTGCTGGTGTGCCCATAGGATGTTGCAGAGGTGGACCCATATACCCTCCCGGTGTGCCCATAGGATGCTACAGAGGTGGGCCCATATACCCTCCCGGTCTGCCCATAGGATGCTGGAGAGGTGTGCCCATAGGATGCTGCAGAGGTGGAAAATACCCATATTATTAAAATATTTTTGTATAATATAATTTTGTTTTCAAAATTAATGATAATAAAATTACTTTTATCAACTAATTTGCAGAAGCAAGAAAAGGGGACAGATCCGTCATTGGTAGATTTTTATTTTCGCACTCATGTGAAAAAGGATCAAAGTTGGGTGAGTGAGCATGCGAAAGCCGCTTATGTAAGTCCTCTATTTTGGCATCAATTTTTAATAGATAGTACAAGAAGTAACTCTTACTTAGCATTGTAAATTCAGCAGCTTAGTGTAATCTAGATAATTCAAAGTGTACCTACTGTTACATGTTATTAGTCACTTGCCATAATATGAATCTATGTTATTGCTTGAATTGATATTATCCACTTGCCAAAATATATATTGCTTGAATTGATATTATCCTATTGTTACAGTTTAGTAACTGTACAGTTATTAGTCACTTGCCATAATGAATCTCTGTTATTGCTTGAATTGATATTATCCACCTGTCCTATATATGCAAGATTGGTCCACCAAATTATGTACTCAAATTAAGTAAATATATGGTTGTGATAATCAGTAGCTCCTACTTTGACCCATCTGCTATTCATATATTGTTGGCTCACTGGTTGAACATAAAATGTTTTGTTATAGACTCCATCAAGTAAGATAAGATATCCCTCTGGACACTACAAGAATTTCGAGGATTTCCGGCGGCCAAAATTCGCCGGTAATTGGACATTACCGGCGGATTTTTCCCGCCGGAAAGCCACCGGTTATTCGCCCGCGTACGGTTACCGGCGGTAACCAATTAATTTTATTTTAAAAAAAACAGTTTTTAATTCGTTTATTTAAAAAAAATAATATTATTATTATTTGTTAATTAAAATATCTTTTATTCAATTCATAAAAAAACAGTTTTTAATTCTTTTATTTAAAAAAATAATATTATTATTATTATTCGTTAATTAAAATATCTGTTATTTAATTCATAAAAATTAAATCAAATTAAATTTATAATATAAATGTTAATTAAACGAGAATTGAATAACACATTAAATGATAAAAAATTGCATAAACATCCAAGAATTAAAATATTTATTACAAAATACAAATTAAAATATCCTAGATCTAATAAAACCGCTAGTCATAGTAGCGCTGATCAGGCGGGTTATTAAACCATGTTTCTATTGTGTTGAGGTCTAGATCTGTGTTGATCTGCTGTTGGGGTTGCTCGGGCTGCTGCTGGGGCTGCTGGGGTTTCTCGGGCTGCTGCTGGGGTTGATGTGGCTGACCATAAGGGCTGTGAAAGGAAGGCTGGAAGACTGGTGTGTACGGCTGAAAAGCAGACCCGTAAGGATGCTGCATATGAATCTGCTGCTGTGGATAAAATGATGATGATGATGGCATACATGGCCTCGTGTATTGAGACATAGTATCCATCATTTCCTTATAGCGCTGTTCATTCAACCGTTGCTGCTCCGCCTGCTGCTCCCGCATCTCCCGCATTTCTTCATTATGTTTTTTCTCTTGGTCGTTCAATTTCTGCGTCAACAGCTCAACATCGTTTATTTGTGAAGACGTAGGGACATAAGAGCGACCAGTACTTCTCTCTGAAGCAGTTGCGGGAAGCACATTTGGAATAATGGAATTTGGGAAAGCAGACGGGCCCAAACCACCAGATCCTACTAACCGGCCCGTTTTTGATGGCCCAACAGATTCCTGCCAAGCCTGAAAAGCCGCTCGACTCTCCTCAACGGGATCAATCTCAGTACTACCACTACTTAGCTGAGTTTCACGATAATTGGTCTGCCATTCATAAAAATTTTCCTGAAAGCAACAACACCAAGAAATGTATAACCAAATTAGTATGTGTGTGTATATATATATATATATATATATATATATATATATATATATGTAATATATAATAATAATATAATATATATAATAAAAACAATATATAAATATAAATATAATAAACGTTATTTACCGTGATATTTCTTGACCGTTCTTCAACAAAATCACCAATCTCCTCTCGCATATGAAGTTGGCAGTGTAACTCAGGCAAAGCAGGTGGCCGACCAAGGCCAGCCTCCTATATATATATATACACAGTTACTATTTAATATTATTATTATTTTATAAATTATAAAATACGTATGTATATACTATTAAATTTACCATCCGTCTGTAAATTTCAGCAGTGTTGATAGAACCACCCGTATTTATGCAACCCCCTCTCTCAGAAGCACGATTCTTCTTGGCTTTCTCACATTTGTCTTTATACTTTGCATCTCTCCATTTCACTTGGAGCTCTTGCCAATCAGAATCGCCCATCCAATCCGGCTACGTTCCCTTATTACGTCATTCCCGGAGCATTTCAGAAAAGCGATGAGAAACTCTTGTGTTGAATTTTCTCTCATCTTCTTTCGTCGCATCACTTTTCCATGCCATTTTTTCCTATTTAAACAAAATTACTTGTTAGTAAAAACAAATTAATCAATTCAACAAAATTAAAAAACTAAATATTAATTAATTGGAAAAAAACTTACTCTGAATGCAGTCCACATTTTAGACGACGGATCTTTTTTTACCCCCGTCCAATTCAACCACGGTTTAGTGTAATTTGCTTTTATTATGTCTCTGATTGTGCCAGCCACAATCCTCCCAGGAATAAATCTGTACATAAAAAAGATAAATGTTTAGATAATAATTTATATTTAAAGTTTTAAATATAAATCAAACAAATATCATTAATAAATAAATTACTTAATTAATACTTACTGCTTGCCGACAACCTTCACCACTATACGACCGTCAGGCGTAACCTCAACCACCTCATTATCAATATTATACCTGGTTATCCCATCCGCATCTGGCGGGGGTGTCACAGTACCGGCTGGAGGCACAAATGGACGACTCAGCGTACTAGGTCCGCTGCCATCAGCCGTAGTAGGTGGAGCCACACAAAATCGCCATCAACAACGACACGAGTTACACGACGACGACAACCACATAAAGAAGTAGCAATCTTCTTAAAAAAACCGGTTGGTGGGTCGACAGGAGGTACGTCATGATCGGAATCTGATCCTGAAGATGCCATGACTATATATATATATATATATATATATATATATATATATATATATATATATATATATATATATACATGATAAATAACAAATAATGAATAACATAACATAAATGATGAATAACATACATGATGAATAACATTAACATACATGAATCAAAGTCTGATAAATCTAAATATTAATTATTTCATAACAAATTAATTAGAATCTCATTCTTTCTCGAAGTTGCATAACAAATTAATTAGAATCCCATTCTTTCTCGAAATCACCATCATCATCATCAGATGAGTGAATTCCTGATACACTGACGTGATCGACTGCATCCTCATGATCTGTATCTTCTTCTTCATTAACTTCATCACCAGTGTTTGGCTCATCACACAAACGAGTAATGGGTTCAACTTCAATCACTTCATTTACATTGGACATTTCATCCATTTGATACGGTACGTGTTCCACTATGTCATCATTAATTGTCTCAATTCGACCTCTTGGTTTTGTCTTAATTGCGACACACCAACCACGCCGATCAGTCCGTGTTGATGGATAAGAGACATAATAGACTTGTCTCACATTTTGTACAATGACGAACGGATCATTTTAATGTCCATTGTATTTGTCTTTGGATTAAACTTTGTTCCTCGAGTGGACGGATCGAACCAATTACAATAAAAAACAACCACCTTTTAACTATAATGAAGATATGGGTACGCAAGTTCATATATGTGTTCAACCACACCATAGAAATCATCTTCGCCTCTCCCAGTGATACCTTTCATGCAAACTCCACTATTGACTGTTTCTCTACCCTCTGTCCATTCCTTAGTGTGAAATTTGTATCCATTGACAAAATATGTGTGCCATTATTTAACACATCTTCGAGGACCGTCAGATAAGTTCCTCAAGTGTTGGTTGGTAGGAGTTGGCGGGAGGGAATACACACATTGCCTAAACCACATTGGAAAATGCGCATGAATATGAGCAGAAATTGGTCTTCACTTACTGCCTCTGATGACAAGAACTCCCTAATAAGAAATTATTAATTATTTGTTATATACAACTACTGTGTAATTTAATTTAATTGAGATAGGTCGAGAAATACATACTCAATGAATGGTTGGACCTCGGTACAATTTATCATAACATGAACATGGGCTGAATTTAACTCTTCTTCTGTTAGCCAATGAATTGACTCTTTTCCAGACGGACGACCAGGTAGACCAAAGACAGACAAAGCTAAATGATGTCTTGGACATTCAGCTTCCATGTCATTTCGACTACTTGTAGGAGCAAATTCATTCTTGAAATAATAGGAACAAATCCTTTCACCTGCAGTAATGATCCACGTCCTTCCTAGCCTTCTCATTGTCTTTCGTTTTACCTTTCACGTTCATAACAGTGTTAAATATGTTATCAAAGAAATTCATTTCAATATGCATTACATCGAGATTGTGTCTCAATAGATTATCTTTCCAATATGGAAGTTCCCAGAAAATACTTTTTTTCGTCCAATTATGCCGTAGTCCATAATCATCTGGACGAGAAACAACACCAGCAACCACTTCCACAGGAGGGATATCCTTGAGACTGTTCAAAACTTCTTCTGGTGTCATCCTACGAGGAGGTTCACCTGTTGCAACGTTCCCCTTGATGAATGCATATTTTGACTTTCTAAAAGGATGCTCGGTAGGTAAAAACCTACGGTGCGAGTCAAACCATGAGGATTTTCCTCCATATTTAAGAGTAAAAGCCTTTGTGTCAACCATGCAAATTGGACACGCCATCTTACCATGTGTCCCCCATCCAGACAACATTCCATACGCAGGAAAGTCATTAATTGTCCACATCAAAGCCGCCCTCATCATGAAATTTTGTCTTCGTGCTGCATCATAAGTTAAAACACCATTCCACAACCTTTTTAGGTCATCAATCAAAGGTTGCAAATATATGTCAATACCAGCTGTTGGATTAGTTGGCCCTGGTATTATAGCATTTAAAAACATGTACGGTTTAGACATACACATTTCAGGAGGTTGGTTGTATGGGGTAACAATAACTAGCCAACAAGAATACGGTGTTGCTGACGCTTGAATATAAGGTGTGAAACCATCAGAGCATAAACCAAGCCAAACGTTGCATGGATCATTGGCAAAATCTGGATGAACACGATCAAAATGCTTCCAAGCTTCACCATCAGATGGATGACGTAATTCACCAGAATTATTTCTATTTTCATAGTGCCAATTCTTATAGATTTTAAACCAAGCTTCGATACCAATCTTTTAGCATCATAAAAACTCTGCGGCAAAAGTCCTCTAACAGGGGTTGCATCCAACATCATTTTTGTCATGTATTCCATGCACAATTCCGCAACGTTAAATTGAGACTTGAGACCCAACAACCGAACACACATTGATAACTTAGAGTCTGTAGATCCTTCAAATAATGGTTTATTTGTCTCACTCAAAAACATATAAAACCTCTGAGCTTCCTCGTTTGGAACTTCTTCAGCATCATATTGTGGTACTTCGAAATCCAAATTTACACCGACAACATCAGATATAATCCCATGAACAACATCAAACGGCGGTTGATATCCGGTAGTCGTTGGAATATTACTACTTGATGTGGAAGCTATGACTGGACTTGACGCGAGACCTTAATCTACTTGGACAGGAACATTATCAACCGCAGGAACTCCAGCTGCTACCTCGCCATGACGGGTCCATATCCAATAATTTGGCTTAAACCCATTATTGTACAAATGAAGTCGAATATCACCTTCTTTTTTATAGATCGAAACACACCATATGGAGCAAGGACATCTAATTCCACCTTGTCGCTCAAATTCTTTTTGGCGCTTAGCTAAAACAACAAATTCTTCGACTCCTTGTACAAAACGTCGTTTCAACCCAGTTCTTCCAGGAAATATTCTATCATACATCCAACTACGATTCATTTTTTTGTGTACATTCCTTAATTATAAATACAACATATATCACGTGTATTAGAACAATACACATTGGTATTGATATTTTTATGTTTGACCAAATATACAAATGGTAATATATTTTTAGTAACATTTTATTTTACTAATAAATTTACTTTTTTAACAATAATTGCAAATAAGGCCAAAGCCAAAATTTTGATGATGAAGTGGTTAAGAGGTTTTGATGATGAAAAAGACAAAAGTTAAAGTTGATAATAGTAAAAAGGCCAAAGCCAAAGTTGATGGTCAAAGTTAATAAAAGTGACTAAACATCAAAGTCACAATCCAAGACAATCAAGCTCAAGGATTGAAGATTCAAGTTTAAGGGTAGTCCTTAGGGTTTGGGTGTGTCTTAGGATAAATGTAAGCTCTTACGAAGGTCAGCTCATCTCGCAAAGTCTCACGTCCCAAAGCTTTTTCAAAATACATGCATGAACAAGTAAACCTAAGAAGTATTTTTGAAAAACTCTAAAATCGATTTCACTCTCTTTAAACTAAGCCTAAATCGATTTTCACACACAATGGCTAAGCTCCTAATCGATTTCATAAGCATACAAGTGATTCATATTGTTTCCATATTTGAAGAAATCGATTTCCACTTATCTCTAAATTGAAAGAATCGATTCACACCTTTTCCATACATGAAAGAATCGATTCTCCTCCTGAATATAATCAGGCAAAGAATCGATTTGCATCTCTCTTCAAACAAAGTAAAGTATCGATTCCTAGTATTTCTCTAAGGCACACAATCGATTCCCTAATCTATTATTGAGCACATAATCGATTTGCATCTCATTTATTTCAAGCACATAATCGATTTGTACATTACTTGTTTTAAAACACATAATCGATTCCTTGCTTTCTTATTCAAATGAAGGATCGATTTCAAACTCTTTCAAAGAAACTCACAATCGATTCCTAGCCTTCCTGGTTCTCAAGAATCGATTGTCCCTATTTTTCAAACATAGTCAAAATCGATTCCTCACTTAAATGAATCGATTCCTAGATCAAATGCTTTCAACAAAGAATCGATTCCTACACTATTTTCAACGTAAACTTGATTTTCTCATAGCCTATAAATAGGCACTGCATTACGTTCAGTTTTTCATACAACCCATTTCACGAATCAGAGAATATTTTGAGAAAAACTCTTCACGCTTTTACTTTTGCTCGTCACGCACCGTTGGTCCGTCTGAGCTGATCTTTCGCTAAGAGCTAGTTGGGGTTTCATTCTTCAAGTTGTAATATCTGCCTTCGTTAGAGGTATTTCTGTCGTTACATTTGTTATTGTTTAATTGTTGTGATTTGTACTAGGGAGTGGGGTATCTCTCTAGGGTAGCTGTTTGTACTAGAAAGTGGGGTATCTTTCTGGGGCAGCTGATTGTAACAGGGGTGGGGTATCTCTTGTTATTGTAGTAATAGATTTGAGGGCTCTCCATAGGTGGGGTATCCTAGGAGGAGAGTGCCTGAGTCTGTAAAGGTTTTCCAAGGCACCTGTAAGCCTTGTTGTTTTGGTTAGTGGAAAATCTCAAAAGGGTGTGAGGACTGGACGTAGGTCACTAAGAGGTGACCGAACCAGGATAAATCTCTGCGTGCCGTACTGCTTTCCTGCTTTACTGTCTTACTGCTTTATCGCCTTATCTTCTAGTTCCTTCGCTTCCACTTAACCTGCGCGAAAATTGATCTAAGTCATTGAAAAGGGGAAAAACATTTTCGAAAGTTATGAAAAGTTTTTAAATCTCAATTCACCCCCCTCTTGAGACTGAAGCCACTTGGTAACATATTTTCCTCCATATTTAAGAGTAAAAGCCTTTGTGTCAACCATGCAAATTGGACACGCCATCTTACCATGTGTCCCCCATCCAGACAACATTCCATACGCAGGAAAGTCATTAATTGTCCACATCAAAGCCGCCCTCATCATGAAATTTTGTCTTCGTGCGGCATCATAAGTTAAAACACCATTCCACAACCTTTTTAGGTCATCAATCAAAGGTTGCAAATATATGTCAATACCAGCTGTTGGATTAGTTGGCCCTGGTATTATAGCATTTAAAAACATGTACGGTTTAGACATACACATTTCAGGAGGTTGGTTGTATGGGGTAACAATAACTAGCCAACAAGAATACTGTGTTGCTGACGCTTGAATATATGGTGTGAAACCATTAGAGCATAAACCAAGCCAAACATTGTATGGATCATTGGCAAAATCTGGATGAACACGATCAAAATGCTTCCAAGCTTCACCATCAGATGGATGACGTAATTCACCAGAATTATTTCTATTTTCATAGTGCCAATTCTTATAGATTTTAAACCAAGCTTCGATACCAATCTTTTAGCATCATAATAACTCTGCGGCAAAAGTCCTCTAACAGGGGTTGCATCCAACATCATTTTTGTCATGTATTCCATGCACAATTCCGCAACGTTAAATTGAGACTTGAGACCCAACAACCGACACACATTGATAACTTAGAGTCTGTAGATCCTTCAAATAATGGTTTATTTGTCTCACTCCAAAACATATAAAACCTCTGAGCTTCCTCGTTTGGAACTTCTTCAGCATCATATTGTGGTTCTTTGAAATCCAAATTTACACCGACAACATCAGATATAATCCCATGAACAACATCAAACGGCGGTTGATATCCGGTAGTCGTTGGAATATTACTACTTGATGTGGAAGCTATGACTGGACTTGACGCGAGACCTTGATCTACTTGGACAGGAACATTATCAACCGCAGGAACTCCAGCTGCTACCTCGCCATGACGGGTCCATATCCAATAATTTGGCTTAAACCCATTATTGTACAAATGAAGTCGAATATCACCTTCTTTTTTATAGATCGAAACACACCAAATGGAGCAAGGACATCTAATTCCACCTTGTCGCTCAAATTCTTTTTGACGCTTAGCTAAAACAACAAATTCTTCGACTCCTTGTACAAAACGTCGTTTCAACCCAGTTCTTCCAGGAAATATTCTATCATACATCCAACTACGATTCATTTTTTTGTGTACATTCCTTAATTATAAATACAACATATATCACGTGTATTAGAACAATACACATTGGTATTGATATTTTTATGTTTGACCAAATATACAAATGGTAATATATTTTTAGTAACATTTTATTTTACTAATAAATTTACTTTTTTAACAATAATTGCAAATAAGGCCAAAGCCAAAGTTTTGATGATGAAGTGGTTAAGAGGTTTTGATGATGAAAAAGACAAAAGTTAAAGTTGATAATAGTAAAAAGGCCAAAGCCAAAGTTGATGGTCAAAGTTAATAAAAGTGACTAAACATCAAAGTCACAATCCAAGACAATCAAGCTCAAGGATTGAAGATTCAAGTTTAAGGGTAGTCCTTAGGGTTTGGGTGTGTCTTAGGATAAATGTAAGCTCTTACGAAGGTCAGCTCATCTCGCAAAGTCTCACGTCCCAAAGCTTTTTCAAAATACATGCATGAACAAGTAAACCTAAGAAGTATTTTTGAAAAACTCTAAAATCGATTTCACTCTCTTTAAACTAAGCCTAAATCGATTTTCACACACAATGGCTAAGCTCCTAATCGAATTCATAAGCATACAAGTGATTCATATTGTTTCCATATTTGAAGAAATCGATTTCCACTTATCTCTAAATTGAAAGAATCGATTCACACCTTTTCCATACATGAAAGAATCGATTCTCCTCCTGAATATAATCAGGCAAAGAATCGATTTGCATCTCTCTTCAAACAAAGTAAAGAATCGATTCCTAGTATTTCTCTAAAGCACACAATCGATTCCCTAATCTATTATTGAGCACATAATCGATTTGCATCTCATTTATTTCAAGCACATAATCGATTTGTACATTACTTGTTTTAAAACACATAATCGATTCCTTGCTTTCTTATTCAAATGAAGGATCGATTTCAAACTCTTTCAAAGAAACTCACAATCGATTCCTAGCCTTCCTGGTTCTCAAGAATCGATTGTCCCTATTTTTCAAACATAGTCAAAATCGATTCCTCACTTAAATGAATCGATTCCTAGATCAAATGCTTTCAACAAAGAATCGATTCCTACACTATTTTCAACGTAAACTTGATTTTCTCATAGCCTATAAATAGGCACTGCATTATGTTCAGTTTTTCATACAACCCATTTCACGAATCAGAGAATATTTTGAGAAAAATTCTTCACGCTTTTACTTTTGCTCGTCACGCACCGTTGGTCCGTCTGTGCTGATCTTTCGCTAAGAGCTAGTTGGGGTTGCATTCTTCAAGTTGTAATATCTGCCTTCGTTAGAGGTATTTCTGTCGTTACATTTGTTATTGTTTAATTGTTGTGATTTGTACTAGGGAGTGGGGTATCTCTCCTAGGGTAGCTGTTTGTACTAGAAAGTGGGGTATCTTTCTGGGGCAGCTGATTGTAACAGGGGTGGGGTATCTCTTGTTATTGTAGTAATAGATTTGAGGGCTCTCCATAGGTGGGGTATCCTAGGAGGAGAGTGCCTGAGTCTGTAAAGGTTTTCCAAGGCACCTGTAAGCCTTGTTGTTTTGGTTAGTGGAAAATCTCAAAAGGGTGTGAGGACTGGACGTAGGTCACTAAGAGGTGACCGAACCAGGATAGAATCTCTGCGTGCCATACTGCTTTCCTGCTTTACTGTCTTACTGCTTTATCGCCTTATCTTCTAATTCCTTCGCTTCCACTTAACCTGCGCGAAAATTGATCTAAGTCATTGAAAAGGGGAAAAACATTTTCGAAAGTTATGAAAAGTTTTTAAATCTCAATTCACCCCCCTCTTGAGACTGAAGCCACTTGGTAACATATTTTCCTCCATATTTAAGAGTAAAAGCCTTTGTGTCAACCATGCAAATTGGACACGCCATCTTACCATGTGTCCCCCATCCAGACAACATTCCATACGCAGGAAAGTCATTAATTGTCCACATCAAAGCCGCCCTCATCATGAAATTTTGTCTTCGTGCTGCATCATAAGTTAAAACACCATTCCACAACCTTTTTAGGTCATCAATCAAAGGTTGCAAATATATGTCAATACCAGCTGTTGGATTAGTTGGCCCTGGTATTATAGCATTTAAAAACATGTACGGTTTAGACATACACATTTCAGGAGGTTGGTTGTATGGGGTAACAATAACTAGCCAACAAGAATACTGTGTTGCTGACGCTTGAATATATGGTGTGAAACCATCAGAGCATAAACCAAGCCAAACATTGCATGGATCATTGGCAAAATCTGGATGAACACGATCAAAATGCTTCCAAGCTTCACCATCAGATGGATGACGTAATTCACCAGAATTATTTCTATTTTCATAGTGCCAATTCTTATAGATTTTAAACCAAGCTTCGATACCAATCTTTTAGCATCATAATAACTCTGCGGCAAAAGTCCTCTAACAGGGGTTGCATCCAACATCATTTTTGTCATGTATTCCATGCACAATTCCGCAACGTTAAATTGAGACTTGAGACCCAACAACCGAACACACATTGATAACTTAGAGTCTGTAGATCCTTCAAATAATGGTTTATTTGTCTCACTCAAAAACATATAAAACCTCTGAGCTTCCTCGTTTGGAACTTCTTCAGCATCATATTGTGGTTCTTCGAAATCCAAATTTACACCGACAACATCAGATATAATCCCATGAACAACATCAAACGGCGGTTGATATCCGGTAGTCGTTGGAATATTACTACTTGATGTGGAAGCTATGACTGGACTTGACGCGAGACCTTGATCTACTTGGACAGGAACATTATCAACCGCAGGAACTCCAGCTGCTACCTCGCCATGACGGGTCCATATCCAATAATTTGGCTTAAACCCATTATTGTACAAATGAAGTCGAATATCACCTTCTTTTTTATAGATCGAAACACACCAAATGGAGCAAGGACATCTAATTCCACCTTGTCGCTCAAATTCTTTTTGACGCTTAGCTAAAACAACAAATTCTTCGACTCCTTGTACAAAACGTCGTTTCAACCCAGTTCTTCCAGGAAATATTCTATCATACATCCAACTACGATTCATTTTTTTGTGTACGTTCCTTAATTATAAATACAACATATATCACGTGTATTAGAACAATACACATTGGTATTGATATTTTTATGTTTGACCAAATATACAAATGGTAATATATTTTTAGTAACATTTTATTTTACTAATAAATTTACTTTTTTAACAATAATTGCAAATAAGGCCAAAGC